>JAGMVL010000429.1:1800000-2023581 GCA_019202695.1 Populus x sibirica
TCATATGTATTTATCTACCTTTTCTTGTGAAATCAGATTGCAATGGAAGTTGCCGAAGGAAAGCTGAGGCCTATGCTTCCTCACGAGGACAATGATCAACTTGGCGAGCTCATCGATCTCATTTCTCAATCATGGGATCAAGATGCTTCTGTTAGACCATCCTTTGCCACAATCACTTCTAGTCTCAGAAAAATCCAACAGAGAATCATAGAGGATGCTTAAAAATGTCAGATTTTATCACTTCTTAATGTAATTGTACTTTAAGAGGTCTAATAATTAAATACTTGTATGATTGATAATATTTATAATTATGATTATAATTCCACATGACCATCAGCAGCAAGTTTCCAAATTTACCTTAACGTTCTGTCATGTCATCTCCGATTAAAGTTGCAAAATTGCAACTTTTGTGTCATCACGTCCATCCCTCAAAAATCTATCCTGGTGCTGCCGGAATTCTTGTTTTCAATCAATGGCTCGATGCATAGCTATGGCCACTCCTAGTCAGGTCCAAATCGGTTTCTGACTTGTAAGAGAGCACATTGCTTAATGGGGAACAAAACGTGTAGGGGTGTCATAAACTTGGTACAATTAATGGCATCTCCAGTGTTCCAGCAACCATTCAAAGTTATTTTATATTTTACATAGAACGAGTAAAAGAATGAGAAAAGGGAGAGGGAAAGTATACAGAAAAAAAAAAAAAAAGAGTTAGAATTTTTATTTTATAGCTTCTCTAAAAAAAAAACATACCACAGTTGTTTCGCCAGCCACCACGGTGATGTCTGCCATCGTTACTGCCAAAAGAACCAAATGAATGTCCATGAGAGGATGAAGAGGATGAAGACTGGCATTTTGCAACATAAGCCAATGAAAAAGGCTGAGATGGTGTCGACAAAAATGGTGTTATGGTCGAAGGTGTTGGAATTAATTTTGAAGTCCACGTTAAAAGATCAGTTCCTAGGTGTCTTCTACGTATATACATGTAACTATTAAAGATGTATTTATCTTTTAAATCTCTTGAATTATTCTAGATTAGTATAAATATATGTTTGAAGTATTGTAAGTTTAAGTACAGGTCTATTAATACTTCCTCTTCTAAGAGAATAATATTTATATTTTTCATTGTATTTTTTATGTTTCTATTTTTGCTTTTCTCCTTCAAATATTTCTAACAGGAGGTCCAAGCGATGGTTGAAGAGAATATTGGTGACGGAATTGGTAAAGAGATGGCTACGAAGATCAGAATAAGAGAAAGGCTCTGTCTTTGTAGAAAGACAAATCACTAAGTCCCTAAATCCACCTCTTAACCCATGAAAAATATAAAAATTAAAGGTTTGTCTACAGCAGTAGCTAGTTTATCAAAAATAGACTTTGTTCTTTGCAAATACACACTAACCATAACATCTCCTTGGCGTAAGTCTTGAAAAGAACCATGGAGTTGCATTATGGGAGAATTTGAGGGAAGCAAGGGTTGTTTCAAGAGTCTTCCAGATGCTATACGATGTCTCACATCAAACCACAAGGTGCAGCACTTCAGTTGATATAAAATAAGAGTTAACCACTATAGTTGTTGGATTGGTGACAACAATATGGGAGGAAGGACATGGGCAAGGACCATCAACAAAAGCTTAAACTTCTTGTCGGCAGTGTATGTTGTTTTTGCGGTAGCATTGTGCTTTTCAAAAAGTAGGAAAAAAAACATAAAATAATTATGGCAACAACAACAGTACTTACGGGGAAAAACACGTATGTTGATTCAGAAACTGGAAGATAGGCGCCTGGCAGCGCAACAAACATTGATGAAGGAGCAATCGATGCACTAAAACCAGGAGGAAAAGCCATCGACACAGTGGGTGTAGAGAGGGCAGTCCGTCAACATAGTAGAAAAAACATAGGAAGTCACAGCTTGATTGTGAATAAGATCCATGAAAAGTTCTGTCAGGATATAGAGAAGAGTATATGAGATATAATTTAATTCTGAGTATAAGAGAAGCCTTGAGTGAGCAACTATCCTCTTATATTTATAAATGCAGAGTTGTCTATAATAACTAGCATTCAATACACTATGTATAATTATATTCTTATCCAGTGTAAATATTCTTAATTCCCATAATAATGATAAACATAATAGCCTAAGAATAAAATTATCAGGATATAATTCAACTGAATAGCTTTAAATTTATTCTATGAAAATTATCAGATCAAGTCTTATAAATTTTATAATCATTAAGTTAAAAAAATAAAATTAACATTAATACTACATGAATTAATGTGCCACTGTTAGGTGATGGTGAAAAAAATGCTATCAAACCGCTCCATCTCTTTCGTCCCTGTACGTAGTCAAAAGAATCAAGCTAGCATCCATGAACGAATGCCAATTTTATCGAAGTTGACGATAAATATGTGGAACCAAACAAAAGGTTAGTGGTACGAATGACATTGATATTGAAAGTGATGTACACATCAGATCTTTTTTATTTTTTCTTTTTGGTATAAACTAGTTGCAACATGGAATTAAACCTAACTCAACATTCCATTCAATTTAGATTTAAAATTAAATTAAACAAAAATTATTTGGATGTAATTTAATTTGACAAGTTTAAAAATAATTTAAATAATTAATAAAAATATGATTTGATTTAAAATATAAATCATATTGTACAGTTGGGAGTAAATGCGCAAGGGACCACAGAGTCATTAAGGGAAGATTGGATTCCGGAAATCCATTTAATTAAATTGTCATGAATTAAAGAAAAAATATGTGAAGACATAAAAGGTATTAATTTTGGGTAAAGCTACCAAACGTTCAAGGAACACCTGTTGATAGAGACATTTTTTTATTGTGTTATATCATTATCAAATTGGGTCATCTATAAGAAAGTATATTTTTCATATTTTACCATAAGAAAATCCATATATTTATTGCAAAAATAAAAGAAATAAGAAGAGAAAAGGAGTTTCTTTTTTATTGTGATACATATGGATAGTTGTTTTAATTAAACTATTTTTTACTTTTATTTTAAAATTATGTAAGTTAGTGTAATTATCTGATAAAAAAATTATTAAATAAAAAATATGCTAGGAATGATCTTACTTTTGTCTGATTTAATTAAAAGGCTTGTTTTATATCATTTAAAAGATTCTATACGGTACACGAATAGAAAATAATGGAAAAACAAGATTAATCTATTTTTATATTTATAATTTATTTCTCACGAATTTCTTCGATGTTATAAGTTACTTTTTCTTAATCAAAGGTGGGGTGAAATTTAATATCAGTATTGTTTATATATTATAATATGATAAAAGATAATGGGCGCCTTTCACCGTTAAGTATTATCCAAACGCATTTATTTTATTTAATTGTCTGTGATTAAAAATAGAATATTTAAATGAAAATAAATTATATTGATTATTTACATTAAATAAGTGTTACTTTATATGGTGATGTTTTTAATTTATCATAATTCGTGACAAAATTTAAGCTTGTAAGCTGAGAATTTTTTAAAAAAAATAAGTTACTCGTAAATTGAAGTAAGAAATCTTTTGATATTAAAGTTAGTAATCGTGGAAAACAAAAAGGATGGGGTATAATAAAAGAAAAGTAAAAGAATGTTGTGGGCATATCTGAGTTTAGTCCTCTATCTAGCTCTGTCCAAAAAATTAGTCCCTTTTTACCTCATGAGAATGAGCGTATTTATACATCTAGCTTGAAATTTCTCTATGAAAAAGGAAATCATGTCATTGGCGAATTATAATGGCTCATTGGTAGGTGCGAGTTGCCATAAATTTCATGCCTAATAAATAATTAAAAGAAAAGTCACATCGTTTTAAAACTCAGTTTGGTGGGTTAATCCAGGGCTGGAACTGGATCGGGTTAAAAAAAAATAAGGAAAAAAAAACTTCGTGTGACCCTGTGGGTTGACCCGACAAGACCCGGTCAAAAATCCGGTTGCAACCCGTTGACTTTTGGTTTTTTGTTTTTTTACTAAAACGACGTCGTTGTGATTTTTTTTTTAAAAAAGGACTCGGGCGACCTGGTGACTTGATCAAAACTCAGAATCTAGGTTTTGGACCAGATCGGGTCTAAAAACTATGATGTGGATATATTTATTTTTATTGGATTTCATGTAGGTGGTAGGAGTAGCGGAAATATAATTATTGGAGATAGAATACAATGCAGGTGTTGGGTTAGCTTACATGTATATTAACTAATCTTATAAGTTCTAAAATTAATCATCATGTAAGTCTCTAATAACTAATTTAAAAATTTAAAATAATAATTTTTAAAAAATAAATTTAAAATATAATCAATTAAACTATGCTCTTGAATTAACTTTAATGAGCTGCAATTTTGACCCTTCAACCAATGGAAGACACTCAAGAACGTAAAAAATATCTCATTAGAACTATTGAATGCTTCAGGCATGGAATTAGAAAGGGTGCGACTCCAATCTTTATAGCAGGCCCAATCACAAGACTCGTGCACTTCATAAATTTAATTGTGGAATGTGAATTAATATAGTATTAAAATAATATTTTTTATTTTTTAAAATTTATTTATGATAACAGTATACTGAAATAATAAAAACACAAAAAATTAATTAAAAACAAAAAAAATTAATCTTTTTCAAAAGCACAGTATCATAACAAAAATAAACATTGTCATATCACTTTTAACTTATTAAAAATAAAACCTATTTATTTTTACATTTTAAAAATATTTTTTTTAAATAATTTTATTTTTATTTTTTTTATTTGAATTAAAGTTTTTTGATATTTTTATGTGTTAATATAAAAAATAAAATTTTAAAAATAAAAAATATATATTATTTTAATATGTTTTTAAATAAAAAAATCGGTATAGTAATTGTTATTTTTTTAATATTTCTTTTAGCATCACGTGGTTATCATTTTGCTCCTAACAGCAAGATAGTCCGAATAAATAATTAATTGTTAATGTTGATTAACTCATAGAGACTTTTCATCAAACCATCGTTTTCAATTATAAAACATCATATCCTGTCAGATAAAGACAGTAAAAATTGCTTTTAAGAAAACAAATTTCATGTTTGTTTTCTGAAAAAAAAAATTTGAAAAATTTTTTTTTTAATTTTTTTTTTACTATTAAAAAAGTTGATAAACAAAAAATACTTTTCAGTCAAAGAAAAATTTAACTTGGTTTCCAGGAAAGTGTTTCCCTGAAAAATTTGGGCTGAAAATATTTTCCGGAAATTGTGAAAAATTTAGAAATGTCATATTATTTGCTGATTATATCAAATTTGGTCTTTAAACTTTTGATTCCTATATATATTTTGTTTTGAATATTTATTTTTCAATTTCATCTCTTAAAATTTAATTTTTATATTAACTTTGGTCCTTATTTTTATAATTGTTATTTGCTTTTTCCTTATAATTTTTTTATTGAAATTTTTTATCTATCAAATTTGATCCTTATTCTTTTGATTGTTACTTATTTTATTTGAAATAATTTATGAAATGTTAATTATTATTATTTTAATTTCTTCATCTTTTATTTTTGTTATTTTTTAGATTTGACCTCTATTATTTTGATTATTATTTATTTTATTTGAGATAATTTATGAAATTATTATTTTTTTCAATTTCATTCTCATTCAACTTTTTAATTTGTAAAATTTGTTCCTCTATTTTAATAAACTTGAAAAAAATAAAACATTAATAAGTTATTTTCCAGCTCATTTTCCATAACATAATCAAATACTGGAAAGTATTTTTCAATTTATTTTTCATTACACTACCAAACATAAGAAAATAATTCACTTTCTCGTAATTAAAATTTTTTTTTAAAAAAATTATTTTCCAACAAATAAATAGATTAAAATAAAAAAAATTATTGACAAATTTTTTATGGTAGATACTGAATAATCTCAGCAATCATATCGAGTTATATTGGGGTCGACAAGTGAAGACTTTGGACCGACTTGTCTAGTGATTATTCTCAGCAATGAGATTCAATTAAATTGAGTTCTACATGAACACTTTTTTTCCCCAGGAATTATTGTTGAAATTTTAATGAATTAAGGATCGGAATTCCTCACTGTCACCGCGTACCGTACTCAGTGATTGATCGGAATCATAGAGAGAGAGAGAGGGATTATCCTAAGTATATTTTCTTCCCCCACATGTTCTGTGTTGTCAGTTGTGTTTGGAGAGCCATGCAACGCCAACGGGTCAAACTTTCAAGAAACGGGTCAAATATGGGCAACAACGTAGACCAATATTTGTCAAGAATCAAGATTGTTTTTTCTTCTCGGGGATGTGAATATCTCACTTATGGTGAATGTTATATATATATATATATATATATATATATATAAAAGATAGAGCAATTCTAAGCAACCGAACTAATCTGGTTTTTATAACTGAGTATTTGATTTTTAATTTGATTAAAAAGGTGTTTGATTGTTTTATTTTTGCACAATAAAATATTCATGTTGATGAATACTTAAATTAATATTTAGGTTAACGTTATTAATAAGATGTCAGCAAAAGTGAAAGGAAAAATTAATGAGATGTGAATATCTTTTTTATTTAATAATCACTGTTTTTTTAATTTTCAACTATGTTTAGAGGGGATTTTTCCTCCCCTTTACTTGCTAACATGGCATCTTAGTTAAAGAAACTAGTGGGGTAACGGATTTCTTGATAGGGTGATAAATTAATTGATAAAAGAAAAAAAAAACTGGTTAAATAGCTAAATGAAAAAATGTTTTAGTTAATTCAAACTATTATTAAAAATGACAATTTCTTATCTAAATTATCTCAATGTTCAATCTTATTTGTTCGAGATTGGTAATTAAAGACAAAATTAACCGCTAGCATAATATACACACACACAAATAATGTTAAATATATATTTGTTTTTATCAATAATCATCAAAAATACATTAAAAAATTATAGAACTAAATTTAAAGCAATATAAAAATATTAAATATAATTTTAAATTAGTTTGTGCGTTAACGAAGAGTATGTATAATTTCAAAGGCAAGGCACACCTCCTTGAATTCAACCCTATCTTTCCCACATGCATGGTGTTATTTTCAGAGAAAACATGTAATGCAAACGGGTTAAACATTCATAACAATAAATAAATAAATAAATAAATAAATAAATAAACGGGTCAAATAGGTGCAATAACGAACGCCAAAATATGACTAAAAAGTTGTTTTTTTTCCTACTCAACGAAGCGAACTCATCCATGACAGGAACACCATATAAATGGTTAATGCATGCAAGCATTTATTCTCTTTATATCTCGAGTAAAATATATTAAAAATATACTAATTTCCTAATATTGTGTGACTAATTCTCAATACAATTAAAAAACTTGAGATGGCAACTCAATTTTTTTTATTTAGTCTTTTAATTTTTTTTATCACCTTATTTAAACCTTTTTGTTCTCATTTACATCCTTCTTTTGTTTTGAAGGGTTAATTTTCTTTTCATTTAATAATTGTAGTTTGGTTTTGTAAAATTAAACTTTGACAAATTATGAAACGCCGAAATCACGAACATGTGAGACAATACAAGATGAAATAAACATTAAAAAAATAATTAAAATGCAATATAGGAGAAAATACACAATTTAATGTGGGTTGTAATAGTTACCCGCAATGTTTTTTTTATCACTTGAATTTTTTTTTATTTAATATTTTTTACATTTAGTTAATTTGAGATTGAATTTGATGTTTTATATTGGATGACTCTATATGAGATTCTCGTTATGTTAATAATATGTTTTTACGTTGAGTTAATACTCAATTTTATAAAATAAAATTTAATTTTATTGATTCAAATTAGTTAAAATTTTAGAGATATAATTTCAAATTAAAAAAAATATCCAATCTTTTTTTATCTGAAAAATTGCATCCTTATCTCAGCTTCCCAGCTTAATTTTTTTCAGAATCTATAAATTTGTTATAATTTTTGGGCACATATAATTATTAATTTATTTTATAAAATACATGTATAAATTTTTTATTTTGTAATTAAAATTTTTTTTGATGATAAAAAAAATTAACAATACCCATACTTTTTTTTGGTGTTGAGAAAAAAATGTTGGATAGCGAAACACAACACATGGAATCTAACTAGTATATTTTCATTAGTATTGGAAAAGCGGGTTTTTTTTTTTAAATATAGTTTTTTGAATTAGGAAAATAATGAATTCAATTTCTTAAGGCCAGGCCCGAAAACATCAAAATATTTGTAAAAATGAAAAGAAAAAGAAAAAGAAAAAGAAAAAGCATGCTTATAAAGGCTCCAAGAGTCAAGAGTGCGCTATTCAGACAGCACCATGCTTTGCTCCGAGCCCACAGGTCACTAACAGTATTTTTAAAAAAATTTAATTTTTTTTAAAATTTTAATATATTAATATAAAAATAAATTTTAAAATAAAAAATATTATTTTAAAATATTTTTAAATAAGCACAACGTTCCATAATCCAATCGAAACCCTAAAGAAAATGGTATAATCCATGTTCGAAATTACATTAATACCCTCCCACCAAAAACCAAGTTAGAATAGAAAAAACTGACCAGTCGTTGTCACCTGCTTCGTTTCACCTTGCATTTATTAATTAATGATGATTTTTAGATGCATAGAACAGTGTGCTAATGCTTTATCAAATCAATATATATTTGTTCCTCCTCTTTCTTCCTCAAAATATGAACTCCTCTGTCTCGCACTCTCTCCCTGACGTCTCCAACCAACTACTATCCTCAGCCCCTTTTGAGCTCACTTCCATTACCAAAAAGTTGTTCGTCTTGCTCTTGAAGGTGATCTGGATATGACAATGGTGGACCGTATAGTCGCTTAACCATTCTTCGTATCATTGATGACTCACCTTGTCCTGCCTTCATTTCCTCCTACCGATGCGCGCTATTTCTGTTTGTTTCTTGATTTTACACCCTGTGGGTCCGTTTTATTTTCTTAGTTGAAACTCGTTTTTGTTTTAGTCTTTTGCTTCAGTATCAAATCAGCGTCGCTTGCTTTTCCAGTACATTGTAATCCCTCTATTCTCTCTGCGGGGTTTTCCATGGATGGCTAAATTTCCAGGCGAGTAGCTAGTTTTTTAAGGTAAGGATTCTGTAGGCTCTCGTTTTGTTTTCCTGTTTCCCTTTCTTTGGTGCCAAGTGCTTTTCTTTTTGCACGAGGGATTTCTCGAACTTTTGAAGGAGATTTCGAGGGCTATTTAGTAGCAGAATCTTTAAAATATGAAATAAAGATTTGATACGTTTAGCCTTCTGCTTTTAAATGCTTGATCAATTAGTCTGATTCAAGGTCCACTATCCTTGACTAGGAGCTGAGTGATTTGTTTGGAAAGTTGTTTGCATAAAGTTTTTTTTTTTTTTTCACTTGTTACCTAAAGTTGGAATCTTGATTTAATTTATGCATCTTTGATGAACCAGGGTAATTAATTTGTGCAGTTTGAGGGCGTTGATGGATGTTAAAGAGGGAGTTCGAGGTGAAATACTTATGTCAGAAAAGAGAGCCGCTCATGGTGGAGATGTGTTAATAGCAATCTCAAGTGAAGAAACTTCAAATGCCAGTGTGGACACTAAAACCCCAAAAGGGCCTGCTTCAAAAGACCGTGAAACTCTTACTCCCAGGCAAAGCAGACCAAATTCACCATTTAGGGAATCGAGCAATGGTGCGTTTGCAAAATCAGTGCCATTCAGCTGCCCCTCACCAGAGATTTCATGGTCTAGTCAGACCCAGAGAAAGCCCCCCAAAATCCCCACTCCCAACGAAAACCTTACTAGAAGAAGATCACTTGTAAGGTCAGTGTACTCAAAGCCTAAGTCCCGATTTGGGGAGCAACCATATGATATTGATTCTACCGTGCTTGAAGAGAATGTTTCAACTTTGCAAGAACAGATTGCCACGGCTTCTCCTCACAGGAATTTACTTACTAGGGGGTCACCTAATAACAAGTCTGCTTCTAGTGTTATAACACCTAAAACACCATTGATGGCATCTCCTGGAGGACCAGCAGATGAGGAGGACGAGGAAGAGGTTTGGAAGAGGGTTGAATCAAGTAAACAGAAGCAGCGTAGGAGAGTCGGAGCTAAGGCTGTGATTGAGTGGGTTGCATTTTTGTGCATTCTGGGATGTTTGATTGCTAGCTTGACTGTTGAAAAATTGGAAAAGACTACGATTTGGAGCCTGGAGTTTTGGAAATGGTGTGTTCTTGTCATGGTGATATTTAGTGGAATGTTGGTTACTAATTGGTTTATGCATGTTATTGTTTTCTTGATTGAGAGGAACTTTTTGCTGAAAAAGAAGGTGCTTTATTTTGTCCATGGTTTGAAGAAGAGTGTTCAGGTGTTTATTTGGATAGCTTTGATTCTTCTTGCATGGGCATTTTTATTCAATCGTGGAGTTGAACGATCTAAAACTGCCACAAAGATCTTAGGTTGCATAACCGTGACTCTTATGTCTCTTCTAATTGGATCTTTTCTGTGGTTGTTGAAGACTCTATCGCTAAAGATTTTAGCATCTAATTTCCATGTTAGTAATTTCTTTGATAGAACTCAAGAATCTATCTTTCATCAGTATGTTCTGCAAACCCTTTCTGGGCCTCCACTTATAGAGGAGGCTGAGAGAGTTGGGAGATCACCTAGCATGGGTCAGTTAAGCTTCAGGAGTACCAAAAAGGGAAAAGCAACGAAAGAGAAAAAAGTGATTGATATGGCCAAGGTTCATAAGATGAAGCAAGGAAAGGTTTCTGCTTGGACGATGAAGGTTTTGGTTGATGCTGTAACAAGTTCAGGACTGTCTACAATCTCCAATACATTGGATGAAAGTTTTGCTGATAGAGAGGTTGAGCAATCTGACAAGGAGATCACAAATGAGATGGAAGCGACTGCTGCTGCCTATTACATTTTCAGGAATGTTGCCCAGCCTGGTTGCAAGTGAGAAAAATCAATGTTGTCAGGGTGAATTTGATGCTTCTGTGTTAGATTTCCCCTTTTCTGGTCTTTCTCTTATAATTCTCTCTTATGACCAGATACATTGACGAGGAGGACCTGTTAAGGTTCATGATCAAGGAAGAGGTGGATCTTGTTTTTCCACTATTTGAAGGATATGAGACTGGACGAGTTGACAGAAAAGCTCTAACTAACTGGGTGGTATGTCATTTTCTTTTGTTTATATATTTTTATTCAAATTAAACCTCTATGCATCGTGATCTTTTGTGTTATTGCCTTCTGATCTTAGATACTGATTCCCTCTTTCTAATCTTGCGTCACCATATGCCAATGTCGAAATCATGTTTTGTACCATGTTAATTATGGGAACTGTAATGTGAATACACGGCAGAGAACTAAATCAGGTGGACTTTTTAATTACTCGGGCTAAATTGGCTTCAATAAAATTCTCACTTTTCCCAACATCAATGATCAACCTCTACACACTTCTTATTTTTTTCGGAACCATTCAGAAAAGAGATGATTGGCCCTTTACTCCTTGTTAGTATAATGGTTATTCTTGAACTTGCAAGCAAGACATGCTTCCATTTCAAAAAAATAAAGAAATTATCAACATTTCGGTGAAAACAATCTAAAATTTCAAATCACTTGACAAGTAGAGAAATATAAAAGAAAAGTACACTCAGTCAAACAAGAGCACATGTAGAATTTACATGGTTCAGCAACCACGAACGAGGTGATTAGAGAAATTAGAGAAATTTACTATGAGAAAGTAGGGGATTACGAAGTCCACACAATTGCTCACCTGAAATCCTAAAATAACCAAAATCTCATCTTTTCTCTCTCTAGTCACCAAAGTGTAGAAAATAAAAACATTTACAAATAAGCCTTTCCTTTAAATATGGTAACTTTAGATTTTTATATGGATTAGTACATGAGTATTTCTTCTCACTTAGGCCCACAATTTAAATCAACCCAACAAATCTCTACCTTGAAGTTAAACTAAACAAAAACAGTAATTTATTTTATTTAGCTGAAACTTAACAAGAAAGATAATTTTGAAGTAAAACTACCCATTGTGAATTCTTTTTAATTTTTCAAAAATAACCCTACAAAATATATCTAAATAACCCCAAAAGTCAAGGTAATTTAACACCATATGACATAATATCTAGAATAAAATTATACTTGACATCGGTATGTTTGGTCCTTTTATAATACATCCGGTTCTTGACTAGATGAATAGCATTCTGGCTATCACAATGCACATCAGTCAATTCTTGTGAAACTAAGATTACCAATCAAATTACTCAGCCATAAAGCTTCTCACACTACTTGTTTCAATGACATATGCTCGGTCTCTATTGTATACAAGGCAACAACACAACCTTTTTCAATGACATATACTCAATCTCTATTGTATGCAAGGCAATAATGGATTGCAAAAGTGCTTTCGAACCAATGACACACCCTGGATGAGTGAAAACATGACTGTCAGCTAACTCCTCGTATTCAAATCATAAGTGTAATCTAAATTTACAAAGCCACCAACACTACCTTTAGTGCTCCTCTACCCCTATTATATACCAAACCAATATTTGTAGTTCCTCCAAGATAGCAAAATATCTATTTCATGATTTGCCAGTGAGCTTTACTAGGATTTTCTATCAACCTCTTGATCATACTAACATGTGAAATGTGTGGACGAGTGCGGACCATAACTTAATAATGCTTCTAGTTACACTAGCATATGGAACACTTGAAATGTGCTCATTTTTCTCTTCAGTTTCTGGTGACAGAGTTGAAGATAACATGAAAATGGGTTGCATGTGGAGTACTTTACTGGCTTGAAGTCTTGCATACCAAAATGTTGAAGTACCTTCTCAAGATACTTTTTCTGTGACAAATATAACTTGTCAACATTTTGATCTTTGTGTATCTCCATAGCTGAAATCTTTTTGGTTATACCTAATCTTTCATCTCAAACTCAACTAATTCTTCAAACTGTCAATCTCATACATATGTTCTTGAAAGCAATCAATTTGTCAATAATTACACAAATGAACCATCTGATAGCTTTCCTGAAATACATACATCTATCATATTCATTTTTAAAGTAATATCTAAGCATAAAAGCATCAAACCTTTTATACCACTACCTCGGTGATTGCTTCAAGCTATACAATGGCTTCTTCAATAAGCACACATGGTCTTCCATACCTTGAGCAATGAAACCCTCTGACATAACAGAAGAAGCATCCTAAAGATTATAATGAACATAATCTACAATACTCTTGGTACGATGAATAATTGTACTGAATTTCACTTTGCATTGTTTATCATAAACAAAATGCTCATATAAATCTAAATTACTTTTTTCTTGACCACACAAATCTCGTGTTTGCTTAACTCTTATCATTTCTCTTTTTCATGTCTCAGCCACATGTGCCATAACCGGGTAGAAACACTATCCGAATCAACCATAAATGCTACACTAGCTAAACTAATAATTGTTGAAGATTGAAGATTGTAAGGTCATTAATTAGCTTTCATTTTATCATGTTAAGAGCTCACTTACAAATCCTCAGAACTCTACTTTTAGCAAAATAACCATAACCTTGGGAATAAAGAAGACTAAAAAAATAAATTAAATTTTGGATCATGTTGAATCTCTAGTGTTGTAATAATACCATCATACATCCTAATTCGAATTATATTTACACCAACAATAGAAAGTTCTTTGTTGACTCATAATAAAACAGTACCATTGACAACTTTATAAATGTCAAACTAGTTTCTATTAGGACAAATATGAAATGTGCAAGCTGAATCAAGAATCCACCCATCAATCGAGCTACCAACAAACATAGTCAAAACACTTTATACGTAATAATTTTTTTTTCCTTTACTAGCAATATTTATAGCACCGAAGATTCTCTTCTTCTTTCCCTTGTCTTTCTATCAAGGACAGTTCTTTCTAAAGTGCTCTACTTGATGACATTCAAGTCATTTAATTTTTTTAGATTTTGATTTTGATAGACTTGTCTTCATTACCTGAACCCTTATTATTTGTTCTGCCCTGCACAATCAAGCTCTCTACATGATCATTATTATAATTTTTTGACACTTGCTTTTTTAACTCCATGGATTTTGAGAAAGTTTTGACATCTTCTGAACTAAGATTATCCTGTCCATACACCAACGTGTCAACAAAATAATCATAAGATATAGGTAACAAACATAATAAAATCAAAGCCTGATCCTCATCTTAAATCTTAACATTAACATTTCATAGATCTTAAACCACTTTATTGAATTCATCAACACGGTCTTTAATGAGTATACTTTTTTTTTATCTGGTGAGCATACAACCTCTACTTAAGATACAATCGATTCATCAAAGATTTGGTTATGTAAAGAGTTTTCAACTTTGTCTAAAATCCAACAGTTGCAGTCCTCAATAAAATAATCTCTATCGGAACCTTATTAGATAAACAAAACTGAATAATATCATGTGCTTGTTTCATGAGATCTTTCTTTACATCATCCATCTTCTTAGGCAAGCTATCTATACCTTTCCGTGTCTTAAATTAACCTTGTTGAACTGACAAGGCACATTTTAATACGTTATAGATTGAAGTCATTCCTACAATTAAATTTCTCTACATCAAACTTTGTTGTTGATGTTATTTTTGTTGTCATTGTGAACGCCAATTGAGAACCAGACAAGCTATGATACGTTTATAGTGAAAACAACTTTAAAATTTACGTGGTTCGACAACTTAGGCCTATCCCATGGGCGAGATGATCAGGGAAGTTCATTATGAGAAAGTAGATAATTACGAGGTATCTAACAGAATTGTTCTTTAACCAAAATCCTAAAGTAATCCAAAACTCATTTTCTCTCTCCTCTCTCTATTATCCATACCCTTACTCTAAAATATAATAACTTTAGATTTTTATACGGACTAAGTACATGAATATTTCTTTTATTATCTGGATTCATAATTTAAGACAAACTCAACACTTAACAATGCTTTCCTTGATCATTTACAAGGAACTTGTGGAATATGCAATGGCTGGAAATTAAATGAAGAGTCTTCCTTTTCTCTTGATGATGTTTTTATGCAGGTGAGGGTTTACAATGGCCGGAAAGCGCTTGCACATTCTTTAAATGACACCAAAACAGCTGTTAAACAATTGCACAAACTTGTGACAGGGATCCTGGTCGTTCTGACCATTGTTATTTGGCTTCTAATGATGGAAATCGCAACAACGAAAGTACTTGTTTTCCTCTCGTCACAGCTTGTAGCAGCAGCTTTTATGTTTGGGAGCACCTGCAAGACCATATTTGAAGCTATCATATTTGTATTTGTGATGCATCCATTTGATGTTGGTGATCGTTGTGTTGTTGATGGCATTCCAGTAAGTTTTGAAAGACCTTTGTTTTTTTTTGCCCTCACAGCTGTGATAGCTTCATCAACCTTGTTGAATTTCTAATTGACAGATGCTGGTTGAAGAAATGAACATCTTAAATACTGTGTTTCTGAAGCTTGATAATGAAAAGATATACTATCCAAATTCAGTTTTGGCTACCAAGCCTATTAGCAATTACTTCAGAAGCCCAGATATGGGTGATTCTGTTGAATTTGCAATTGATTTTGCAACACCAGTGGAGAAGATTGGATTTCTGAAAGATAAAATTAAGAAGTAAGTTGCTTACCTACATTTCTTCCTCGCATTTAGCATCCATCCATGTGATAATAAAATGCAGTTCTACCAATGGTGATAAAAAATGCTACTGAATTGTAATCTCCTGTTGGTCATATTGTCAATATTAACATACCTGTAGTTTCTTCCAGTTCCCCATACACAATATTGTGTAGTTTTATTTACTTCCCTACATCATTCTCAGGATAGCATTGTTGATTGTCTTCCTGGAAACTGTTTTTCCTTGGGTGCATTAGCAGAAAATTGCTAGGGACAAAGGTTTTTCCCTTAACTAATATTCCTCTTTCTGTCAAGAGATCACGATGAATTGGTGGAAGCCAACCGCAGTTAGATAGGAAAGCTTAGCTGAACGGGGTATTGAATTATAGTGTGACCCTGGCTTAAAAACAATAAAAAGTAGCGTTGTTCTGATATCTCATTGCAACATAGTTCCCCTGGCAAATGAGGCTTGTAAACCTTCTGTTTTACTGCTGCTGAATAAGCCTCTGTACTGCCAGACTCTGGCTCACTCTTGTTTGGTCAAGAGAGAATTGTTAAGGCGTCCTGCTATGCAAGGAAGTCAAATGTAATTTCTTTATTTGGTTGGTGATGGGATGCTTATTGCAGGATCAGAAGGTGAAAATAGTGTCACTAAGTAGGCACTGTTTTGCAACAAGGAAGCATATATTTAGGAGCTAGTGTTACTCCCTGTCAAACTGAATAAGAAACTGTAGAAAATTTATTTTGATTTTAATTCAACATAATTCGTTAAGAGGAATAGTTTCAAGTGCAGGATTATCTTGACACTGGCATATACGCTTTTATTATACTTTTTTGACGGTTTCCTCTTGTTTGGTTAGGCACTTGGAGAAGACTCCCCATCACTGGCATCCTAACCACAATGTTGTGGTGAAGGAAATTGAGAATGTGAACAAGTTAAAGATGGCTCTCTATTGTACTCACACGATGAACTTCCAAGAATATGGAGAGAAAAACAAGCGGAAGTCGGAACTGGTTATTGAAATAAAGAAAATTTTCGAAGACTTAAATATAAAATACTATCTGCTTCCCCAGCAAGTTCACCTCAACCCTATTGGGTCTGAATCAACGAACGTGACCAACAAATGATTGTCACTATCTTTGATAATCTTTCAAGTATGTGGCTTCAAGTATGATTGTTCTCCATCATTTGTTCCATCCTAATTGAACCATCTCAATTCTAATGATAATATTTCTGGTTGCAGCATGTAATTCACGGCCTTGGACTGATGCTGCAAAGAGATAAAAATGACCTTTTTTATTTATCCCGAAGGAGGAAAGCAGTTTCTGTCCAGAACTAGAGCTGCCTGTTACATTTTTGACTTGACCAAAGATGAACTATATCCACGCTAGTGCAATGGACTCCTTTTTAGATGCTGTGCTGTTTATTGGTTTTAAACCGCATGATATATGGTATATTTAACTCGTGCTTCAAGGGTGTCGGCAAAATATTATACCAGTAGGAATAATGACGTCCCTACAATTGGCGACGTTGGATTAGCTTTTGGAAATTACTTGCTCTGAATCCACTGAATGTGAAATATGGATCAACTGTAAGATTGTTGAAACTCTTGCAACCCTCATCCTGCTATCTGGGAAAGAAATTGAGGACTACTGTTGCAATTAGTACTGTACTTTACCCAGAACTCTCCTCTTGAAAGAACTGGGGTCTTGTGCTGCTGTGAAACAGTCCTCGTTTTAATTATGCATTGTTGGATGAACCGCTCAAGATTAGGCTTTACATCTTAGCGGTTTTCTCTATGGATCCTTCAGTCATGCACTCATGCTTACTAACATGCCCAGTTCATTCTCTAATACAAGTTATTCATGTTCACTCCCCAAAATAATCGCTCCCACATTCGTACTCGATAAGGACTTGTCCGTACACTTCTTCAATATCCCCCCTCCATTAGAAAAATAATACATTTTAATGGGTCGCAAGCTTCATCTGCGACTGACGAGTCGTATGTGAGGATTGTCATTTCAACGGAACTACAACCTTAGATCTACTTTCTTCCATTTTCTCTTTATTTTTCCTCTCCTTCACTCCCCACAACCACCATCCACGTGAACTTGTCACTGCCCATAACCACCACCCTCTCTCCCCATTATGAAACACTCTCTTAGCCACCACGAGACCACCCTCTCCCTCACTCTCTCTAATGTGACGAGCCTTCCTCTCTCCACTTGCCATTCTCTCACCAAGTTTCAGCTGCCACCGCCACTATCTATTACCATAACCCACATTCAACACTTAGAGGAGGTATATTACACACTTCCTTTCTATCAATTTAGTATAGTTTGTGCTGATTGTTGATTTTGAAAATAATATGGTTTAGCATTATAGATTTTTAGAAAAAAATAGGGTTTTGTAAATTAGGTTAACTAGCTATAAAATATATTGATTAGAGTTGTTAATTTTGAAGAAAATTAATGATTTTGGGTTGTTGTTGATTGTGAATTAGAGTTAGAATTTTTTTTTATCTTAAATAAGTGATTTTGTCGAATTAGGTATAAAATATGATACTTAGCTATGAAATACATCAATTGAGTTTATAATTTTGTTATTTATGGAGAAAATTAATGAATTTTGAGTTTTTATTGATTATGTTATTGTTAGGGTTTTGTTAATAAATTATGTACTTTAATTAACTTCACAATATTGATGAATTAAGCTTGAATTTTGTTGTGTTGTTTAATAGAATATCATGTACTATTAAAATATTATGCTTTTATGATGACATCATTGCCAATACCAACAATGATATCACTTATAATAGAGAAAGTAATGAGTTTCTAATTGCTACATTAGATATATCTCTTAACAAGTTATTTTGAATGTTATCAGATCGACTTGGCTGAAATATATTTGAAATTAAAGTTAAAATTAGTTGGAGGATGATGCAAAATGGGTTTAGTGCAACTCATTATGTTGATGTACTCATTTGTAGTGATGAAAGTGTGAATTCCATGTTTGGGTTTTGTCAACATTAATTGGATGAATATTCTAGAGTTCTACTTGAATAGCAAGCCTATATGAGGAAAGTCTTCTAGCACGGATTTTATCCGAGTGCTAAGTTACACTCAAATGACACATCACGGTTAATTGGTCTATTTAGTTTAAGTGGTAACATAAGGAACCACATGTCGACACAAAAAATTGAAGATATGGAAGCCCGTTTGGCTATGAAATTTGCTTTATATTGTTATGGAGAATCAGAACCAAGTGATGACAAATATACGTGTCATATTGATAGAGTTGAGAAAAAATAAGAAGAAGAAATGGAAGTTGAGGAAGATGAGAATCTTTGAGTTAGTTGATCCATTAAACCAATTCATGACATCTCCTCCTCCTTAAATTGAGTATGTTAATGGGTAAGCCCAACAAGGATGTAATAACTCAATTTTGAGTCATAGAAATTCAAGCTTATCAGTTGATGAATTGGAGGTTGAAAAAAACTCATAAACAAGTTTGATTGTATTATTGCAGTTAAATGGTGACATATCAGTAATTCATTATAATAAAAGGTCCAACATTTAACTAAAACTTATTTGCAGATAGGAAGCATATTTATCCATGAGCGATCCAGACTTGTCCATGAGCTAAAGTGATTTTGGTATTAACCCTTATACAGGCGCTATAAGCTCATTTACAACTTGAAGTGCTCCACGCCCGCCCACGAGCTGGGGTGATTTTTAGATGTAATTAGAATGTATGCTTTAATATTTTAAGAATTATTATGAATTTAGTTTACATTTAATAAAATATTATGTTAGTTTTTTTTATTATGTTTAATTATGAATTATGGATTGTTATATTTGATAAATTGTGATAAATCAAGGCCTGTGTATCTAAATTGTGAGACATATTTCATGTTCTGCCGATTTTTTTGGCAGGGAGTTAAGAGTCCGGAAAAAACTTCCCTGACCATTTTTTTTAGAGAGTCTCATATCTCACATGTGACTTGCAAGTTGTAAATAAGGCTTGCGACTTACCAAACTCTGTTATTTCTCTAAATTTTTTTTTTTTCTGAATTGTGATATTTTGTCAAGAAAATTTATTGTGCTAATGTCCAAAACAACCTCCAACTAGGCCATCAAAATTTCCTATTGAAATTGGAGAATACAATTAATTCTAAGTTTTTTTGGACTTTAGCATAGTTACATTTTTTTTTTAGAAATAACACGGTTCAAAATATACTTAAAGAAGTAGCATAGTTGAGAGAGTCGTAAATGACATCTTTGGCTCATGAGTTATATGTCTCATATGCAACTCTCAAATTGTTAAATGACATGCAAAGAATTACGAGGAGAGAGGATAGAGAAAAGAAAACGTGTTGAGAGAGTCGTAAATGACATCTTTGACTCATGAGTTGTATGTCTCATATGCAACTCTCAAATTGTTAAATAGCCTGCAAAGAATTACGAGGAGAGAGGAGAGAGAAAAGAAAACGACTTCGGAGGCACACTGAAGCTCTAATGACGACACCACTGATATCATAAAAAAATATCGATAAGGCAAATCCAACAATACCAAGAAATGTCATTAACAAAGACTATACTAGGCCATATGAGCTACCCAAAGGAGGTGGAGCTCATTTGCTTTTAGGCGACTCATGTGGCCCATTCTAGTCGCCGTTGATGACTTTTTTTATTGTCACTGTATTCATCTCATCGAGATATTTCTGATGGTACTAGTGATATCATCATCGAAGTTTTAATGTGCATTTAAGGTTTTGTTTCCTCTCTCTTGTCTCCCATCTCCTCTTTGTAATTTGTGAAGAGAAAGGAGAGAGAAAAAAGAAAGAGATGCTCTGATGGTGACATCGTCGATACCATCATAAAGATCTTAACGAGATGAATCCAACAACATTAGGGAATGCCACGAACAATAATCAGAATGGGCTATACGAGTCGTCTATAGACAAGTGAGCCCCGTCAGATATTTCTGAAGGTACCAGTGGTGTCATCATCAAAGTTTTGATGTGCTTTTGAGATCTCTTTTTAATGTTTTTCTCTCTCCTTTGTTTTGTCTCCTCCTTGTAATTTGTGAAGAGAGAGGAGAGAGATGGAAAAAAAAGAAAGAGACCCTGGAGGTACACGAAGCTCTGATGACGACATCATCAGTAGCATTAGAAAGATCTTGATGAGATGAATTCAACAACATCAGAAAAGATCATCAACAGTGACAGAGTGGGTCACATGAGCTGCTCAAAGGCAAGTGAGCCTCGTCACATTTGCACGGCTCATGTGACCCACTCCAATCTTCGTTAGTGATCTTTATTGGTGTCGTTAGATTCATCTCATCAAAATATTTATGATGATACCAATGATATCATCACTAGATTTTCAATGTGTCTCAAAGATCTTTTTCTTTCTTTTATCTCTTTCATTTTTTCTCATTGTATTTTTTTGCAGCCATTTAATAATTTAAAAGAGTTATGTGTGACATGCAAGTTATATGTGTCATTTATAACACTCTCTTAACTATGTTACTTTTCTAAATATTTTTTAGATTGTGATATTTATTTATTTATTTTTCAATTTTGTTGTGGTGTAAAAAAAAAAACTCTTAATTCTGCTAGTTGCAACAAATCAACTCGCGACAAGTTTATTTGTGCACGTACTATACCACAAGATTCTCTTGTGACACCTTAAGAGCTCATTTCCCATGAAATCAAGCAAGTGGGTAGATAAGCTTATCCTTCAAATCCAGTGGAGAGTTAGCCACGTAGGATTACATCAAGGTGACACATTAGCTGAAAATCTCCATCTTTCATCTTCTCATTTTCTCTATCCTCTATTCTAAGGTGTCTAACCCTTGGTTCTCTAGACCAACACTAACACCACCACCAAATTCTCTCGCGGAAAGGACAAGGAACAATACTAGTGCTCACAAAAATGGCCTCAGTTTTAATGGCTATGCCACTAGCTTCAGCATCCCAAAAGAGGTTAGAACAGCCACCCAACTCCCAATCCTTCCTTAAGCCACTACCTATAAGGCCATCAATGGAAGTAGGTTTATCTACAAAGTCCAAGTCTAGAGCCAGGCTTGAAGTGCAAGCCTCCTTAAAAGAGAAGGCAGTGACAGGACTAACAGCAGCTGCACTGACAGCTTCAATGGTGATACCAGAGGTAGCAGAAGCAGCGGGGCCTGGCATATCCCCTTCTCTCAAGAATTTCTTGCTCAGCATTGCTGCTGGCGGGGTCGTTGCTGTTGCTATCATTGGAGCTGTTCTTGGAGTTTCCAACTTTGATCCCGTTAAACGAAGCTGAAGAGAATCTTTCAAATTTCTTGGTCTTTACTCTTCGCTCTATCTCATTTATTTATGTAGTACTCTTCAAGCCTACTAGTTTATGCATATATTGCTAAGAAAAACACAATGTTTTCCATTTCCGCCAAGAGAATGACCCGTGTCTCAATTTACATGGAAAAGGGAAATAATTAATGAAAAACAGCTCTGAATGGAGGAATGCCTCATAGTTCATTATATTAAAATAAAGGTTTCACATAGTTTGCCATATTGAGTCGTATGAACACCCCAATGAAGCTACTATATATTACTATTGTCAAAACCAAACAGTTCTAACAACTGTTGGATTGATTTCTTTGGAGATATTTGAAATATTTGTTTTTAATTATCCTATACAGCAATTCCCCCCTCTCCCCCACCAGCAAAGGTATGAGGCCTCAATTTTTGTTAGCCACCCCATGCCCATGAAGAAATCTTGCATTATCCTCGGTGTAGACATGAGTCTCGTTCATCAGCCTGAGACGGGAAACAAGTTGACAATCATAATTAGCTGGTGGTCAAGTCTTAGCTAGGCAATGAATTCAAACCAAAATAATAACAAGGAAATCATTAACTCATGGAGAATAATAGATTTAAAAACTTACGATTGCGAAACAGCCTTGTTCAGGGTGGCGGAGGAGAGGAATGCAGCACCATTCAGAAGAAGTAATTCACCATCAATTCTTTCATCAACCCTCCTGTCTATCTCCTCAGCATTGAAACAAAAGGGTTGGTCTGAGGCCTGGAGTCATACATATACAAGTCTTTAGCATTAGCAAAATTCTCACAGATAGTTTTTCTGAACAACAGATTAATAATTTATACGCATCTCTCTATCCAACACAAAGGTTGGATTTACCTACCATAACCCATCCCCAAGTATCAGCAAAAGATGGCACATGAGCACTGTATGCAACCACGTCTGGGAAAACACAGGCATAACAGGTTATGAATGTGTGATACTGATGCATATAAGATTATTTAAGGACTCTCGGGATATAATTGTTATGTTTGCTTGCAGACTTACATTTGAAGACTTGTTTGATTGTGTTGTATATAGAGGAGAAGACCTCCTTGTGGGTGAAAACTCCTGCTGGTCCAGCCTACACAATAAAAACATCACTCAAATTGGATTATTATGGACATTATATTAGAATAGGAACAGCAGCAATTACCTTGCAAGAGTCAGATTTAAGGCAAAAGAACAGAACTTTCTTACCTGAGTAACAAAGATGCCATTGTCATTCAGTTTAGGCTTCAGAATTTGCTCATAGAAAGATTTTGTGTAGAGCTGATAGCAAGGCCCTCCTTCAACTGGGTCTGCCAAGTCTCCAACTATGACATCAAACTTTTCGTTTCTCTTCTCTATTTCAGCCCTTCAAAAACAAAATAATTTCTAGCGTAAGTAGCTGCTTATCAAAAACGACTAAATCAAAATATAATTAACAAAATCTAGAGAATTGGAATACAAGGAACTTACTTGGCATCATTAATGACTAAATCAAGCTTCTTGTTCGAAAATGCTTCTTGATTTACTGTCAGATGTCTACGACAGAAATCAACAACTTCCTGGAATATACAAGTGACTCTGGATAAGTACTTGTGTCTTACAAGTGGATGCACACAAACAAAACACAAACATTAATTACCTGGTCTATATCACACATGACTACTTTTTCTATTGACTTGTGCTTGAGGGCTTCTCTTGCAGCAGACCCTTCTCCACCTCCCATTATGAACACATTCTGAGGGCTGAAAAGATAAAAAATATAAAATAAATATCACTCTCGTAGCAAAAAGATAACAAATCAACTCTTAATGTAATTACCAACAAATGGAGTTTCTATTGCTAATATAGAACAGTCATTTATTTTTGACCCCTCGAGTAATTTAATTTGAAGTCACCTAGCAACATAATTAGTCATTAGAATGAATTGTTTTGCAGTCATAATTTATTAGGATTGTGATTCTTAATCTTCTTTACCAAATATCATTGTTCATCATTTAGTTCACTACTAATTAGTTCCACTTTCCTTGTTGCTTTCACCTAGCTAAAGACTAAGGGAAAGTGCAATCCAAAACTAATAACATAGCCAAGGATCTATGTAGAATAATTCAACTCACTTGGAGAACATGCTCCATTAGAAAAAAATGCAGGTCCCACCTCATAAGTTGGTTCTTATCTCTTGTAAAAAGATCGATGTATCTAACCCATAAATTGTAGCTCAATGACATGCTATTGTTCCCATCACTAAGATTTGAGTTTGAGTCCTCTTGTACAATTTTTTTTTCTTTATATATATATATATATATGAAAGAGAGATGAAAGAAGATGCACCTGATATGTTGAATAATTCGTCCGCAGATCTAAAACTAAAATCTGTAAGCAAAACTAGACTTACTTAGGGTGGCAGAGCAGAGCAGGGTGAATCAAACATTCATGATAAATAAACTCATCCACTTCGGCACTCTGCATCTTGCCATCAATCACCAAAACCTGCATGAAACCATCCCTTAATTAGGATATTTAACAATGGAGACTGATAAACAAGAAAGAAAAAAAAACAAGAAGAAGAAGAGGCTTCCGTAAACACAGTACGATATCTAGTCAAGTCAAAAGTTCAGTAGGTACTTACTTTTCCAAAACGCTTGGTGTCCAAAAGAGTTATGTCCTGGTACTCACTAGTCACCTTGCACAGCACGCTGTTGAGAGATATGTAGTTGATTCTAAAATTAATTTCTTAAATCCATTAAAGAAAAAATATTAAAACCCAGTAACGATTGCGGCCGTTTGTTTCGCTATTGTAATTGATTAGTGCAGTTGGCTGACATAATTAATATGATTGTCTTGATTAACAGAGATTGAGTTTTACTTTTTTATTTTATTTTTATCTCCAAAAATGCATTAGAATAAATCAAATCTATGAAAACAAAATCTAACGTAAACCTTAAAACTCATGACAAAAAGAAGAAGAAGAAAAGAAGCTGCTGCACCGCAGTTTGAGATGGCATGCATGCATGCTTGTGGTTGTGGCACAAACAAACCTGTTCAAAGCAAAAGACCATTTAAGATCTTCATCAATGGATTCTTCAAACCAAGAAGAATCATTGTGAGTCTGATCATCAGAACGAGTTTGATTGATTCCATCACAGATTTTAGACAAACCATTTGCATAGATGATCTCAACTGCCTCAGTACCCATATTCAAATGAAAAGCCAAAAACAACAAGAGAGCGAAAGGATAAGCAAGATATCAAAGAAAAAGAAGTGAAAGGAGGAATTGTGAGGGTTGGTATTGCAAGAAAGAGTGCCTTTTTATAGCAGTAACAGCTCAAATTAAAAAGAAAAAGGACATCTTTATCAATATTGCTATATAAAATGGAAAAATATAACATGCAGACGGCAGATTGTTGGCTAGGTGGTGGGGGCTATGCGTGAGTAGGGTGGATAAAAGAGAGGACAAAGTGTGTTTACAGAAAAATCATGTATAAACAATTAATGCTATATAAATAAAATTTAATTTCAAATAAACTTTTTATATAAACAAATGAGGTGTTATTTATTTATTTATTTATAGAAGACCAGTCATTTAAAAATCGCAGGACCCACACATTACCATTTATAAATCGACATATTTATTTATATGAAAATTTAATATCATTTTTTTTAAAAATTATTTCCCTATATTAAGGTACCATTTGGCTACGTGGTTGGCGTCTTGTTTCCTAAAAATTTAATTTTTTAATTTTAAATTTTTTATATATATTTTTGGATTGTTTTGATATACTAATGTTAAAAATAAATTTTAAATAATAATAATAAAATATTATTTTAATGCATTTCCGAGTGAAAACACTTTAAAAACAACTGCAACCACAATATCAAACACTATCTAAAAACTTTAAAGTGGTTTGGTATCATTTATGTTTTGTGTTTTTTTTTTAAGTTGAAAATGAAAATATAAACAGAAAATTTGTTTATATTTCAAATATGTAAAAATCCAAATGATTGGTTTTTAGGTTTTTTCAAAATAGGAAAATTAATTATTTTTTTCATTAAAAAAACTCACAACAATCAAGTTTTTTTTGTTTTTTTTAAAAAACAAAACAATTAGACCTACAAGTATTTGGGCTCAGTGTGTAACCGAGCTTAAGAGAGTTGAGTCTCACATGTTGTCAGACCCACAAGTGTTTGGGTTTAGCATGTAGTTAAGTCTAAGGGTGTTGAGTCTGGTATCTTATCAAATTCACATGCGTTTAGGCTTAGCGTGTAACCGAGCTCAAGAGAATTGGGCCTGACATCTTACTAGACCTACATGCGCTTGAACTCAACGCGTAGCTGAGCCTAAGAGAGTTGGGTCTGACATCTTATCAGACCCATATGCGTTTGGACTTAGGATGTTGTCAAGTCCAAGAGAGTTGAGTCTAGCATCTTGCCAAACTCACAAGCATTTAGGTTCAGCACGTAGCTGAGTCCAAGAATATTGATGTTAAAGAATCATCTCAACCTAAAACTTAAGTTGTTAGGTGAAGTCTCAATATATAATTTATATTATTCTCTAACATACCCCCTCAAATGAAAGTCTTTTGGGCTCGAAACTTGCACAGAGTCATACTACCTTGTGTTTAATTTTTTATCAAATAAATGAGAATGGTGAAATTCGAACTCGTGACCACTTGATCATGAAGGTTCCGATACTATATCAAAAAACTATCTCAATTTAAAAACTTCAACTATTAGATAAAGTTTCAAAATATAATTTTTATTATTCTCTAATAATTAAGTTTGACATCGAATAATTGAACTTAAGAATGTAGACTTGGAAATAAAACTAGACCGGCCTTTACTTTGTTATTTTGTCTAGCTTAATCATCACTTATGATTTAGTAGTTTAGTTGATTTTATAGATGCATTCATGTCGTGGAATGCATTTAAAGTTGGTGGAGAATCGTTGTTAATTAGCATTCAATGACTATTACTTGAATGATTTAACTATGGAATTTGTGATCTTTAGCATTAGGAGTTTTAAAATATCATCTGCATTGATCCTTCTTTTTTAATGATGAATAACTACGAGTTCTAGAATTAAACGTTCTGTTTTTTTTTTTTTTTTACTTGTTGTTTCTACTCGTGAAAAAAAAAAAATTACTTGTTGTTTGCTTTATTTCCTTCTCCACTTGATGGTTATTTTTTTTCCCCGAAAGTTGTGATGGCAGTTCCTCTACTTTCTAGCTGAAGCATTATTCTATTTTGTCTTTTCAACTTTCCTGGCATTTTACCCAGCATGTTCTGCATGCTTGTTTATGCAGGCCTGATTTTTTATGTTCCTGCCAGGGGATTTCTCTAGCATGTTTCCCCAGGATCCGTGGCCTTCCTCTGTGTTCTGATTCTGGTTTATTTTATTTTTTCCAGTTATATATGGCCTGGCCTCTTCCATTTATTCCAGTTGATTTCCAACCTGTTTGCTTTTTTCTCTTCATCTGGTTTTTTTTTCTGGTATAATCCTATATGTCGTGCTCGCCTTTCTTAACAGTACGTTTTGTCCACATGTTACGACAAGTTTCGTTGTTGTTTACACTTTACCGTCTACCTGCGGCTAGTGATCAACTAAAAGAGATGTATTGCTTACAAACGTAGTGGAACGAAGATCTTCCATGAAAGAGGAAATAAGTGAAAAGAGAGTGCTCACTTGGGATAATGGTGGGATCCACAATAGGAAATATTACATAACAATAATTATTCACCCTTTCCATGGTGCATCTCACGTTTATATAGAAGAAGTGAATACAATTCTTGATACATAAATAATTTGAATCAGAGAATTACATTTCTCTCAAAAAAATCAAACAAAATTCTCAAGAAAGTTAAAATTTGACCGAGCAAAAGAAATAAATAAATTAAAATATGAATACAACATGTTATTTTTGAAAAATAACTTGTAAAAACGGATATCATGAGAAGGATATCTTCCTTACTTTTATATATTAGAGAATAATATAAATCATATCTTGGGATCTCACCTAACAGTTTAAGTTTTTGGGTTGAATTGGTTCTTTAACATGATATCAGAGCCTTCATGATTAAGTGGTCACGAATTCGAATCTCACAATCCCATTTTTATTTTATAAAAATTAAGCACAATGTAAGATAATGTGAGTCTGTATAAGTTCCAAACCCGAAGAGCTTTTATTTGAGATGGTATGTTAGAGAATAATATAAATCATACCTTAATATCTCACCTAACAGTTTAAGCTTTTTGATTGTGTTGTTTTTATATATATATATATATATATATATATATATATAGATATAAAAGGATGCTTTTACTTGTAAACACGATAGAATTACACGAACAAGTTAATAACAAGTGAAAAAGAAACAGCAGAAAAGAGTATGTTAATGGTGGGATGCATAATAACACACTGTAAATGCTGGATATAATTAATATGAAATAAAGGATCCACCACCTCTTTTTCAATCATGGTGGATCGATCGCATGTTTATATGAAAGAGGGAAATACATTTCTTAATATTTACAATAATTTCTCCATGCATAAATGATTTAACATCAAGCAATTTATCAATAAAAAAAATCATTGGGTTGGTGAAACGTGGGGCCTCACTACTCATTTTTGATACGTTGTTGCCTATTATAATTCTTTTCTCATATAATTAATAATATCACTAACTAGCTTAACACTTCTTGAAATTATTATTATTATTTAACCATCTAACTATGAGGTATTATAATTGACACCCTTTTTTTATATTTTGTCCAATTTAATTGTTAAATATCACATCCTTTTTTTTATCTTGAAAAAAGGAAAAAGATAAGATAAGACTCATTCGGGAGTTTTGAGAGAAAAAAACAGATTGGATTAGTTTTGGATTATTGCCTCGTCGATCCTTTGTGCCCCCCCCCCCCCCCCCCCCCCCCCCGTTATTCTTAGTGGGTGTTGTTACCACTTCCAAAGCCTACCAACAAAATTAAGTGCCATTTGTGGGCCCGACTAGTTCTGTGGGAGGGGAAGCCATTGTTGAGGCGTGGGGTGACTCCACTAAAACAAGGAGGGTGGGTAGATTTTGTGGAGAGCCCACTCTTACACACTATCTCCCCCTCTCCATCATCATATCCTCGTGTCCTTGCGTGCATATGATCTTGAAGACCCAATTGCCTTCATAAATCTTCATAATACCAAAAACATCTTCCAGCTTTACCGTTAAAATGTATGAAAGCTTCCCAATGAGTTGTCATTTAATTAATATTAATCTCATAAATATTGAAATAAGTAGTTATACTCGGTTGTTAATTTAGAGTTTTTAGATAACTATCTCAACTCAATAGTTTAAATTTTATATTATTCTTTAATATACTTTCTAAATTTACAAAAACTCATTACTTTATGCTTAATTTTTATTATATAAATAAAAATAATAAGATTTGAATTTGTGATTGTTTGGCTATCAAGGCTCTAATACCACGTAAAATAATTATCTCAACCCAATAACTTAAGCTGTTAAGTGAGATTTTATAATATAATTTATATTATTTTCGGGTTAGATTTTATTATCTAGTGAGAGAATGAATTTGTCATACATTACCTTACCATATAGGATCAAATGAGAGAATTAATTTAGGTCTCTAGACATAAAAAAGAAAAAAAAAAAGAGATGAATATTCAGTCGAAGACTTGAGGGGGGCAAAGTGGTCACATAAATGAGACGTGTCGTGTAGCACCGAAATCAAAGTGCTCGCTTGTTTCCACTTTTTCCTGTAATGGGGAGACAAGGGTACAAGAATATTTAAAAATGAATCCTTAAGATGTTTTGGTTATAGTTCATTGCAAGGGCGGCTCCCAAGTCACTTTCGTAGCCTTTGTGCTGTGCTATCTCTGAAAAGGCTGAATCCACCTTTCTCTAGCTAATTATCCCAGCAAGTCAATTACTGTAATAACCTAGCTAAGCAGATGACGTCCCTAGCATGGGTCAAGGCTCTTCCATGCCATTTTTCTCCTTCCATGCTCGATATTAATGTCAATGTTTAGCATGTTTCGATCTACTAATGATGATTTAGATGCCCTTTTTGTTCATCATCTTTCAACGAGATTAAGCTAATGCAAGAGATTAATATTCTTCAATTGCGGCCGCAAATTGCAAGCAAAGGTCAACCTAAGTAAGCGATGTTACACTTGAGAAACCGAAAATCAATCTTGTTTTGAAAATTATGTCTTCAATGTTGTACAAAGTTGAGAAAATCTCCTTGCTTTAGTCATTCCAAAATCTTGAGAGTTTCGCTTTAATGTGATAGAAGTGCATCACGTTTTTGCGGATGTAAAGTATTTTTTTAATTTATTTAAAAGTTTCGATTTAATACGGCACAACTGTAACATGTTTTTGCGGTTGTAAAGTGTTTTTTTAATTTAAATATTTAGATTATTTTGATGGGTTGATGTTAAAACTAAATTTTATTTGTGTTTTGAGATTATTTTGATATTAAAAACAAAATAAAAAATATTATTTTAATATATTACCAAATAAAAAATATTTTAAAAATTAACTATTACCTTATTAATTTATCATCGGATGGAATGATCGGACTGCATCCGATGCGGACTACACAGCACTGCCGTAGCATAACTCGACAACAAAAAATAGAAAAATGAAGAGCATAATTATTTCCACTGCAAAACTCCATCGAAATTCAAGAACCCTTTGTCTTTTACTAAAATTCACGTCGACAAGAGAAAAGGAGAGTTTTAATATTGCAGTAAAACCGTAAGGTCCACTAGTGAGCAACGTTAAATTACACAATAAAATTCGACAAAAGATTTGAAAACCATTAGACTCGATCCTCCTTTTCGTCTGTTTGGGGGAAGAAGTAATGGAATCATGAATCATTACAGATTTTTTTTGTCACTGGCATCCGGCGTGCTTGGTGCTTCCCACTAGCATTATTCATAAGCAAAACGAAATCCAAAATACAGAAAATCCTCAATAATGGATGTTGGGGACAAACTCATTGTCAATTCCAACTTTTGGCGTGTGGGCAGCTTGGTGCTCCAAGAACTATCTCTCCCTCTCTTTTTTTAAAACTCTCAAGGTGTCTAAAAAAGAATGGGAGTTCTTGAGTGACATGCCGTCAAAATGTCCTGCACACGTGCTGATAGTGCTTGAATGTGACCTAATAAAATATGATGCTAAATGTGATAAGGTTTTCAAGCTTTCCTAGGAGACCAAGTGGCTCGCTTGCTGATATTTTTGTTGCCGTTAGAATTATTAGTTATGATCACCTCAAGTGAGAGTGACCAAACTAGAATTGGCTTCCATGATATTGCCAACTCATGCCAGAAGATTTTGGTCAAATCCAAATAATCCTCTTCTTTTTTTTTTTAGCGTGCTTGGCATGGTACCCGCTTGAGCTCTATTGGGTTTTGGAAATTGGTCGCATTATTATTTTAGACTTTAGTGCTCGCTTTGGCTAGTTGATTATGATTCCATAACATGTTCGTGGTGTCCTTTGGTTCTTGACATCGATCCAGGCCCTCCTTCCATTTGTAGAGATTCGTTTTCTTCCATCCATCATCGATCCTACTCACTGAGTTCATGTTTGTGCTGCTTTCCCCCCCTAAAAGAACTCGACTCTAGAGTCAAATCTCTATTTTCGGTGCGTTTGGAGCTTAGTCTGTTTATTTATCTTTATTGTGCAAAAAAAAATAATCTTATAGTGTACACCTCACGTGCCTCCTTTCTCCAAAATCAGAGCGAAATATATTGGTTATTATCTTGTTTTGTCACTTTAGTCTGGAATAGATCCAAGTTATTCTTTCTAATGTTTTTTTACGATGTTTATGTAGTTTAAAACTGTTAATTGATTGTTTTATTATTATTATTATTATTAGTAGTAGTATTTCTTGTGTTGTTCTACACTTTCATGAATCTCTAGTCTTTTGTGTTATGATGAACGCCTTACGTAAAAGACTAATAAATCAGATCTCTTGTTTGAAAAAGAAAAGGAAAAGGAAAAGGAAAGGGTATGAAGTGAGAAATCAAAGTCGCAGAGATATTGAGTCATCTACTTGTAGATCTGAATTTTAAATCCTTAGAATTCTAAGTTTTGTTTTGTTTTTTCTGAACATTTTTAGGGTGAATGCAATTTTTATATTTGACAAAGAATTAGATAAAAGCAAGTCATTGGGAAAAAAAGAGAGTGTCCACTTGTCAAAGCACTAAAAAAGCATTTAAATATTCGGAATTTCTTTTCAGTAAATAGTATAAGATATACGAGATCATATTTTGTCATTAATTTAAACCAGCGATTGTAATTTATCAAACTCTTAAACAGCTTTGCCCGATAGAAATTTCTTGCACATTACTTCTGTCGAGAGGAACAACAGCAATTTTATCAGTAGCAACAACCACCATAAACATGGCCGAGTGAGCACGGACGAGGACACGATCAAAGCATCCTATCCGAGGAGTGTTCTCTCCACGTATCCCAAGTTTTTTTATTGGATAACTTACTTTATATAGATTCTGATTGGGATTGTGTTTTCAAAAACTTGGTTCGCATCTAAAGCCATGATCTTAACAAAATCATAAAATTTTAATTTTATCAAAACTTAGATTTTAAGGTCTACTTGTTAATAAAATATAACTAAATATTACAACTCACAGCTCAAAGTGTACTCTTTTAAAAACATAGTTTTAAAAGACTTACTAAACACCTACTTTTAACCTACAAACACTTAGATCTGTTTATTATTGTGCTTTTTTTTATGTTTTATAAATAATTTTAATATACTAATATAAAGATAAATTTAAAATAAATAAAAATTAAATTATTTTGAATATATTTTCAAATAAAAATTTTAAAAAATAAAAAAATATAACACTTAAAAAAAACAATCTCACCAATGCCATAAAGCACCTTACTACCAGCACACTCATGACTATTCTCTGACATTACTACGATCAATGCTACAATACCGCAACTATAAGGATTTTTCATGAATAACTAAAACAAGAATACAATAATGATAAACAACTAAAGGATGAACTTTCTGTTGTAAATGAAAATCTTAGAACGAAAATGGACTTGTTAAATCATCTTGCGGCAAACCTTGGTACCAAAAGGACACAATTTTGGAAGCTATAAATAGCAAAATACCAAATTAAATCTTGGTTTGTAAAAGTAGGCTACAAAAAGCGACTCTTCATAGATAGTCGAGGCTAGGAAGCAACCGTACTCGACATTTATGCTAATGCTACTGGAATCTCGATATTGGTTGTCATCACTGGTGGAGCAACATACTCTTCTTCTTCCTTGGGAGGATGGATGGTGACCAGATCAGGTAGTGGAGTCATTGGCCCCACCTTGCCCTTAGGATCCCAGTCAAGCATGATCTTGACTTTGATACCAAGCACTCCCTGTTAAATGTGGTTACAGAGAACAGAAACCCAATGAGATACAAGAAAACAAGCCAAGAACAAATGGAGACCAACAATGAGCAACTACAATCCACGAGAGAAACATACGAGGCTACTAACCTGTCTAAGAAGAACATGCCTAACGGCTGCATCAATATATTCTTTAACAGGTTGGCCAGAGGATATCATGTACCCATCCTTAAATTTCATGGATTTGGCACGCTGTGCCCTAAGCTTTCCACTCACAATAACCTGAGAATGAGATTACACGAGAATCAAACTTGCAAAGATTTGCTCGTATAATGCAAACAATAGAAGAAAAGAAATGCAAGAAAACTTTGGAGCATACCTCACATCCTTTTGCCCCACTCTCCATTACAAATCTCAGGACACCATAGCAAGCCCTGTGAACATGTAGAAAATTCAACCACAAACTCCAAAAGGGACAAAAAATGCAATTTAAACAGATAAATAAAAGCATAAGTGCCTTGAGACATGAGGTATGAAAAAAAAAACCATGCCCCTCACTAGTTTCGATAACCCAAACAAATCAAAAAAAACATAAGCACCCTAAATTCAAAGACAGGTTTGATATGAAACCCCCTAGGCTAATCTAGTTTAACAGGGGAGAAGAGAAGGCAATGCTCATATGTTAAGCACAAAGAAAAGTAAAAAGGCAACATAGCAAATTCATGACGGAACCGTGTGATGTGTGAGGTCACCCTTCATGCATCATGCATCTTTATCTAACTTTCAAATAGATAAAACACCACTGTTGTAGAAGACTCTTCTAAACTCCAGGCCCTTAAATTGCAGAGCAAGAAGCCAGACAAACTCAAAACAATTTTCTTGAGCATTGTTAGGAACCTTAAATGGATGCCATTCCTATGCTGCATGATTCTCCAAATAAAAGCTTATTCGTGCAATGTGACATTTACAATCCAAAATCTCATGCAAGGAAAGACATCCATATTCCTTGTACACTAACGAAATAGATGGCAAGACCAAATATTGTCATCCTCCGACACGAGATGGAGATTTGTACAAAACAACTCGCTATAAAGATGAATTCATCAAAACAAAATAGTTAATACATAACACTACACCATATAACTAGAAACATCAAAATTCATAACATAAATATGATATATGCAATATAAATGATGCTACTGTAGATAAAAAAGTATACATGCAAACCTAATGTTATGTGCTTATTCATAAAATGCATCTACCATCCAAAATCTGGAGCAAGGAATGACAGTCATGTCCTTGGATACAAAGAAAATTGATGGCAAGCCTAAATATTGTCATCCTCCGACACGAGAAGGAGATTTGTGCAAACCAACTCGCTATAAAGATGACTTTGTCAAGACAAAATTGTTAATACATAACACTACATATAACTAGAAACATAAAAATTCATAGCATAAATATGATATATGCAATATAAATGATGCTACTGTAGATAAAAAGTAAACATGCAAACTAATGTTATATGCTTATTCATAAAATGTAACATCTACCATCCAAAATCTGGAGCAAGGAATGACAGTCATGTTCCTTGGATACAAAGAAAATAGATGGCAACCCTTAATATGGTCATCCTCCGACACGAGATGGACATTTGTTTATAACCAACTCGCTATAAAGAAGACTTTGTCAAGACAAAAAATGTTAATACATAATACTATATCATGTATAATTAAAAACATAAAAACTCATAGCATAAATACGATGTATGCAATATAAATGATGCTACTGTAGACAAAAAGTAAACATGCAAACATAATGCTGTGCTTATTCATAAAATGTAACATCTACCATCCAAAATCTGAAGCAAGGAATGACAGTCATGTTCCTTGGATACAAAGAAAATAGATGGCAACCCTTAATATTGTCATCCTCCGACACGAGATGGACATTTGTAAATAACCAACTCGCTATAAAGATGACTTCGTGAACACAAAATAATTAATATATAATACTAAACCATATAATTCGAAACATCAGAATTCATAACATTACAGAACATGAAAACACCAACAGTCAATTATCAAGTATGCTGATATGCAAACCAATGCAAAGAAACTGAATAACAATCACCTAATAACAAATCAACCGATCTAGCTGTAACATTGCAATATACCTGCGAACAGCAAGGCCTCCAAGAAGCTTGTAACGAAGAGACTCAGCCTGAGCAATGGCACAGAGACCCCTGTTGTTAACTTTCTCAGCATAGAGCTCAACACCATTCTCAGGAAACTTAAAACGTTTCTGAACAACAGAAGTCAGCTCCCTGATCCTCCTTCCCTTCTCACCTAAAACATACACAAAAGAGTTGAAAGAAAATTAAATCCATTAAATTATATAAAAAATTATTTATTGATTACAGAATGTATTGGCTAGAATCAATTGTGGAAATACAGAATAAACAAAAATATGGAAGAATATGTGAATTGAGAGACCATATGATTTAATTATCGTCAATTACATCAACTATGAATTTGGTTAAAAAGTATACTTATTCGTATAGCGAGATAAAAATAACAAAACATATTACAGTGTATGGAATCAATCGTTATGGTCTCCAAATACCATCATTAGCTCCTAAGAAAAAAGCCTCATCCTCATCAAGATCAAAACCAATTTTGAAAACAATTAAGGCATCAAAAAGCATCTATCTTCCCTTGTCTTGCATTCAAGCTACGAATCTTTTCATGCATTTTTCAACATCTAAAGGCTAAAGAAACAGAGTAACACTCACTCATAAAATAATAATAATAATAATAGTAATAATAGTAATAATAATAGTAATAGTAATAAATAATTCATTTACCAAGAACATTTTGAGTACGAGTAGCCCTGATGATGATCTCAGTGCGCATCGGAGTAACCCTAACTTCAACACCAGAGTATCCATCCTCAGCCAATTCTCTGGTCAATACCTCATTCAGCTCTGCGTAGAAAACTCCATCCGCAACAAACTGAAAAAAAATAAAAATAAGTAAAAAATTACATGAAAAATAACAATAGATCTTATTTAACAATTAATTGATAGAGAGCTGAAGAACAGAGAAGGAAATTGGAAATTACTTTGCGCTTCTTACTGATTTGGGTAGCCATGATTAGGAGAAACTGGAGATTTAAGAAGCAGCGGCGCTTTTCAGAGTGAACTGCTTTAGGCTAAGCGCAGAAAACCCTAATATTTGAGTGGAAGTAGAAATGGATGCGTACTTGTGTATAAAAAGGGCTAGGGTTTTTTGCGATCTCATTAGACGGTGGTTGGTATTGTCGTTTTGATCTAAAAAGCAAATTGTGGGCCTAGATCCCTCGACTAGATAGAGACGTTGTTAGGCCCAGATGAGATTGGGAAAGCTTACGAACCATTTTTTTTCTTGGAGAATTATTTTTAGGAGTCTAGCGTGGTAAAATTGATTTAAAATTTCATAAAAAAAAAAAAAAAGTTAAAATCCCTAGCATTGTTAATGCTCTAAAGGGAATCACGAGAGGCGGCTCAATGATAAACCTTAGGATCTTCTTCTATTCATAAGATATCAAATTCAACACGTGGTAGTATTTTATTATCGCCACCACGAAATCCAGAACTCATGAAATATAAATTTTTATATATTCTAAAACTTGAGATTTATAATGTGTCCAAGATAAGTAAGATTATTAAAATTCTATATATAAGATTTACTGTGCCCGACTTTTGAGGGTGGACAGCTACCACCATCATGTTTCACGACACAAGTAATTGCAGAATTTTTTTTGTAAAAATTCATCTCAAAAATAATTTTTTTATTATACTTAATCGTGTTCACCTGAGAAATGGGATTATCTGATAGTGCACTGATCTGATGTAATAATATGATGGTAATGTTTCTTAATGACTGAAGAAACCATGGAAAATGATAAGAATTATGATAGGTTTCGCCCATCCCAAAATACATAAAAATTTATTTGTTTTCCTCTCTGCATAAATAAAGACTAGGAATATTCCAGTCGACCCCAATAAGCAATCAATCTACAAAGGGTCTGGAATCAATGATTTGTTTCCTGTATGGATTGTCTATCAAGTACATTGTGCTCTAAACACACAGCATGTGGACACTAGCCTTGCACACCACATTACAGAACATAATTCCTATTAAAAAAAAAAAAAAAAGGTCTCCATTTACCAAGACCACAACTGTAGTCAACATGGGGGAAATCATATACTAAACCGTTATTCTCAGATTATACCTCAAAAATCCTTGATGCATGGGAAGAAAGAGCGCAAGTTAGTTGCTTCCAGCTTGTTTCTCTTTAAGGCTGCTTAATATCGACAATGTCCGCCTTAATCACACATACTAGAAGTCTGAATGATACAAACAAACTAAGCTTGAATGAGTTATGGGGGTACGGCAGAGTGGGCACTCAGGCTTCTCATTGCACCATTCCATAATGCAATTCCTACACCAAAACAGCATGTCACAAATTAGACGATAATGGCTCCTTAAAACGAGTATGAAACACGGGGAACGAGAGCCAAGAAAAAAAAAAGAGATGAGTTGGATAGAGTACCAGCAGAACACATGACCACAAGCTGTAGCGGTTGGGTATTGCCGATTACTCAAGCAGAGTGTGCATTTGCTGCTGCTTATTGCATTAGACTGGTCATACACAAACAGCAGTAAAATAGGGTTAACATCTAATACCAAATAGATTAAACAGAACAAAACAGGAAATTTTTGGGATGATTTGGCTCTACAAATGGCGGAAAGTTTATGGTAAGCAAGTGAATCAACCTCCTCATATGGCATACATATTACGTAAGTGTTGTCAAAACTCCTGTTTTGTTAAACAAAGGAAGGAGACAAACAACCACTAATAAGGGTTGCAAAGTGAGATGCCTCAGCTAAGGGCACTGGTTCCATAACCCTGCCACTTGCATGAATATGATGCCTTGTAATTTTTCCAAAATATTTCTCTCACCAGAAAAATAGCTTAAACAAGATAAGCAAAATACAAAATTCAGTGAGAAAATTAGAAAATGTACCTCTGAAGTTGACGTGGAATCTGATACCCAATTCCCATTGCCAGCCTCCAAAGGTATCAAATTGCCTTCTTCATTCAAGACAGGCAAACCACGTCCTATAAACCCATGAGGAGATGAGTTGGATTGTAGTAGATTAGCAAAGGTCGCACATGAGGTAATAGATGCAGCAAAACAATTCACTTTTGGAGAATTATTTTTTTTAAAAAAAAAAAAAAAACATTGCAGTGAATGCATCTTCATCAAATTGCAATCAAAATTTAGGTTTTATGTTTATAGGCACTTCATACAAAAAAACTGAATTGATATCTTCGCTGTGGAAATAAGTTGAGAATACAAATTTCATGTTTCTACAATATCTACTGCAGTTGTAGTTTTTGTGGTTTTCCTGTTGAACCTGGTAATGAAAGGAAAGATTTAACCAAGATATTGTATTGAAAATTGGATACCTTTTGCATGTTGCACAAACATGAAGAGGCAGCAATTGTCTTGAAGAATGAAGTTATCGGGTTACCAGAACATGATTTTTATGCAATAACAGACAATGAATGTTATTTAAAATTGATTACCTGCAGTTTGGTGGGACACCAAGGATGTCTGATGAACTGAACTTGCAATAGAAGATAAATTGCTGCGGCGGAGACCTTCAGCAGCAATGATACACAGCTGAATGAGAAGGAACACACCAAGTATTTGGTATCTGTACCAAGGCCAATTCAAATTGTTCAAACATTAACCATTAAATGTTTATGGGTTGGCATGCAAGACCAGAAAAAATGATGTCTTGTAGCAAGCTAGAAATGAGGAGGTGTGAATAAACACACACACACAGGGAGATTAAAGGTGTGATTACTGGTTAGGAGAAAGTACAGAACTCCATACCTAGGCCTTTGATTGGATGGTTTCCCAATAAATACATAACGTATACCAGATGCACGTTTGGATATATGATAATACATGCCTGCAAAGAAAAAAAAGAGGGGGGGGGGGGGAAGATAGACGACAAGATGAATACTTACTGAAAAAAAAATTCATAAACTTTTACTGCAATATACGAATCTCTGACACATGGAATCACCTTCAAAGTAGAAGAACATAAGGTTTGTGCGAAGAACCAATTGCAGAAATTCACGAGCTACAGGAAGTACCTGAACATAACAGAAGAAAAAAATTATGTTTTACAGAAGGTGTTCAGTTCACAACACTAATTTGATGGGTGCAATTGTGGACTTGTGTTGCAAGTCATCAAGGATATAAAAAAATAAAAACAGAGAGGAAATTTTTTGCGTTGCACAAGGTGTTCACGGAACCAATTTGATGGGAGCAGTAATGAACTTGTGATGCAAATCATGAAGGGAGAAAAGGAACAAGGAAAAAGGTTTCAGAAAAGGAATCATGGAAATTACAGACATTAAGTAAATAACTTATTATGAACCCTTCAAAACAAATCAAAACTTCATCCAAAAAATATTCATATCCTCGATATTGCCCCAGAAAACTAAAACAGCACATTTAAGCTTGCATGACCAAGGTTAATTGAGGAGAAATATACCGTAGGCCATCTTTGAATTGCTTGCATCCGTATTCCATTAAATTTCCGCCTCAACCTTGATAGTACAGAAACAGATGTCCCAGAAGAAGATGAAGATGGTAATTCAATTATCATGGGGGATTGAGCTTGACTGGTCCCTGAAGCGATGTCTCTATAAGGCTCATCAGACAGAGAATCATCAAGTGCAATGGCACGGGACGCAACTCTTGAACTGTAGAAAAGATGCTAGTTTCTCACATAAAAATGTTTAGTTATGAGTATGAAATATAGTAGATAAAGGATGGGTGGGGGGGTTTTCACCTAATTCTTTCTGCAATATAAGGAACAGCCGTCTGATATACAATGAAAAGAGCACGCCTCGCTGGTGTTGGAGCAAGTCCGTGCGGCCCTGCAACCTGGAAAAACAAATTCTGTTATCAACAGAGAAGTGGACATAACTAAAAATCTTATAGAATTCCCCCAAAATTTAAAAGACCAAAAAAGCAGTAGCACTGTTTAGATAGGTCCACAATTATGACCAACTGCTCTTGCAGTCACTTTCTAATCATACAATTACTAGACCTAAAAATAGAATTAGAAATGTGTGGTCAAGGATCAACCTTTTTAAGGAAATTCACAATGATGCATAAACAATACAGGTTATAAAGCTATAAATTAAAATCTTCAAAACAATGATAAATACCTGAGTAACGTCACAATACTCTTCACCAAGGGTTTGCTGTCCTGAACCTGTTGTCAACACATAATATAGCATTTGCCCTAAAAGCTTTGCCTGCAAAACAAAATAAAACAACAACACTCTCAATTAAATGTACTTAGAACTGTAAATTGTTTGATTAATTAAAAAGGAAATGACTAATAATAACCTCATTCTGGTAAGCTACAGCAACTCTTGTACCTATAGACACATTTAGATTAAAAAAAAAAAACAGAGAAGGAAAGAGAGAGAGAGAGAGAGAGAGAGTTATTAGTCGTAAAATTGGAATTGAATTGAAGAGGTAAAGATTAATTAAATTAGAGAGAGACCAAAGAGGTGACGAATGGCGTCGCGGCAAGCGTCGTAAATAAAGGAAGCGTACTGGTCATCTTTCTCGGCGGCTCTCATTATTTCTGGCTGAGCAGCTAGCGGAAACCGCCGTGGTTCGTTGCTAGTTGTGGTGGTCGAGGAAGTAGTCCGACCGGATTCTCCACTGGGCCCAGGGTCATTGCTCGAACCGGAGGATTGTCCGTGCCTTCTCATTCCCATATTTAATTTTTCGCTTTTTTCTCTCAGATTTTTTATAAACTATTATTGAGTACAAAGAGAACTGAGAGGATAATAAAGGAGCTTGAAATAATCAAATTGGCCTTTGGGATTTGGATCATCAAGAACAGCATACGACGTCGTTTCATGACCACATAAATTCTGAAAATCTAAAAATAAATACGCCGTTGCCGGGGATCGAACCCGGGTCACCCGCGTGACAGGCGGGAATACTTACCACTATACTACAACGACTTTGTTGTGCGTTTTAATAGTTTTATAGTATCTATCATTAACACCAACAAAGTTAAGCCAAGGCAATTGGATAACTTTCGATTGGTCAAGAAGCCCTTGCCTTATCTCCACCAAACTATAATAGCAATCCATAGATATGGATATAACAGGAAAAAAACGGTCACAGGACCATGTCTGTGTCATCGACAACAGCAGCTGTGTATATTTCCCGGCAAAATTTCTGTAATGGGGCGTGCAAAAATGGCAATGTATTCTTAACATCGGTCTCATTTGCATCGAAACAACGTAGATTTTATATTAGAAGCTCTAGCGATGGAGCAGCCGAGACTGCAGCAACTGAGGTAGAAGATTCAGAGAATTACATTGAAGTTCCAGGAGGGCCTCCGTCTTTGATTTCTGCTCTTAATGTGGAGAGAGCTCTTCGTGGCATACGTAAATATTACAACCCAATATATATATGCGCTTTTAATTTGATAAGACAACATATTATTTTGCGTCTGATAGTAAAGAATGAGTTTGGAATGCAGCGATTACAGATGTGGATCACTATGGCAGACTTGGGATCCAAAGAAGATCTTCATATGAAGAGGTCTCCAATAATGTTGTTAACTTAGTTTTATGGGTCTATTTTATTTCATTTAGTAAAATCTCTCGTTTTCTCTGTTTCTTATTCAACAGGTTACGGTTGCATATAAAAACAAGGTCGATGAGCTCCTGAATCAGGGGCTTGATGAAGCAGAAGTCAGGGAAAAAATGGAACTTCTAAAAGTTAATATTACCTGATGACATTTTTCTTCTTTTAATTTATGGGAAATTGTGAATCATTCTTTCTGTCCATTCTTAATTAGGAATCCTACACAATTTTATCCTCTAGAGATGAGAGAAGGATGTACGATTGGAGCTTGGTCAGGAGTGAGAAACCAGAAAGATACATGTGGCCTTATGAAGTGGACTTTACACCAACTGCACCTCCTCCGCCACAGGTACCCACCTAACTAAAATATTGTCTCCTCCGCCGCGGGATAATACTTGTTATTGTTGGCTCTCCTTTTAGCTGCAAGGCCTGTATAATATCAAGTAATATCAACCTTTCAGGTTTTTGTGGCAGTCAAGATTTAGGTTATCCTCCAGAGCTCTGATACATATATCATGGATAACCAACAATTTTCTTCAAGTTCTTTGAATGATTGAGGCACATTAGGCCCTTAAAATGTCTAGACTCTGAGTTTTGCTGTCAAGGTTTCTCTGTTCCAAGTCCAATGAGTTGTTGAAACTTGAAACTCCATCGGTGCCTCTATTAGGATGTGGCAGTGGTGCCAGAAATTGAAGAATAGCTTTATAGAACTTCAAATTTAGATCATAAATTCAATTTCCTTCCTTTTACACGATCCATAAATTTCTCCACGGTGATCAAATGACTTGTGTTGCAGGAACCAGAGGATGAGGGACCGACAAGATTGGTGGGATACTTTGCACTGGCATGGTTAGTCCTAGCCGTCACGTTATCCGTTACCCTCAACAGATAAATTTGTATGTAGCACTGTTCAATAAGCTCCCTTTAAGGTGTGCTTGTGTTGTTATATGAATAGATATATACACAAATTTATTCATGTCTGATTATGATTAGCATTAACGCTATTAATATCCTATTTTACACTGTTTGACTATTACTATTATATTACATTTTATAATTATATAAAACACTCAAGGGTGTGGTTTTTCACGATAATTTTATTTTATGTTTGCTCTTTCTTGAAAGTAAAGATTTTGATAAAATTTTAGAACTTGATTGTTGAATTTATCGAGATATAATTTTAATTTATAGCATTAAGTCAGAATTAAAGGAATAAAAATCAAATAAAAAATAGAAAAACAAAAAGGTTCATCTCAAATTTATACGAGAAAAGTTATATCCAGTCCCTATATTCTACATTAACTTTGTTTTAGGTCATTATAGTTTTTAAAATTTCAATGTTAGTCCAAAAGTTTATTTTCTTTATTTTTTAATATCTGAGTTTGAAGAATGAGATTAAAAGTTATTGGTTGACAACTTTCAACAACAAAAAAAATCTATCCTCGTGTCAAAAATTTACATATAAGGAGAGGTTTTCATTTAGATGTTTTTTAACATTTATTTTATTAAAAAAAGTAAATTGGGGTGGAGAATTATTTATTTTCTAGATTTATTTTGTATTTTTTGAATGTTTTGAGTCAAGAAATTGGTTTTTTGAGATTTTGATGGTGTTTATTAAATTTTTTTTTATGAAAAAAAAATAAAATATGATCTTTTAGACTAAAAAACTAAAAAGCTGAATTTTCAGCTATGAAATCTAAACAAACAGATGACACACCATTCATTCATTTAAAAATAAAAGCAGGACTAGCTGTATGGGACTACCCTTCTATTTTATGTGACAAGCCAGCAAATCTAACCAAACATAGGCTCTATGTGTAAAGGCTTTTATATTTTTTTTCTACAATTTTAATGTAAATTCATTTAAAATAAATAGTTAAAGATATATTTTGTTAGATGTTATTCAATTTTGACTTTGTTTTCGGTAAGATTATAATATTCATTTTATAATATCAGCAAATACTTTTTCTGAATACTGTTTCATGATTTGTTTTAAAATATTATATATATATATATATATATATATATATTATCATATAATTTTTAAAAAATACATTAAAAAAATTTCTCATCACAAACGCATGATGAGTGTGTTGTTATTTTTTTTTAATTCATTCACATTAAAATTCTCAGAACATAGTTTTTTTGTTTAAAGCTTGCTTTTACAATTCTTATAAGTTTTTGTCTAATAAAAATATTAAGGTGAAAAAAAAAGGTAACGCGTTGATGAGATAAAGGTATTTTAATAAGAGAGATGTTTTTTTATTATTATTTAAAATCTTCTATGTTTTTTTATATTTATTCTAATTGGTTTTGGTTTTTATCACAAAAAATATTTTTTTGTTGAAAAAATATGTTTATAAGAGAAGGAGCAATTGTACTAGATAATTATATATTTTTTCAAAGGAGTTGAAATTATTACTTTTTTTTACAAAACAAATTGTTGTTGCATAATTAACTATTTTTTTAAAAAAAAATCTCTTCACGTCACGAAATAAAATATTTTAATATTTATTAATTTATTGACTTAATTTTTTTTATTAATATTAATAGTTTTTTAATATTTATTGACGCATACAGATCTCAATTCATTTTGTTAAACACATGTATCGATTTTTAAATTTATAATTTATTTTTTAGTAATAAAAAAGCATTAAAAATACCTGCCATTATTTTTTTGCATTGAAAAAAAATAAATAATCCAGCTCAAATCAAGCTCGAGAACCCTAACAAGTATTAACATAATCTAAAAGGTCAATATCTTACTTACTTGGGTTTGGAAGCGTCAAACTACAAACAAAAGGTGGGTCAAATATGGGCTGAGTACAAAACATCTTAGCATAGCCCATTAAACAACGGGACCGCTTCTCTTCTTATATCTCTTCTCCTCTCCTGGGATGGGTGGGAGGAAGGTGTTAGACGGTTTTTGGTAATGGTTAAAAAATAAAAATTATTTTTAATATTTTTTATTGTATTGATAAATTGTTTAGTAGAGAGAGAGAGAGAGTAATCATTTTATTAGCAATTAATAATGATTAGTAAACTAGGAATAGAAAATTATTTGGGATTTTTTTAAAAGGGTTAAATTTTAACTTCCATGATTGGAGGGCAAGAATGCAAATCTAACTGGGGAAATCACTACTTCTCCTTATCAATTCATACTCTAGAAGCTTAATTTTACAACATTAAGTTTTAACCTTGATTACCAATACTAAACACGGCCTTAATTTAAGAAGATACTCAATGTAAAAACAATGATACATCAATCAACATTTGCTGCTTAGAGATTAGGTGTGTTCATTATTAAAGAATATATCTATCCATTTGTAGTTTCCTTTTCTTTGTTGTAATTTGAATATTTATACGTTCCTTGTATCCGTCCTCTTCCACTTCACATCAATCAACGAGGACTTCAAGCATAGATTGCACTTGATTTCTAGGCTTTGCCATCGGTAATTTCTTTTTCAATGTTAAAAAAGAAAAAAAACCTAGTCCCGAGTCATTGATTTAATTGATAATTTAAATAATATGATTAAAAAAATATAATAATAATAATAATAAACAACTAAATGATGAAGGGTAAAATAAAAAATATAAAAACAATAAAAGAACCCAGGTTAAACCGGGTTAACTCCTAAACTTCATGACCATGGACATAAGATTGGCATGATATCATAAAAAAAGCATAGGAAAAAACATTTGAATACCAATTTCAATAAATTAAATGAGAACATGATAACTCTACAAAAAAAAATGAAAAGAAAAAAGGTGACGCTTGACCTCTAACGAATTAAATGTTGAATGATGAAAATTAAAAAAATATATATATAATTTAAAAAGGTCCAAAATACTAGATCCGAGCGCACTCGAGTCAAGAAGCAAAATCTTTAACCCAGTCGTAATACCAAGGTGAACACGTTCGAAAGCAAAAGGCAAATTGCATAATATCATTAAGCTCAGTTATCAAACAATGTAATATTGAAGGATAAAAATAAAAAAAGCAATAGAAAAAGCAATAGAAAAAAATATATGAGTCAGCCTGGGTTAAACACAAATCTCGCGACCATGAAAGTCATGAAATCCTTGAACAAGTTCAATAAAGAAGTTTAATTCTCAACTAATTTAACTTTGAATGATGAAATCGTGAAAAAAATAACAATTTAGAAAACTTATAAAAGGAAAAAAGTTAGCAATAAAAAGAATAGTGATAAAATTTGATAGAAAAAAACTCATAGATGATGAATTGTAAAAAAAATAATCAAGATAATCCAATAGAAAGGAAAATAAAAAAAAATACAAAAATCAATTTTCAATAAATCAAATTTTAAAGGATGAAAATGACATAATCCAATTTTTAAAAAAGGTCCCAAAGGAAATGGATTTTTTAAAAGGCAACGCGCCAAACGAGGTAGAGATAGAGGAAAAAAAATCAAATTGGCGTCAAACTAGCGATAATGAAAATACACGCGCCACCTATACAGGTAGTCACCTCCAAGACAAAACAGAAAACAAACTGGAAGGCTATTTTTTGTCACTGTAAACCGTTTCATGTGCTACTTGAATACGATAAAGCAACATACATGCTGACGCGTAATGAAGCACGTACCAACCACCTTCTTTTTTTTATTGTTTTGTTGTTCAATAAAAAAAATACCAATATACCTCTAATATACAACATGACAACCATACCAAAAACAAGAGGAAAGTTCTAATAAGCCCCCGAAGAGAATGCTAATTTTTTTCAAATTCTAAGGGCTAGATAGTCTTTTTACTATGCTTAAAAAATTAAAAAAATACAATAAGCCCCTAGATTCAAGTTAACAAATCTTTTGCCTTTAAGAGCATTTAAATAATTCTATTGTGATATTATATGAAAAAAGACCAAGTTACCCCTAATTAAATCAATAATGACCTACGCCCCTTGTGAAAATATCTATTTACCCCTTATAGAAAGCACTGTGTTTTATGGTTATAAGAGCAAATTTGTCCCCCACTATTCCAATGAATATTCTTCTTCTTTTTTTGAGCTACATGACTTTTTCTACACGACTTTGTTTTTGTTAATACGATCAAAAAGGAGATTTCAGTTAGCACAAGCCCACAATCAATATGGACAACGCCCAACATAATCAAATATCTATTTTTTCAAGCTTTTTTTTTAATAATACCAATTAAACATGGTTTATATTTTTTTTTTAATTAGATGTCTTTGATCTTTCAACTAAAAACAATTACTACCATAGTAATTTTGCCTGCAATTCAAATCTATTTTCTGTGCATTTTAATTTTGTTTGGAGTTGTAGCTATTCTTAGGTTGGTTTTTGTATTGGTTGGGGGGGGGGGGGGGGGAGAGATTTGGTAGAGGAAAACAAATAACTTGGAACTGCTATAATAAACCAACATACGATCTAATTTCATTTATTGTTCCGAGACAGGAATTCAGTAATCCGAGGAGAAATCATCGCTACCAGCTAAGATGTAACTCAATTCCTACCTCGCCCGAATTTGAAACCTCGGCGGCGCGCAGTTTTTAACTAAGAATCGACCGAGAAAGTGAAACACCGAAGGTTTTTTTGGAATTTCTCTTTTGGAAAATGGAAATGACTGTTCAAAATTTCACCTAGATTAAAAAAAATTGGCTTATGAAATTTTTATTATTAACTGCTCTCGCACTTGAAAGCTTTCAAAAGTTTTCTTCACAATTTCACCTCTAACTGTAATTATTTCTAATTCTTATTTATGTTTTAAAAAAGTTTTTAAATATATTGTTCTTTTATATATATATATATATATATATAAAAGTGACAATGCACAAATGGCAATGCATAAGAATAATGGTTGCATTAAAACCACAATTCTGAATCATAGTTTTTATTTAAACTATTATTCTGAATAGCGATTATTCAACAATCATAATTACTAAAACCAATTCTTTACAAACTATATCATTTTCTTAAAACTTTTGGTAGAGGAAAACAAATAACTTGGAACTGCTATAATAAACCAATATACGATCTAATTTCATTTATTGTTCCGAGACAGGAATTCAGTAATCCGAGGAGAAATCATCGCTACCAGCTAAGATGTAACTCAATTCCTACCTCGCCCGAATTTGAAACCTCGGCAGCGCCAGTTTTTTTAACTAAGAATCGATCGAGAAAGTGAAACACCGAAGGTTTTTTTGGAATTTCTCTTTTGGAAAATGGAAATGACTGTTCAAAATTTCACCTATATTAAAAAAAATTGGCTTATGAAATTTTTATTATTAACGGCTCTCGCACTTGAAAGCTTTCAAAAGTTTTCTTCACAATTTCACCTCTAATTGTAATTATTTCCAATTCTTATTTATGTTTTAAAAAAGTTTTTAAATATATTGTTCTTATATATATATATATATATATATATATATATATATATATATATATATATATATATAAAAGTGACAATGCACAAATGGCAATGCACAAGAATAATGGTTGCATTAAAACCACAATTCGAATCATAGTTTTTATTTAAACTATTATTCGAATAGCGATTATTCAACAATCATAATTACTAAAACCAATTCTTTACAAACTATATCATTTTCTTAAAACTTTTCAAAATGATGTAATTTTGTATTTACCTTGTTACAAAAAAAAAATCATTGTTTTGTTACCTAAAATTTAAAATTAATTTTTTTATATGTTTTCAGATCGTTTTGATGTATTGATATTAAAAATAATTTTTTAAAAAAATATATTATTTTAATATATTTTTAAATAAAAATAACTTTCAATTATAAACCTACCCAAATTCAAAATCAAAATCAAAATCACGTGTTGCTTTTTGATTCAGAACAGTAGGAGAAATTTGTTACTTTTAGTGCTCGTTTAGCACTGCGGTTGCGGCTGAGGTTGATTATATACCACAAATATTGATGTTTGATTTAAGGCCCCGTTTGTTTGCAGGAAAGTAGTTTCCTTTTGGAAAGTGAATTCGGGAAAGTGAATTCGGGAAAGTATTTTCCGATGTTTGGTAGTGTAATGGAAAATAAGTTGGAAAACACTTTCCGAGTGTTTGGTTATTTATGGAAAATGAACTGGAAAATAACTTATTAATGTTTTATTTTTTCAAGTTTTTTAAAATAATGAGGAACAAATCTTACAAATTAAAATTTTGAATGAGAATGAAATTGAAAAAAAATATAATTTCATAAATTATCTCAAATAAAATAAATAATAATCAAAATAATAGAGATCAAATCTAAAAAATTAAAAAAAATAAAAGGTGAAGAAATTAAAATAATAATAATTAACATTTCTTAAATTATTTCAAATAAAATAAGTAAAAATCAAAAGAATGAGGACCAAATTTGATAGATAAAAAATTTCAATAAAAAAATGATAAGGAAAAAGCAAATAGCAATTATAAAAATAAGGACCAAAATTAATATAAAAATTAAATTTTAAGAGATGAAATTGAAAAATAAATATTCAAAACAAATTATATATAGCAATCAAAAGTTTGAGGATCAAATTTGATATAATCAGCAAATAATGACATTTCTAAATTTTTCACAACTTCCGGAAAGTGTTTTCCGCCCAAATTTTTCGGGAAAACACTTTCCCGAAAACCAAGCCAAATTTTCCTTTGACTGGAAAGTGTTTTCCATTGACCAACTTTTCTAATGGCAAACAAACACAGGAAAGTTTGGAAAGTGGTTTCCCGGAAACCACTTTCCGGAAAACAAACACAGCCTATCAAAAAGCAGAGTTTTCTTCAGGTGGAACCCACCATACTTGCGGCTATGCCTCAAGTTTAACAAAACCAAAAAACTTCTGCTTCTGCCCGTGTTCCATCTCTATGTGCAGAGTGAATAATTCACTCTGCATAACTGTGCAAAATGAGTTTTTAATTCACTTTGCACTGTTCACTTTTGAGTTTTTAATTCACTTTAAGTGAACAGTGCAAAGTGAATTAAAAACTCACTTTGAATAGTTCGGCTTATCCATTGTTGATGGTCGGATCGTTTCAGCCTGAACCTAAATATATTGGATTGGGTCCGACCCGGTAAAAAAAACCAATTTTTTTTTAATTTTTAATTGTGTTTTATTTGAAAAACTAGTATTTAACATTATTCAATGACACTGCATCAATTAGAAAGGGATTGCATGATGGTATAACATTTAAAGAATTTGATCGTAATCCTTATTTTGGAAACTGTAGTCCTTGTCGGATGAATTTATATAAAGTATTATTTATTTCATGATGTAATCGCAGTAGTTAAATCTACAATATTTAAATTAAAAACCATCAATATTAATATATATATCTTTTTAGTTATTTTAAAACCTCAAATTGAAAAGCATTTTTAACCAAACATATTAAATTACTTTTTATTCAACCTCAATTTCAACCACAGTTTTATCTATATATATATAAATAACAAACCAACTTCAACCAAAAATATTTTTTATAAAACAATTTTTTTCAAACTATAATTATAAAAATTAATCATAAAAATTACCACACTACCAAACACACGGATATCAATGTTATATCGAAGACCTTGCCCGCCGCAAATGATTACTGCGAAGGAATATTTCTCTTATAATTTGCACCTAACGAATAGCTATGTTCCCTATAAGTGACCTTAATCATGAATAATTTCTTAATATGATTTCTCCCGATAAAATAAAATTTTCTCAGTTACGGTAATGCAATGTAGAAGATTAATTTGGTTTTATAGTGAATCTCAAGACTCATTAAATCTCTTAATAAATAAAAAAGTAATGAAAAAAAAAACCACTCTAGCCATACTATATATATATATATATATATATATATATATATATATATATATATAAACTTCTCTTTTCCTCGCTGACACGAGGGTGAAGTAAGATCAAATATTTTTTGAAGTGATTCCAGAATCTGAACTCTATGATTATTCTGAGTGCCCGTCGATAAGCTGAGTTACAAAGATTAGTGGTCCTTGTAGGGGACCTTGCGGGGTAAAGGGCTGGTCATGCTCACAAGTGTCATTGAAAGAAAAGTAAACACCACTGAAATTTCTTTTATTTGAACCAGCAATTAGTACACCTTTTTTTTTTTTTTTTTTATTTAACAAAAAGGTCACTCTCTAGTTTTCTGGTCCTGGAACGATGGTATGACTGATAGATAGGGATTTCAGGGTTCGTCTCAGCTACCCCCGTGTCTCAGTTAGGATTTGTGTACACTATTTTTTTTTTATAAAGTTTTTTATTTTTTTATTTTAAATTATTTTTATATAAATTTGGTACGATGATATCAAAAATAAAAATTTTATTTTTATATATTTTTAATTAATTATTTTTTAAAATAATTATTACAATCTCAAACACATTCTGAATCAATTTTAATCATGATCATTATTTTTTGCTTAGGAAGAATTTTAGTAGCATTGGTGGTCATAACATGCATCTGTTTACTTATTACATATAAATAATCAAAATTATTAAAAAAAACTTGATTTGGTTAATTTTATCAAAGAACCATCTCAACCCAATAGCTTAAGAATTGTGAAAGATCTTTGGGCTTAAAACTTGCACATGTCCAAATTACCTTGTGCTTAATTTTTATCAAATAAATGGAGATAGTGAGATTCGAACTCGTGACCGCTTGGTTATCAAGACTCTGATACCATATCAAAGAACCATCTCAACACAATACCTTAAGCTGTTAGGTGAGGTTTCAAGATATGATTTATATTATTCTCCAACAAATTTAAGGTTAATTTTAAGGATATTTCAGATAAATCTAATTAATTTTCTCTTGTATATTAGGAATAGTTTTGAAAATATGTTACTAGAAAATATTGTTTTTCAAATACTAGATTTTGTTTATTTACAGTGAATGAATTGGCATTGGAAAACAAATCTATTAAAAAAAATCTTGAAAACAAAATTACCCATGGCAGTGGTAGTTGGACAGCAGCAATGTTGATGAAAATGGTAGCAGTGGCACGGCGAAGTTGGTGTGGTTGCTGATGGTGGCAGCATTGGTTGGCGTGGATGGTTAGGTGTTGTCCAATAGAGGTGCCGTGTCTTGACACTGTATTTGTCACCATCTTATATAACAAAGTGATCACCAATACCGTCTCTTTAGACTATAGTTTTTTATTTCACCAAAGATCGTTATGTTGTGACTAATTTTTCAAAAATTGCGGTAAATGTACATTAAATAATATATATATATATATATAAATATACCCTAATTTAATTAGATTATAGCATGCAGGGCATCAAAGAAAAAGAAAATTATATACATCTTCGTTTGGCTCTCACAAAAAGTTTTGGTACTAATAAATAGACGAAGGAAAATTGTGGAGGTAAAAACTATGGCTGCTTTGCCTGCTGGCACTGAGTGCAAGAAGGGCATCGTTACAATCAGCAGCGACATCTGGAAAGAAAAGGAAAAGAGGAAAGAGTACTGACGCAAAACGACTGCATTCGTCCTGTGTGATGGGAGCAGAGTCCCATCATTTGTCTTGTTATGAAAGTACTTCAACGTTGCGGATCCCATGAAGGCAGAGCTTGTTGTTATCCACGAGCACATGCTAGAAATATCTCCCAGCCTGCTGGACATGAATTCCTGCTCCGCCATTGGCAACACAAAAAGCTGATACCTTTCTTTGGAGGAATTCAATAATTTGCGTCGTGACCTGCCCGCCGGCAACCCCGCTTTTGTCTGTAGCGAGTAACAAAAGCGAGGATCTACACCTCAAGTTTTTTTTCTTTTTTAAAGACAATGACAGCATCACTTTAAATTTTGTATCCTGTATTTGTGTTTTGTTTGATAATTATATATTTGTGTTGTATTTGATAATTTTAAATTTTGAGTATTATAATTATGTGTTTTTAATATAATTGATATTGTTTATCAAATTAATTAGATTTAAATTAGAAAAATTAGGGTTTAAATTGATTATTGGATTACTTGTCGTATTTAATTATATTATTTAAATTCATAAAAAATTTAATTTTAATTAATACAATTAGATAATATTTTAATCAATTAAAGTTGTTAATAAAGTTACAGTCAAAATCATAGCAACTTTGCGTCGAATCTTTGGAAAAAAAAATTATGATGAAGATTTTGTCAAATTAAGATCATTTGCTTTTTAATTGATATTTTTTATTGTAAAAGTTGTTCTTAAAAATCATCATAATTGAATTTTTACATTTAATTATTTTTTATTGCTATTATTATGGTCTTTTCAATTATCAAAGAAGGGATCCTGCATCCAGTAATCGCCAAGAAGAATAAATAGAAACGCTACCCCCTCAACTTCCACTAACATCTCGCTAGGTTCACACACTCAACTCCATGAATTTAAGTGTAATCAATGCAAGTTCAACTTATCTTACATGTTAGTAGGGATAGGTTTAGTTGATCTGAGAGCTCGCTGTCCATGATGACACTACCAAAAAATTAATAAATACAAACAAAAATATCGAGGGAATATTTCCATCGGTAAATCTTCGAGGGATTTTACCGACGGAAATATTCCCTCGGTATATACCGAGAGAATTACTATGGGGAAAAAAATTAAAACAAAGCAACAAAAAAAATGATGACGTGTCATTTTTACCTACGGAATTACCAACGGAATTTATTATGTCGGTAAAATCCGTCGGCAAATTCATTGGTAAACTGTGAACACTGTTCATCATGTCAATTACAAAGAAAATCACCGACGGAAAATTTCATCGGTATTTTCCTGAGAGCTCTAGAACTGTTCACTTTCCAATTGCACTGTTAATTGTTGTTCTTTACGGACAAAATCACCGACGGATTGAAAAGTCGTCGGTGTTATTTGACGGTTTTCCGAAAAAAATTCAATTAATTTAAAATTTTCATTTAAATATTACGAGACAAAATCACTGACGGATTGAAAAATCATCGGTAATTGTCGGCGGTTTCTGAAAACTTTTTACGAAATTGAAAATTTAAATTAAATATTATCGATGAAATTCTTGACGGAATAATTAAAAAATATTAATATTCAATTATCCGTCGTAAATCCGTCGCTAACACGCCCCAATAAAAAGCCTGAATCCCCTTATTTCACAAGAGACAGACTCATTTCTTCTTATTATTATTATTATTATTATTATTATTATTATTATTCACTATATATAAAAAACATCAATATCTATTTTTTTCTCTTCTTTTCTCTTCTCATCTCCTTCTTTTTTCCTCCATGCTCGGGTATGTCTTCTTCTTCTTTTTTCTTTTATCCTCTTAGTTTTTTTTAATTAATATGCTTTATGAAATTTTTTTTCTCTCCTTAGCTTCACTTGCAACTACATTAAGGTAAGATTTTTCTTTTTTCTTCTTTTTTCATGACTTTATTTTATTTTTAATTATTTTTGTTCTTAATAATTGTATAAATGTTGTTGTGAGATTTTTTTTTCATATGAGATAAATTTTGAGTTGATTTATTTATAGAATTTTTAAATTTTAAGCAATTGTAACTTCATTTTTTTCATATGAATTTATTTTTTCGTTTTATTTATTTGTTGCAAATTTGTTTGAGTTGATTTTCTTATTCTTTTTTCCAAGCATTTTGAGTATATATTATAGAGTGTTGATTTATGTTAATTTAATTATTTTATAATTTTATAAAATGATTTTTTTAAAATGTTTTTAAATAATTACCGACGGAATTACCGATTGTAATAATATTTTTTTATTACCAACGGATTTACCGACGGACAAAAAATTACCAACGAAAGATTCACCGATGGAGCATTTCCGTCGGTAATTTTGTTGGTAAATTAATTACCGATAGAATATGTGTTTTATGCTGACGAAAAAATTTCATATGTAAAATTGTTAAATCTTGAAGTGTGAAGTCAGAATCCTTGACAAACTCTGGGCCTCCTTGTCGTTTTTTCGGCCAGGAAAGGACCGTGTGGGACAATTTTATTCATAGGATGGTGAAATCCTATTTGGTACACGATATATCATATTATAATAATAGAATTCAAACTTAAAATCTCAAATCAAATGAAAAAATTACTTGTTATAATAACTAAGATGAGAACCACCCTTCTCAAGTCTTGCTTACCATATATATATATATATATCGAGAGGAAAAAAATCATTCAATTTTATGCATAATTAAGTAAAACTTTATATAGTTATGGTTCGGCTTTAGAGGTACTTTTAATTATCGATTGTGTTTTATATGCTAGATAATATTGATTGTACTATATTTAATGTGTTTTGAATCGGACATGATAATTTGTCATCTTTTGTGTTTTATAAACATTTAAATAAGACCTTGTCAATCTGAGATTTAGACCAGTTTGGTTTTAAGAAAAAAATAAAGGAATGATTGATCCAACCTAACCTGATCAAGAATCCAGGTCATCCAACGACCTGCTCAACTCGAGAAAAAACAAAAGTTAAAAATTCATTGATGTTTTTTGAATGTTGTTGGTCAAAACAAGGTTGCTTTGATTTTTTTTTTAAATTTAGGTGAACTCGGGTTGACCCTCCTAACTCGTGACAAAAGCCTTGCCCCAAGCCGACCCCCGAGTCAAGTTTTAAGATTATGATAATAACCACTTTTATCTAAATGTTGACTTGGGTCAACCCAGGTTGACCCTCCCAACCCGTGACCCTAGTCTTGCCCCGGGTCAACCCTCAAGTTGGGTTTTAAAACTATAATCATAACTATGTTTATCCTTTTATTGACTCGGATCATCCCGGGTTGACCCTCCCAACCCGTGACTCTAGCCTTACCCTAGGTCGACCCTTGAGTCGGGTTTTGAATTATGATAATAACCATTTTTTTATGTTGCCTCAGGTCAACCTGAGTTGACTATCCTGAATCGTGACCTAGGTCTTGCCCCAAATCAACCCCTTAATCGAGTTTTAAAATTATGATAATAACTATTTTTATCTTTATGTTAAATCTAGTCAATGGTCAACCCAAGCCTGGCCTCAGTTCAACCCTTTAATCAAGTTTTTAAACTATGATAATAATTATTTTTATTCTTACGTTGAGCCGGGTCAATGGTCAATCTGACCCGTGACAAGAGCCTTGCCCTGGGTCGACCTCTAGGTAGGGTTTTAAAATTATAATAATAATCATTTTTATCCTTGGGTTGACTCGGGTCAACGATCAACTCAACTCATGACCTAGGCCTGACATCGGGTTGATCCCCGAGTTGAGTTTTAAAACTATAATAATGACTATTTTTAATTCTTACTTTGACTCGGGTCAATGGTCAACCCGACCCCGTGATTTAGGCCTGGCATCGGGTTGACCCTCGAGTTAAGTTTTAAAAGTATGATAATAATAATTTTTATCTTTACATTGACACCGATCAATGGTCAACCCGACCCATGACTCGAGATTGGCCCCAGGTCGACCATAAATCAAATTTTAAAACTATGATAATAATTATTTTTATCCTCATGTTGACCCGGGTTAATGGTCAACCTGACCTGTGACCTTGATCTAGCTCCGAGCTGACCCCTGAGTAGGTTTTTAAAACTATGATAATAATCAGTTTTATCCTTACGTTGACTTAAATCAATGATCAACCCGATTTGTAACTCGATCCTTGTCTCGGGTTAGGTTTTAGTCAAGTTTTAAAACTATAATAATAACTATTTTTATTTTTATGTTAACTCGAAATAACAAGGTTAATCCTTGTACAAAGATTTGGACAAGCTTGTCCTGTCTTTTTTTAATATGACAAAAATTTCTCTATTATACGGAAGGAAATGCTTGTACAAAAATGTCTCCATTATGTGAAATTTCTTTATTATTGAATACGACAAGCCTGGACTTGTACTGTCCAAAAATGCTTCAAATAATTTCACAAAAATAGGTGTCCTATTCAATTCATTATTGTACAACATAACAAACATTAGCTGATACCAAGTGTAAATAATAACAGTACTAATCATAATTTTTAGATATAATACGGTTTAAGATTTGAGTTTTAGGTTTAGACTGAATCATAAGGTAGTCTGAGTCAATTTTTTTTTAAATCAAAATAATATTGTTTTAATAAAAAAAACAAAAATCAACGAGTTGCAACCAGATTTTTTACTGGGTCTTGCAAGGTCACACCGGGTTTTTTTTTTTCTTTAATCCGATTCGGTTCCAGCCAATTATGTTAGTAACTATAAAAGTGTTTAATTAAAACAAGTTGAAATATAAGTAAAAAATAATATAGAAGGAAAAAAAAAGTTTATTTAAAAAGCTAGCAGAGTTCTAAAATGTCGCTTATATATAAATAATAAAGAAACCAACCACGCGAACCCACAACCAGCTTCCTATAACCAAGCGGCGCCCCCCCCCCAAAAGAACAAAACAAAAGGCAGCCCGGCGTCTGGAGCCAAAAAAAAAAGAAAGAAGAAAACACATATTTTTTTTTTCAAAATAGAATATTATAATTATATTAGTAGTTGTTTTTTAAAATATTTTTATTTAAAAATATATTAAAATAATATTTTTTATTATTTTTAACATCATCAACACACGATAAAAAAATACCAAAAAAATAATTTAAAATAAAATAAAATAGAAAAAAAATTGAAATAGTGAAGACTTTATATGTTGTGGAATGATGTTGAAAGGAAATTTTATTAAATATAGTAGGAGAACATATTTCCATGTAATAGCTAATTGTAGTTTTGTTACATGCACAGCGAGCACTTTAAACTTGCTCTAATTTCATACTAAACAGGAGCTGGTTATTACTTTCATTTCTACATTAATAGTCAATTAAGACATTCTACAAGTGGTGATCATCAACACTGAATGCCTATTTATTCATGGGCAGATCAATTGTATACATATCTTCTACGGTGGAGATTTTGTCGTCGTTTCTCGTCAATGTCGCATCTCAGGCCACTCTTCAGAGTCAAGCAAATGTGCCAAAGATTCCAAGTCCAAGGTTGAATTGTCATCGAGACAACGATTCAGGGCCCAATCCTTGAACATTAGGTCATCAGATAAGGCTAAGGAATGGTAAGAATCAATGGACAGATTCTTGTCACAATCATTGTCAATTAGTGTACCTCCATCACTCGGTTGAAACTCATTCCAGTGTCCAAAATTCAAGAAATCTGAGTCATCATGGCAGTGAAGATTTGGGCTATCTTGTTGATGATTTAACAAGGGAGCTTGTGGTGGGTCGTCTATGGTTGTTGAGGAGAGAGTTTTAGGTGGCGGTATTGGTGGTGGTGGTGACTGTAATGAGAGGAAAACCTTAGTGCACCTAGTGGCCTTGGTGGGGATTACTTGGGTTGCCAGTGTTGACTTTGATGATTGGGTGTTAGTCATGGGTTCAATTGCTCGTTTTTTAAAGCTCTGGGAAATTTGTTTGGACTGTGGAGATGCTTGAGCAGTGGCTTTCTTCCCCAGAGTAGTGTTCCAGTAGTTCTTGATTTCATTGTCTGTTCGCCCAGGTAGCCTTCCAGCTATTAAAGACCATCTGCGCATTCAAGAATGCTAGTAAATGGTAGGAATAGTACTCATGGCCTAAAGCAAGCAAGTAAGCGGGGGAGGGAGAGAGGGAAAACCTGTTTCCAAGAAGCTTATGGAGCCTGACAATGAGTTCTTCTTCATCATTGGAAATGTTGCCTCTCTTGATGTCCGGTCTAAGATAATTTAACCATCTGAGTCTACAGCTCTTGCCGCATCTCTTCAAACCTGCATATTATCGATTAGCACTAAAACTTACAAATTCGATTCATGAGAATCTTGGGCAAAAAGTACTTTATTAAGTGAAATCTCCATTAAAATGAGCATCAAGCAACTCCACTCCTATATCTCCTATATATATATATATATATATATATATATATATATATATATATATATATATGCAAGCTGGCTAAATGTTTGTACGAGAGGTACCTGCTCTCTTGGGGAGGTTTCTCCATTTGCCTTCTCCGTGGGCCTTGATATACGCCGTCAGTATTTTGTCTTCTAAGGCAGTCCAGGCTCCTCTGTTGAGTCCCTCCTTGGAGCAACATGGACTCCTCCCCATCTCTCTCTAGGATCACCACACACGCGCACTTCCACAACAATTTGGTAAGAGAGGATCTATTCCCCTTTTATAGGCCAAGATCCCGGGATAATGAGAATCCAATTGATTCCTTTATACTTATTAATTTAAAATTTTGGATGTGTCATTGTATTTTTTTTTTTAAATATTTTTTATTTAAAAAAGTATATTAATAATGTTTTTTTATTTTTAAAAAATTAATTTTAAGATCAGCACATTAAAATGATTTAAAAATATCAAAAATATATTAATTTAAAGAAAAAAAATTTAAATTTTTTTAAAAATATTTTTAAAACGCAATATCAAACACTTTAAATCAATAAATATTCTTTTCAGAAAATAATAATCGAAGGAAAGGAATAAATGCGTGTACTGTGTGCTCTGTTTGAATGATGTCCATTCCCTTTTTATCCATGGCTTTATCCTTCTCTTATTTCCTCCTCAGTCTCTCTTGAATCCCTTTATTCAAAGGGTATTATGGTCTTACCACAGGGGTATATTCACCCTTGACCAATACGAATTCTATTTTTATTTCTCTTATAAATATAGATATTGTTTATAGTTGCGGTCCAATAATATTTTTGAGATATTTTAATATATTAAAAAAAACAAATAATTTAAAAATCAATCTCAGGTATAATTTTTAAACTCACACATGTGGTGTCAGCCCTGACACCTCGTGGCTGTCCGTGCTAGGATTGCCATGTTGTTTCTGCGCTGGTTCGTGAGTAATATTTTTTTAAATTGTTTTATTTTTTTTAAAAAAGAAAACCCATGTTGCCTCTTTAGCAGCACTCTTGTTGGCTGCTAAGGTAATCCGAGCTCATTCTTCAAAATTAATAGATCAAAGTCTTCCACGTTGCGTGACGTGTCAAATTTGACTCTTTTACAGGGATTAAGTGGGACGTGTTCTCTTTTAATCTACTAAAGAGTATTAATATTACTTGCTAAAGAGTACTGATTGGGTTTTAAGAGAAAGACCACACTTAATTACACGCATATATTTATTATCCAAGACTTGTTTTATGAATCCAATAATGGACACACTTCTCTAGTCTATAGACGACATATTGCAGCTGTTTGCTAATTAATTACCCAAAGGGAATAGTAAATGATTGATTAATTTAATAAGAAGTAACTGCTGCCGACCCGCGATATTGAATGAAGGATAGAAATTAATATATTTTATATGTGATGTGGTTCAGAGTCTTCAGACAGAGGTGCGTAAGCCATTTGTTCTTTATTAAGTTGATTGGGGAAACAATAATATAAAAATAAAGATCGCAGTGCCAACTTTCTTGGAAAAAACACTTTGGCAATATTCCTATCTCTGCATATCTTGACAAGGGGATTCTAAGAAAACCCACTACATCAAGGCCTTTCGGAGGTCGGTCCAGGCACCTACAAAACAAGTTTTCTTTTGGTAATAAAAATATAGCAGTAACAAACCAACCCTTGAAGAATACACAGTGCTTGTGTTTGCATAAATGCAAGGAAGATGATGGTAAAAGAGTGCATTGAGAATTCTAGGAATTAGAATTTATGAGTTGGAAAACCAGATCATGTCTTACTAAATTCGATGGTTCATTGATGTTTATAAAACATAATAAAAAAGATACCGTGATATCTTATTTAATGATAATTATTCATGGTAATAGTTGATAATGGTTAGTGATGTCATGTGAGTTATCCGCTACCTGAATCCGGTAGAGCATTAGGTCAGATGACACGTTCAAGTTCAAAGAGATGTAATTTGTGCTTTGGTTATGGACTCGGGAATGCACTCCATGACCTATTTGTTTAAGTTTTTTTTATTTATTTATTAACATGAGGCCAATACATATCTTAATTAATTCAACGAGTTATGAAGTGACCGACTATATAAATCTCGAGTGATCTTGAAATTTATGAAACTCAAATCGGTAATTTTTAAGAAACAAACTTAGATCATTATCAATTTACTGTACCTGTTATTTTGAGTTGTAAAAACCGCAGACAAATCAAATATTATATTTTATATCTCTTGGCTAGTGATTCAATGTGATTCCCACCTAACCTTCTGCGATGATCTAACCCCCAACTTAATTTTCAGTTTAATATAATCAAGAGGGAGAGGGAGAGGGATAGCGATATATAGTTGGTTCAATTTGTATCGGTCAACTACATGCTAATTAAATATAACCCGATGATTCACGGGTTGGATATTCTATCGATTTAATCGATTATTAATAATTAATAATTGTGTGAAAGGCAGGATCCTGCAGTTTGGTATTTGGGCAGCAACGGCAAGTCATGCTATCAAATATCAATGCAGTAGGAGAAAGGTATGCGCTGTGAACTAAGAACCAACATCGGGGTAGGTCTGGGTGTTTTTAGCACATTCAAAACCAGTCATATCAATCTGGAACACCCACAACCACCACACGTCACTGCATTTTGGATCAAACTGGTGGCGCGTCTTTTCTACTCGCTTGCTAGTCGTTGGATACCAAACCACCCCCCGGTTTTTTTTTATTCTCTCGAGAAGATTACTGCACGTTAAGGATCACATAAAATCAAATCCTAAAGATCTAATTAAGGCATGGCAATTAATAAATCTATATTGATTAATAATAAACTCTGAACGCCACAACTAAAAAAACAAGTTCACACATAAAATATAATATGTGTAAATTAGATAGTGGGTTAAGTGAACCTCTCGCTCACCTCCGTATCTTATCTCAGTAAACATCGATTCAGATTTTCCTTGCACTAATTAATTTAATTAGGATGAAATCAAATAAAAAATTAAGCTGATGCTCATCTACATTGAAATTACGATCCTGACAATCACTAGGGCTTAGAATCTGTAATTGTATAGTCACGGTTGGTCGGCTCGTCGGACTCTTGCGAGACCCTCACTGGGATTTTGCTGGACTAGTATGCAAGAATATTATTTACTCATATCGGAATTAAAATAATTTCAAATGACGTAAGTCTACTGCATGCAGGTCTTAAGTAATGGTAGATTTCTCCACTTTCTTAGAAGAGTTAGTAAAAGACCTTTGCTTCCGGAAATTCCTTGGGGCGAACGTAAAATCACTTTAAAAACGCATATCTGGTAGCATAGGATGTTTACATTCCTGAGAAAATTAGCGATGGTTCGCTTGAGCCCAAAAGGTGTCTTCGACTTTAGACAGATAGAAGTAAACATGTGACTTGTGAGGTTTTACTTTTTGGGATTTGCAGAAGCAAATATTCAAACACGCAACTAGAAAAATTGTTCACATTCGTGTGGTTATGGCGCATCCCTAGCTAGCTTGATCAAAGAAAAAGAGGCAACTCTAAGAATTCTTAGTTGTCTGTATTGAAGTCTCAGCTAACTTTCAATCCTTCTCGAGGACTTGCAAGTAGGTTAGGTGTAGTTTTAGGTTTTGTTTCTGAGATCACGTTTCAAGTGGCCCTCATGCTAACCACTTCATGAGAGGGAAACCTCACAAATGTTATAATAATTATGACGGAGACTACTATTTTTGTCTTGTTTTTCCTTGGGTTAAACTAGGCGTCAGAAACATATTATACGACTAATTTCGGTCGTTTTCATAATTACACCTTGTTTTTTCTTTTTTTTCTTTGTGATGTGCAGGAGACGCTCATCATGGGGCATGTACAGGGAATTATATTCCTTCCTTTCAAAAAAAAGAAAAAATATATATGAGATCCATAAATTACTTTTTTTATAGTGGGTATCTTATATTTTTGTGAGAGGTCGGAGTACAGCTCGTAACATATCTAATATCTCTTCGATGGACCCCAAGTGTAGGAGAGGAATGCCAGACCCATTGCCTGCGAATTGTGGATGAAAAGAACAGAGGAGACAATCTATAAATTGAAATGTTTAAGCTCAACAACATGGGAACTCTTCAATGAACTGTAATTTAATTAGTATTAATGTTTCTCTTTACCAAAAGTAAGATCTTGCGCTCAAACCTTTTTTTTAATTAGAAAAAACCATGGAAAGTTGAGCCTTGGACATTTACCTACCACACGTTTTAAAACTCACTCCTTTGAGGTGACAAGATTCGGTTATTTTGATAAAAAAATAAAAAAAAACCCTAGGGATTTTAAAAGAGAAACTTTGAAAGACGAAAGTTTTATCGATAGATGAATTAATATCATACTTGGTTCAATTGAGTTTGTAGATGTAGTGTTACGACTAGATTAAAGGTAATAAATTGCAATAGAAATATAATTAAAATGCCCCAATCCTTCTTTTTTTAAAAAAAAATATTCACTAAATTAATGTGTAAATCAGTAGTGATATATATTAACTACTTTTCAATAAATAAAATATTATAGAATTTAATACGTGGGATTTTCTTCGGAACATGTCATCCAACGCCAATTATTCAACTCTCAATAAGCGGGAATCTAATTCCCTTTCAATATCTAAAATATTAGAGAATTAATCTAACACATGGAATTCTCATACCAGCCACCACCTTTTTTTTTTCTTTTTTAATTAGTCTGCACAGTGATTTTTTTATTTTTTATTTATCTCAGTCTGCAGAATGATATTTTTAAGCAGATGAGAATATGGAAATGGCTATTTATAAAACTCTTTCATAAGATGGCTCTTGTCTTTTGTGGTCATGCACATGATCAATATATTTATACGATGAAATAAACAGTCCTGCCAATTGCAGAAAAAATAAATCGTACGTTCATATATATATATATATATATATATTGGATGGCTTCATCGTTAGCGAACGGATCATGAATCGAAAGGAACACGGGTAGGGAAGATGAAGATAAAATGTTAATATCGGATATATATGATAACCGACATGCCGAAAGTCTTCCTTTTTGTCTATTTGAGAAGTTGTGGACTGGAAAATCTTATTATTTGGAGCCCTAAAAGAGAAGTCAAGGAGATCACAGAGGTTGCAGATAATTTCTGATTTTTCGTACGAGAAAGATACCAGGTGGGTTTTAAATGGCGAGCCATGGCATCTTGATAAGAGCATTATTGTCATGAAACATGTAAATTGGAGATGAGAAGCTCTCGGCGGTTCAATTATCATGCGTCCCTTTCTGGATTCATATATATATGGCCTCCCTTTTAACGGTCAAACTAGACAACTAGTGGTGCAAGTGTATAACAAGTTAAGAACCTTTATGGAGTTTTATTGTGCAACAGAGCATTTTGGGGCTCGGTTTTTTAGGGTTGGAATCCGAATAGATAAACAAAAACCACCGCGAAGGGGCATCAAGTTAAGGTTTCCATCGAATCAATCGTGTTATGTGGTTTTTAAGGATGAACACTTGCCTAGTACCTTCTACTATACTTGTGGGAAAGTCGGGCCTAATTTGAAGGACTGTGATCTTGTGAGTGATGATGAAGATGAACCATACTGCGATTGCAAGTATGGAGAATGGATACGCTGATCACCGTTGAAGAGAAACTCTTTCTTTGTTACAGGTCAACAAGGTCTAAATGAGTCATCCGAATAATCCGAGGAAAAATGCTCCTATGAAAATGTAGTGAGGAATCCACGAAAGAGTTTTTATCTTGTTTTTTTATCCCTTTTCATTAATTGTTTCTATTTAACTTGCTTTGTTTTTATTATAATGATTGATTTTATATTTTTTTTTAATTGCATGATATTTTTAAAAAATAGTTTGATTTGTCTTGAATTTTTTTCCATTTATATTCTTATATGAATTAGCTATATTTGTATAAAGTTTTAATAAAATAAAAATCATTTGTAATTATTAGCAACAACAAGTAGTCACTAAGATAAAATATATAAATGAAAACATTTAAAATAAAAATGACAGCTGATTTAGAATATTTGCATGTGCATCTATATTTTATTTTTAGTGTTAGATTAGTTGTCTGCTTTAATATTTAATTAGCGTTAACAACTCCTTTTGATTTACCAATTCATATATCTCTTATTTTATTTTATAAAGCATACATAAATAATATCTTTTCATTTCTTAATTTTAAAAAAATTATGTTAAAAATTGAGATTTATAATTTATTTATTTATTTATTTTTCTTTTTTATAAAGTTATCGCGATCTCAAACAAACATCTCGGCATTGAGTTGATACTTGATTTTTTTAGAGTCTATTTTGTTACCATATAGTTAATTAAAAAATAGTTTTTTAAAAAAAACTTATTAAACCCAGTAGAGTTCGTAACCCTAATCATACGTTTGGTTGGTTAACCTGGATTGACTCAAGTCGATCTAATATGTCATAGTCTTAATGTTTTTTAAAAAAGATATCATCTTAATTTTTTTTTAAAGTTAAATCATATTTTTATCGATCATTCGGATTATTTTTTAAACCCGCCAAGTTAAGACAACTCCTTTAATATAATTTTAAACTCGAGTTAAACAAAAAATCAAGTTGAAAGATTTTAAAATTAAGCCGCTGGGCCGGGTTTAATGATATTGTCAAAGAGTTTTCTATGACTTAAACATTTTTTTTTTACATTGTCTAGCCCACTTGACCCGCTAGGCCGGGTTTAATGATATTATCAAAAACATTTCTACGACTTGAATATTTTACTTTTATGTTGTCCAGCCACATCATAACACATATTAATTATCTAATTAAACTCTAAGTCCCGCTACACATTGTTCAATCCACAACCACCACCGATGGGTCAATCTCCTCAAACTAACACGTAAATCCTTATTATTCCGTAGAAATTTCAAGCTCAAATCACCATCTTATCATACGAGAAACTACACAACAATATGCTTATTTTACTATTAATAAGAAACTATGAAAGTGGAAACGATGGCAAGAGAGGATGCGGAAATTTTTTATTATTAAAGAACTATCTTGATTTGAAAATTTAAAATGTTGACTGGGGTTTTAAATAATTTTGTATCTTGCTGAGACACATTCTTAATTAATTAAATTTTTTTTGAAATTAAAAATTGCATAAACTCCCAACTACTTTGTGATAAATTATTTAGTTTTAATTACAAGATATATAAAATAAGAGTTGTAGAATCTTGATCATTTTATCAGCAAAGATTGGATATCTTATTAAATTATTATTTCAATTCAAAAACTTAAATTAATCAGGTGAGGTTTCAAAATGAATCTAATACTCATATATATTCTCTATTGTGATGGGTAAAGATCGAGGATGCTTGTGCCTTGAATATGTCTCGGTAATATGTTAAAAAGCTAAAAACTTAACCCTTGGAGGTAAGCAAAAACGATTACAAGGTGCTTGTTTGTACTTTGATCATAGTTGTCTGATCTAATTTAAAGATCAGATTGTCAAGTTATCAAATTAATTACTTGCTAATTATCGTTAGTTATGGGGTCAATTTGGATTTAATTATTTTGTACAAAACAATGCCGATTAGAGTTGATGTGACCACGTAGTCTCACCTAGATTCAATTTACTGAGCCAATCAAGTAACATATCCGGCCTTTGAGTTACCCTGATCTGGCTGGCTAGGTCATTGTCCAAAATAGATTACAGAAAAACTTGATCTGAATTATTAGACTTTTGAGTCGTCAAATCACTGAATCCACCTGCTGACCAAGCCAAGTTTAATAAATATGACTTTGTCCTCGAGAGGACTGAATAGTTGATCCCCAGAATAAGAGCCAATCGAGACGCACCTAAACCTATTTGCCAAATTAGCACTAGCCACGTGCTATAATCATCCATGAGAAAACACGATTCTTGTCGGTGCTCTACATTTCAGGGAAACCAAAACTTCAAAGAAACATTGAGTCCCGACAAATACGTGACTTCTACAAAGTTTTACCTAAATTATTCAAAATACTAAAAGACAAGGGGCAATTATTGTTCCATGTGCTCTTTCACAGTTCACTGTAGACTTTTACAATTAATTTTTTTCATCCCGAAATTTACTTTTTTTTTTATTTCAACCTTTTAGAGTCCAATTGAAGACCAGTTTAGGTTAATTTGTTAGAGAATGATGAGATTAAAAAATAAAAATTAAAGTAAAAAGTAAAAAGAAATGGGTGGCTTTTTCAAAGTTTAGGGAAAATATTTGTTATCTACTCTAGATTTTTCAAATTATAAATATTGAGAATCTTTAATTTTTGAAGTTTTAGAAAAAATTAATTTTAGTTTAAAAATTTATTTTCATTAATTTTAAATCTATAGTTTGAGAGATAAGTGAGAGTCGCTGAATTCCAGCATTAAAGAGAAAAAATAATTATTGATGTCGATTCTGATCATCAAAATAATCAATTTTGGTGTCAACAGGATCCGTTTGGTGAATAAAATTTCATTTAGGTGTTTTTTCATCTTAAATTTACCTAAAAATACAAATCTGAATTTGAAAAGATTTTTAATTTCGGATTAATTTCAGTTTTTTGTGATTTTTTTATTTTTGTTTTTTTAAAGCCATTAATGAGTTTATCAAGTTGCATATCTATGGTGTTTTCTAGGTGTAATAGACTAAAACAATGGGTTGAGAATGAGGTTTCTAAGTCAAAAAACCATAAAACCTGATTTTTTGGGTATCATAATGGCTAGAATTTTAGCAGATATAGATGACACGTTGTGTGAATTATTAAAAAAAAAAAAAAGATTAGGATCGACAACATGTCATCCACATCTTTAGTTTTCTATAAAATAAAATAAAAAAGGTTTGCGGATGACATGTTGTTCATCTCATTAGCTTTTCTAAAAAACTAAGGGAATAAGCCAAGTTATACAGAGTCTGGTCTTTTTTTCTTCTTCTGATTTTGTATTTTTTATTGATAAAAAATATAATTTTTAAGTAATTTTTAATTTTTAATTCAATTGATACCATTTCTATTTAATTTTTTTACTTTGCTTATTTAACCTTTTTTTAAATAGCAATTGTTTTTTTATTCTTTTTACATGTATTTAATTTTTAAAGAGATTATTCTGACTTATCTATAACGTTTTTGTATGTTTTATATAGATAAACTTTGTTTCTAAGAATAAAAAATATTTAATTGTAGATAATATTTCTAATATGTACTTGCATAATATATTTTTTTTCTATTTTTTTATTCAATCAATTTCACGTATAAGAATATTTTTATTAGCATTTGATTGATTAATAAACAAACTTATTAAATATAACCTGATAAATATTCTATGTTGCAAGATCAAATATCTTAATTTACCTATTTCTTAATTTTCTAATCTCATTTTTAGTTATTATTAATGATTTTTTTATCATTTATTTATACAAAAGATTATCAATTTATTTTAGATTTTTCATTTTTCATTTTTTGAAAAAAAGGTATTAGAAAAGCCACATGTTCAATTTTTTTAAAAAAAAAACATATTCAACTTTGCAGGGAAACATAAGTCAAATAACTAGTTTAATACTATAATCTAGATTATAACAAGACAAATCCTAGGTAAGTAGATGTTATGATGAAAGGAGCTTTACATAATGAAATAAAAAGGTAGAGGGATTGTGTTTGAGATCAGTTTTAAAAATGTGTTTAACATGAAATAACATTAAATTAGTGATTTTTTTATAGTTTTAATATGTTGATGTAAAAATATATTAAAAAAAATTATTTTAATATATTTTCAAACAAAAAAACTAATTTAAAAAATATTATCCACTACAATCTCAAACATACACTATCCATAAGAAAAAAAATTAGGAGGCTTTAATAAATAAATAAAAAAAAAAGAGAAAATCCTGGGTAACACCTATTTTTAACGGTTCAAGGCTTCACTCGAAAGAGGGAAACCAACAGGCTCGATACAGCAGATTCTATTTTGTAGTAGGGGCAAGTAAAATGCAATGAGACTAGACATCCACAATAAGTGCACAATTACAAGAAACTTCAATTTTTTTTTACTTCAACACAACCTACACAGCACAATCATAGCTGATCATATATATATATATATATATATATATATATATATATGAACAAAAGCCATGTGAGCTGGACAAATTTAACTCGTTTATGAATAATCTCCGCCATCCTATGAATTAACAGGCTTTGCATTCAGCTTGGGGAAAGGATCCTGCTTGCTCAATACTACAACTTTGCTCTTGTGAGCAAAGTACCCTTTCACAAGATTCTTGTATATTAATATGGCCACTATACATTCCACCTAACGATTGGAACAGAGCTTTCAATTAGTGACACTCATCCGACAGGTAAAAATGCTGGACAGAGAATCCAATAAAATTCCATGTTATGTAATAATGACAGATAAGAGCATCAAAAGGTACCTCGTCCAAATCCATGTCTATCTCAAGCCAATTTAATGCTTTAACAATTACTTCCAATTTCATCTGGTGAGCTTTGCTTGGGTCCCTCTGCTTTTGGATGATGTAACTACACATACGATAACCATGAAAAACATTCCAAGTAACAATCAAAGCTTACACGCACCAAAATACTTACACATACACATATATATATACCACATGGCAAGGACCTTACATTTTCTTTAGCAATCTTTGGTAAACTTGAAGTTCTAGCTTCTCCAGGACAAGAAATACACCTGACCTTAGAAACCTAGAAGGAATAAAATGGCTCAAAAGTTAAATTTATCTCCAGATATTCTTATTACCATTAGATCTCATCCATGCAAAAAGCAGAAATACCGGTCTTCATGCTCCTGGAGAGCTTGTCGAAGCAGCCGGAGATCACCCCTTTTCAGAGCTTGGACGACATTACTGTACTGTCAAATGAAAATTTCATTGATTATTAGATACGTGCTTAATGCAACTAATACTTAGGCTATAGACACTGATAACACACTCATGGGTTCTTGGTCATAATAGTCTTACAAGCAAGGAAATAACATGTATGTAGGTTATTTGGTCCTTTTTTATCTATACAACATGAACAACACGCCCAGCTTGAACAAATTTCACATGCACATTAGGAACATAGAACTTGTCATCTGCGTGCACATTAGAAACATCTAACCTGTCATTAGAAGCAGTGACAAGAGAAAAAATTGAAGTGGCAAGCATACCTCAACTAGGCCATACTTCTCTAAAAGCTGATCTTTGGGTAGAATACCTATTGAAAGCTTCACAGGTATCAAATATTTTAAAATCATCCTGATCCAACAAAGATGAGAAAACATGAGCTGAAACATGTGTACATTATCCAAGAAAGGACCATTGATGAAAAGGAAGAAAGTGCAAAATGAGAGCATATCAACTTAAATCAGAGATTATGAAAACACCTATGAAGCAAAACTTCATATAAATGTGTGTAAATAACAAATAAATAGGACATCCTAAGTAATAATATCGTATTGTCAATGAAATGTATCTGTCATGATATACAACAAGAAAATGAACATGACATCATCTATCTGTAATTTTATATAACCCAAAATACCATTTGTTCTCCAAATCAAGAAACTATATTCATCCTATCTACAGATTATGAAATCAAGTTATATATACTTTGTGTCATTTACAAAATGGCAAAACCCACTAATTGAAACCTGTGTTTTTATAAATTTTTCAAATAAGTCCGTGTTTTCAATTAGATCAATTCTACAGTGTGTTTCCAATTTTGGTCAATAAGTACTATTTCTCAAAATCAATGATTTTTATATGCAACCCAAATAAAAAAGTAATATTTTCATAAGGGAACAACATACAGCATTATTATCAGAAAAATATTCAAAAAAAAAAAGAGAAGAATAAAAATCAACAGTAGCCAATCAGAAGTAGCTATGCTAGCCATCACCAACCAACCAAGACACCTTCCTCTCTAGCTTCGACAACAAATGCAGTTTCCAACGAGAAACAAAACAATGACAGATGGAAATGAAGGTCTGAAATGGGCGGGTCAAAGCTATAAGTTGCTAGAGGTCATCATGGTAGGTTGGTGACAAGTTGCCATGGTCAGGGAAGATGAATCAGTGGGAGAGAGAAAATGCATCAACAAGGAAGAATTGGACTGGACACTGCTGGGGCGCTGTTTGGAGCTGTCTAGAACCATTGAGGGTGCTGTTAGAGGATCGCAGGAGCTGTGGCTTTGCCGAAAAATTTAAACCACCGGTGTTGACTAAAAAAATGGCTTGCCGGAAAAACCAATTTCTCACCGGAAACTAGGTTTGCTAACAGAGCTGGAGAGGAAGATGGCGATGACGTGACCTGGTTGGCTGGTGATTGCTGACATGGCCACTCATTGGCTACTGTTGATTTTTATTTTTCTCTTTTGCTTTTGAATCTTTTTTCTAATATTAATACTGTAAGCGGGGCCCACAATATAGGAAAATATTTTTTTTATATGATTTGCATTTAAAAATCATTGATTTTGAGAAATTGTACTCAATTGACCAAACTTGGAAACACACGAGTTGAATTGAGCTAATTGAAAATACTAGAGCTTATTTGACATATTTATGAAAACACAGGGTGCAATTGGTGGGTTTCGCCATTACAAAATGGTCAAAGGTAATATATTTTTTTTTTTGTAAAGGACATATAAACTAGACTATGGTTACTGATCTCTACATTAATTTTGCAATTTTAAAATCCAGGAAACAATTTGAGTTTCTATAAGAAATTATGATGTCAAGGCAGTTGCTATAACTAACAAACTAAAAAAAAATCGATGCTAGCTTATAATACATCTAATACATATCCATTAACATGAATTGCATGAGTGCAAAATAAGAAATAAGAAACAAGAAATAAATGAATCCAATTTCACCTTTTGACATTATTTCATGTCAAAACGTATCTAACATGTAGGGTCATGTCAGTCATGAATTCATCATGGATAGAAGTTTAATACTAATACATTGAGCATGCGGAAGAATCCAATGCTTCATAAGGAACAACTTGAAGCAGTTGTAATTTGCACACTATGGCAAGACCAATGATACCTCCAGAAAGAAGTTTCTGGCTTCATGGAAGTTTGCAATCATAAGGACACAATGCATTCTTGTTAAGTCATTCCAAACCAAAATGCTAAAGGAAATCTGAAACCACTATGAAAGAGCTTCAGTAGAAGCAAACCACAACGATTACCTTTATCAGATTTAAAGTTAACAAAGGCATAGACTAGAGAAACAATCACCATGCAAGTAAAGTTTATCCCATGGTAACTTCAAAATGTGAACAATTAGCACAGACTGCAGTTTGACAATCATACAAATGTGTTGCAAAGAGGCCATCTACAGAGAACAGACTTGCTATTATGCATATGTAAAATACATGCAGCAAGCAACCTGAATCAAACCTGATATTTGCTTCATGATGGGGGTTGCAGTGCATTAAGGCATACGATAATTTATGATCAGCCTGCCATGTTAAAAAGTGAACGAGTCAAAACAAATTCTTGAGCTTTTACATGCATAGAAAATCACTGAATTACAGTAAATTTCAAATGAACATTATGGATAAACTTCAATAATAAGCATGAACAGGACTAAATCTAGATTTAAGGACTCCGGGGCATCAAATACAACTCATGTCTCAAGAAGGGGGAAAAAACAAAAGAAAAAGGAAAGAAAAATTGCATGACATGGTTTAAAAGGAATTAAAGTGCTTACAGCAGGAAAATTTTCATTAAAAACTTCTAAACGACCAGTGTAATACATGTAGGTGACCTGCAATAGCAAGAGGGACCATCAGATAATATATACAAGGGATTTCTCATGAGATAATGACATTCTAAGAAATAGCTTCCAATTAAAGACAAAGGAAACATTGGCCAGTATTAAGCTCCACTCACCTTATCCCTTTTAGGAAATTCCTCAAAATCAAAAATTCGAGCAGTTTCAATGCTGCGTATCACACTTCTGCAAAGGTGAACTGTACCAAGCTGCGAAGCACTAAAAGTTAAGACATTTTATTGCTAAAACAGGTAACAAACTCTATTGCATCCCTTGCCCCCCTCTGTTTTTTGGAATACAAAGAAAATCACTCTACTACATAGCTAGAGAAGAGAAGAATAAGCTAGCATTACTTTGAAGTAAATTTTGAACAGCTGGCAGGTCACATATAATGCTCCCACACGTTTTGGTCCTTTTCCCTACAAATTTTGACATACCCTATTATTAAACTGCTAGCAACAGAAATACAAACGAAAAATTTGATATGAACAGGCATAAACATGGGACGAAAATAGAATTGATAAAGGTAAAACATACAGCAAGAACACCAAACACTTTCATGAGGAAAGAACCAGCTCCCTTCAATTTTTCTGGTGATTTCCCATTGGAAGCTAACTCTCTATCCGCCTACATTTATTAATACCCAAAATACACTTATAAAAAGAACAATAACACTAACTGCAACATTTAGATCTAAATGATATAAACAAATATACCCTCTCTGCAAGAATCCTAATTTCATAGGCAATAACATACAATGCCTCCAAAGCCCACGCTGATTCCCAATTCCGAAACTCGGGAAGAAAAGCACTGCATTTCCATGCCAATTCAGGTTAAAACGGGATCATTAACATTTAATAATTAAAATAAATAAATAATTACTTGGCTGCTTTTTCGAAGGCGTGGTAAGCATCGAGCAGGTTGCGAATTCTATAACTTTGCAGACAACGGAAAAAAGGTGCTATTATTTCCCCAAACTGCGAGTACTTGTCTGATTGCTTAATTAATCTATTTGCGTCCTGTTTCTTATTCACAATAAAACTAATTAAAACAAAACAGCTCAATTATATATAAATATAAGGAATAACAGAAAGAAATTGGACAGACCTGGAAAACATTGAGAGAATCGGCGAGGGAGAGGAGAGAAGGGGAGTTGGAGGAGACAGAGAGGAGTTGTTTCAGAGAAGCACCGTCTTGGAAGGAAACGGCGTCCGAGAAGCGATTTAGGTATTCCGTTATTCTTCTGTGAGCTTCTCCCATGCTCAAGTACGCCATTATTAAAGCTGCTGCTTTGCTTGCCCTTTTTTCTTATAGAGTGAACAAATCGAATCCAAGTTCAGTAAGCAAACGGAGCATTAGTACGCGCGGACACATCGCCAGCGCAGACTACTCGAGTGTAATTTTTTCTGGATTGTTTGTTTTTTTAAAAAAAAACAAATAATTTTTTTAATTAATCTTTTTAGTCTTCTCAATTAGTTTTGATGATTTATATTAAAAATAAAAGTAAATTTTAATATATTTTCAAGTAAAAAATAATAATTATCATAATATCAAATATTATCTAAATAATAATATTATTTTTCTTTTTCAATAATTTTGTAAATAATAGTGTGTTTTATAACAATTTAAAGATAATTTTAAATATAATAAAATAATATGTTAATGTCGTTCAAGTATTTTAGAATATTATAATTTTTTAAATTAAAAAATATAAATATATGTTGCAAGTAGAATTTCAAATTAATTTCTAATATGAAAAAAATAATTATATTATGAATATGTTTTTATGTATCGTATATTTTTTTAATTTAAAAACAAAAAGAAGCTGTTTGTATTTTATAAAATAAAATAAGAGATATATTAATTTATAAATAAAAACAAAAATTGTTAACTATTATTCAATATTAAAGTGGAAAGCTAAACTTTATAATAGAATTAAAAGATAGATATACATATAGATTTTTTTATACCGACTATTCTTTTTATTTTAAATGTTTTTATTCATTTTATTTTGGTGGTTAAGTGTGGTTGCTAATAATGAATGATTTTTGTTTTTTTCACAAACTTCAAATAAATATAGTTGATTCTTATAAAATATAAGAGGAAAATAATTTGTTATGGATCAAATTAATATCTTCAAAGCATCATACAACTTAAAAAATGTAAAAAGATAAATAATTAATGGAAATGGATAAAAAAATAAAAATAAAAAAGACCAGATATTGATAAGCCAGCACTTGATCAAAAAATTTGGCACGCATAGGTTTTCTATGTTTATTCTTTTTCATCAAGAAGTGTTGTACTTTTTTTTAAAGGTAGGTGTATCGGTCACTTACAGTGGCGGGTGACCGATAATTGCGTGGCCTTTTTCTAGTTATTTTCAGCGACCAAGAAATCAAGATTCATGTTTTTAGACCTCAAAAACCTCTTCTTTTTTTTAGCTTGTTTTTACCTGAAAACATCTTCAAAACATGTAAACCTTAAAAAACCACTTAACAACCCCCAAAACCACTCTTAAAAAAAAATCAATTAAATTAAAATAAACTAAACAAACCTCAATCCATGTACAGCTCTTTTCAAGAAGTGGAACTGATAGACACAAAGCTCGTTTTTTTTAGTGTCCTGACATGAATATGGCCATCCAATAACTTCACTATTTTCTAGCAAGTTTCTCAATCCTTCACTCGAAAATATGAATTAAAAAATAAACAAAATAAATTTTTGTATCTAAATAAAAATTTAAAAAACTTTGGATGGGTCATGCATCTTTTCAATGTGATCCTCTCACTTTCAATTTTATCTTTCCAGTACAATTTTAAACTTTATCTAATGAAATTAGATCATAAAAAGATTAAATCAAAAGAAAAAAAAGTATATTAATGAAAATGAAAAAAAAAACATTACTTTATTGTTCATATGAATATAAATAGTAAAGCAACTATGAAAAACCCCAAATCTTTTAGTGTTTTAGCTAGTATATAAACATCTTTTATTTATTTATCCATGATATGATTTTTGAATAATCTAAGAAACTTGGATAAACAAGTAGATAATGCATGAAAACACTTATCATTTAAAAAAAAGATGAACTCATGACTCGATAATGCAGGAAAAGAAATTAAAAATGTAAGCAAAGCAAGTACGATTCCAATTTTTAAATGTTGGGGTCGGTTTTATATTTGAGTTATTGTCTCATCGACAACGCATGGTAAATCAAACAGGTAGAATTAGGACACAAACACACTCACTACATCATCATCAACCATCCCTTGAAGCTTTATTATAGTGTTATATATAATATATGTACATGAATGTACAAATTACAAAGAAAAATATTTTTCTTGTATTTTAAATATATCTAGATTAAACATGGAATAAAAATAAAATCACACTAGTAAAACACAAGATGATTTGAAATGAACCAGAAAGCTATTAAATAAAAATATGTTTTGGACAAAAATGGATTTGGAAATCACCTTGAAACAAGACAGGATCGGTCTTGGAAATAAATTAAAGAAAATATTGAAAATGATTTTTAAAATACATCCACAACAGGTTAAGCATGTTTAGCAGTGTGGTTGTAATTGTTTTTTAAAGTGTTTTTTACTCGGAAATGCATCAAAATAATATTGTTTTTATTTTTAAAAAATTATTTTTGACATCAGCACATCAAAATAATCTGAAAACACAAAAAAAATTAATTTGAAGAAAAAAAATAAAAAAAAATTAAAACATTTTTAAAAACATTTTTAAAACATAAAAATAAACTGGGTAATTATCTTGAAAACTTCGCATGCAACTGATGTAATGAGTGAGAAATAATTCGCAACGGATTAAAAATCATTGTAAAGGAAATCCATATGTATTGAATGGAATAAACCATATCGATTTAAAAATATTTAAAAACTTAAAACCTCACAAATGGCCGTATCGAAATAAAAACTATTTTAAAATCCACACGTAACACGTAACATACTAGTTAAAAAAAAATATATGCATCCAATAAATAAATGTTTTGGTTTATATGTTGATAAGAGTCAAGAATAAAGAAAATAAGCAAACGCGACTAATTCAACAATGCATAAAGGCAAATCTATGGGTTCTATTGGTGTCTTTGAAGGTTTGATTTATTAATTTTAAAAAATATATATTATTTTAATATATTTTTAAATTAAAAATACTTTAAAAAACAATCACAATTACATTCCCAAACACCATCATTTAGATAAACGTAACTTGTACAAAGAAATCTCAAATTTTATTTCTTGATTTGAGTAATTTTAATTAAAATGGATATTTAATCTTATAGGGTTGATTTAGTGATTAAGGAGGCATCTTGACTTCCTGATTTTAAAATTTGAAGCCATTATCTAGAAGAACTTAAATTGACCCAATAATACTTTTTATCGTTGAAAAAAATATTTTTTGCAAAACATGGTCTGATATGATTGTTCTTGGGTTTGTACTTTATTTCAATTTTTTTAAGCGAGTAAGCATAATAGATTTTCTTTCAAGAATGAAAGTTGAATAAAAAGAATTTTTTTATTAAAACAGAATTAATTTTCTAAATTAGGCAATAATTTTTTTGTATATTTGATTTTATCCTTTTTATTTTCAGAGTTTGGTCCATGCCAGGGAAGTTCTAATCCACTACCGCTAAGCATTGCTCTACTTTTCTCTAGCACCAATAAATAACCAAAAAGCTGTTCTAGATCTTATTTATCAAGATAAAGCATTTTTAATTTTATGTTCATTTTTTTTATGCCACGCTAAATTTTCACATCATTTCTATTATATTAACTATAATTGTATTTTATTTTGAAATAAATTATTTAAAAAGGAAAGAAAAGTCTATTTGGCTCTTTTTTATCTTTTCTTTTCCACGACACTCTTTATGTGTGTTTGGTATTGCGGTAGCTATTGTTATTGTGGCTGTGGTTTGAAAAAAATTATTTTATAAAAAGTATTTTTAATTGAGGTTGGTTTAAAAAAATAGGTGTTTGGTTAAAATTGTGGTTGAAATTGAGGTTGAACAAAAAGTAATTTAATGTGTTTGGTTAAAAAATTGCTTTTCAAAATTTAGGTTATATATATATATATATATATATATATATATTAATGGTTTTTAATTTAAATATTGTAAATTTAACTAGTGCTATTACATCATGAAATAAATAATACTTTATATAAAATATTTTTATTGTTCAATTAAACTATCTACAATTTCATCACATATGAAATACATCCGACAATGCTATAGTTTTCTTCATTTTTTAAACGCGCAACAACATCGGGTAAAATATAATCAGGAATAAAATTGGAATTACGATCAAATTTTACAAATGCTACATCATCAATAAAACACAATTAAAAATCAAATTTAATTTTCTTTACTGGGTCGGACCCGGTACAATGTATTTAGTTTTGAGCCGGACTCGGTCCGACTAAAATCATCCACCACTGTTTACGTGAACAGTGGTGCATATCTCCACTGTGCACTTAAAAGTGAACAGTGGAGCTCTCCACCGTTCACTTTTAAGTGCACAATGGAGCTTTCCGCTCCACACTGAAAGTAGCATAGAGCTGCTTTCAGTAACCTGCATTTTTAATGTAGGAATTGCTGGGACCCACAAAGCTGAATTAAGTTTTCAGTCGTTACCAAACATTTGTTTGATGTTTACACTGTTAGCTTTAACAGTGTGTTTGGTATTGCGGTAGCTGTTATGGTTGTGGTTTTAAAAAAGTTGTTTTATAAAAAGTACTTTTAGTTGAGGTTGGTTTGAAAAAATAGGTGTTTGGTTAAAACTGTGTTTGAAATTGAAGTTTAAGAAAAAGTAGTTTAATGTGTTTGGTTAAGAATGTTTTTGAAATTGAGGTTATAAAATAATTTTTTTAAAAATATATTAATATTGATGGTTTTAAATTTAAATATTTTAAAATTAATTACTCTTATTACATCATGAAAAAAATAATACTTTATATAAAATATTTTTTATTATTCCATTAAACTATTTATAATTCCATTACGTCCAAAATTCATCCGATAATAACTACAGTTTTCATAACTTTTTGAGCGTGTAATAAAATTAGATAAAATATTATCAGATATAAAATTGATATTACTGTGCGCGTAAATTTAATTCACTCTATACTAGTTTTTCGAGAAAAAAATATTGTTCACATCGCGAATGAATTTAATTCTCTAAACTAGTTTTTTTTTAAAAAAATTAATACAATTAACACACTAAAAAAAAATAAACACGAACAGTGCAAGTGAATTGCATTGTTCACATGAATGATGCAATTCACTCGTGAGAACGAGTGAATTGCCTTGTCCCATGAGTTTCTACGGTGCATGCAAAGCAGGTTTTCGTTGCTTTTTCTTTCCAGCGTTTTAAACGCAAAAAACATGTGGACCCCATGCACAGTAAAGTAAGTTTTATTATTACCAAGCGGCTGCGAACTGCGTTTTAAATAAAGCGCAGCCGCAGCCGCGTAGACAAACAGCCTCTTAAAAGCAGAAGCTAGTTACCGCGTAAACAAACACCATCTTAGTTTACTTCCGTCTCTTCTCTTTATGTCACATCACAATTATAAACAATAAAATATGGTTTGATGACCCAAATTAATCAAGACAATTGTCATGGTGTTAAATTAACAAGATGAAAATCCGTATTGCTATCCTCAGATAATACTCGGAATATTTTGTGGCGGTTATTTTTAATTTTATTTTTTAATATTAAATTTATTAAAAATTAAAATTTATAAATTATTTATAAGATTATTTTAGTTTTATGATTCAAGTCACAAGTCACTTTAGTTAATTAGAGGGTTTTTTTTTAATTGATTTTTTTTCAATTTTATTTTTCAACATTTGGGTTGATTGAAAATTCAGTTTTATAATTTGTTTCAATTTGCTCTCTCTGAAATTATCTCAATCTCATGACCTGAGTCAAGAGTTTGACGGGTTAGTTGAAGTTTTTTTTTTAATTTTATCATTCAATATTGGACTAATTGGGAATCGGGTTTCATAATTTCTTTTAATTTTCTTTCTATTTGGTTATTTCGGTCTCATGATTCAAGTTTGACGTGTTAACCTAGGTTGACTTGGATCTTTTTTTTTGTTATTTTATAATTGATTTTTTTAATTTTCATTCTTCAATATTGGATTGATTAAGAATCAAGTTTCAATATGTTTTTTTTATTTGTTTTCTATAAGATTATCATAGTTTCATAACCCGGATCACAGATTTTATATGTTAACCGGGGCTAACTCAAGTCAATCTAAAATATTGTCATCTCAATACTTGAAAAAAAAGATGTTATCTTGAATTTTTTTAGTTAAATTTTTTTTTATTTTATTTTCATGTTGTTTTTGGCCTTGCCAGGTCGATCAAGTCACATAAGTTCAATTTTTAAATGATTTTTTTTCTTCTTGATAACATGTTATTAATGTCTTAATTTTTTTTATGTTTTTTTTAAATTGATCTGATGTACAACGTAGCGCGAATAAATGATCTAGTATTATCTATGATTATTTATTGAACTTCATTTATTGTTGGATTATGTTTTAAAAAAATCAAATATTTAGATAAAAATAAATGATACTTACAATAGAATTTATTTTATGCAGTAATATTTTTAAATGTTAAAAAAACTATATAATAAAAAAGACAATTGGAGATTTATTTTTATCGTTAAATCACTCTTAATTAACATTGTTCCAAGTATAATTGTTAAGTGATCCTATAATATTAGCGTATTCATCATGAAATAACATATATATATGCCACAATTTACTCCTTTTTTTTAGAATCACAGTTTACATTAGATCTATATAAGCCAATTAGTGCAAACTTTGATATTCTAATCAGAAATCTTAGGTTTAGAAAGGGGCCATGCATTTTGATTCCTTTAACAATCAATCGAAGAAATCGAAAAGAAAAACCTAATATCATTAGATATAGAGCACTCACTAATGATATCCATTTTCCAACCAAGAAATAATAATGTGCAGATGCGCCATTGGATTCCTCAGATGAAGTTTGAAAGAAAGAATCCAAAGCATTTGCTTTGTGGAAGATAGAAAGAAAGCATCTCAGGTCCAAATCACTCGTTATTTTCCCAGATGAATTCTACATCTTGCCCTTGTTGTCGACAAAATGAACCCAGGATGCGGCTGGTTCCTTGTAAAATCAATCGACTTGCTGATAAGATTTTCCAAAATGATTGAAGATATTCATATCTGATTTCCAAGCAAGGTTTTGACTGATAACCGTAGTGGATAACTGCAGCTTTTCAATCAATTGCAGTGTGCTTATCATAAGCTAAGAAGACGAATTTCATATTCTTCCATTAATTTTAGGGAGAGAGTTCTTTCAAATGGTTCGTTTTCCTTCAGATTTTACGAAGAATTTCTATTGACCAGTTACTTTAGAAAATGCTTCATCTATTAACAATAATAATAATAAAAAGTAACAAAGTCATGGTCAGAATGCCACCATCATCTCATCTTTCCATCACTGCAACATATTGTTACAACTATTTTCTATATTTCTTTTGCTTTGTATATATTTTCTTTAAAAACAATAAGTCTATATAATAATATTTTCTTCATATATGTTTTGTAAAAACAATAAACAACTTTTAATTTTATTTTTTTAAAAAAAATGAAAAACAAGAACAGTATATGGTTTTTACTTTTTAGAGGAAAAAAAAGAGATAAGACTTGAACTAGTTTGATGATTTTTTTAGGTCTAAGACCTCTCTCTTATATTTGGGCCTCTCTAAAGGACACTTGACAAGTGGTTTTTCTAATTATTAGGGCTCGGTCGCATTACCCTTCCTAATTCTAGCCTATGAACAAAGTATTAAACTAAATTAATATAAAGTTTAAATCGTTTAGCTAATAACTTCATGCAATAGCTAAATTGGTGTTTGATTTCTACCCGCAACGATTTTTCTTTTAGGAGACACACACAACTTCGGTTTTTTTTATTTGTCATTTGTTTTTTTTTTTTGCCCCACATCCATTTTTATCTTTTTTTTATAATTTGGGTTGTTGTTTTCTTTGGATTTTTTTGTCCTTATTTATTTATTTTATTTTATTTTTTAATATAGTATTTTTATTTAACTTTATCTTTTAATATTGAGTTGATAGTAAATCAATTTTTATACTTTTTATCATATAAAAAAATAATAATTTGACCCAGTGAAAACTATAACTAGAATTATAGGTTTGTCGGGTTAATTAGAGTTAACCTGATATATTTTTTTTATTTGATATTTTTTCTTTAAACTTACTCAATCATAAAGGTCATGTTAGAGTAACTTACACATATTAGGTTAAGAAAAAAGTCAGATTGAGAGTTTTAAGTTTGAATCATTATACCAAATTTAATAATAATGTTAAAAAAAAATTACAGTATAGATATTATTATTTTTTATGTTTCAAAATTTTTTGGTCCAATCCATAATGATAACACGTGCAGTAAACTAATAAATACATATTTATAAATGCTAATTTATCTCACATAAAATAGGTTTGGGCGAAAAATCACTTGTTATTAAGAATTAACTAAAATTCCTAAAAAACCCTCTATTTTTTATTATTAAAATTATTGAAAAGAATAAAAAAAATCCATGTGAGATAAAAATCATTTTATAATGACTGAATATTAAAACAAATCACTAGAATAACCTTTACAATCAATTGAAACATTGGTATCATATTACACCCAAATTTATTTAGTGAAGACTAGTTTACAAGACTGCCCATGCTAATCGTCTGATCAAATTTTTTTAATGTAACAAAACGTATTCAGGTTGTAGAAATTTTTTTGCTATAATTATTAAATCTGATTTAAAAAATGATTTATTATCCAGTTTAAATTTAAAATTAAACTATTTGAAAGTTAATATAAAGTATGTATCTTCAGGTCTGAACTTATACCTCACTCAAATGCCAAGAAAGTAACATAAGCCTTCGACTAATTTAGAAACAAGGGAAAAAAATTAAAATCTCAAACCTTACATAAAATCCATTTGTAGGAGAGAGTGGAGAAGAAGATGAAAAATAATAGGGGCAGGATTGTTTTTTTTTTTTACACACGGGATTGTGTTTTGGAAAAAAAAAATAGTAATTATTTCAAATATAATGATATTTTTATAAATAAATATATATTTTTAGTTGATTTTTTTACACCAACTCCTGAGACTGTAAAGTATTATCTGCTTTCAAATTTCAGATTGCAAAGTTTAACATCCAATAATTTCTTTGCAAAGTGAAAAAATGATCAAATTATATAATGCTAAAAATAATTTATCTCTTTAAAAAATAAGTAAATTATGTCTAACCTTTATTTTTTTTTTTCTTTGTCGTGATATTCTTTATTCGGTTTAAAAAAATTACATGATATGATAATTATATTATTTGTTCAAGGTTTAATATTTTATTTAACATTTTTTACTTAAAAAACTAATATTATTTTCCAAAAGCAAGAAAAATATTGCAAACTTCAATTAATTATCTTCCAATCCTAGTATTCACTTTAACACGTCTAGAATTTTTTTATATATTCATAAGTTTTAAAATAAAATTTTATTTTCTTAATTATCATAAAATATTTTGTTTATGAAAAAAAATTTTGTTGCCATGATGTTTTGAGTACCAACTTCTTTAGAATTTATTTATTTATTTTGGTGTCATATATACCTTTTAAATATTTGTTACCACCAAATGTTTCAAAAATCATAAATAATTCCTAAGATGTATACCATCCATAATACATCAAAAATAATATTTTAAGTTGTGTAAAAATATTAATTATTTTTTATTAAAAAAATAAAAAAGTATAAATATATTAAAAATACTAAAAGAAAAAAAATGGTCATGACAGGGCTGGCTCGTGCGATGGGACGATTGGGTTCAGGCGGTGGAAAGCTTGGGCTCAACCAACTTGGCCCATTAGTGCGCGCCCGGGATAGAGAAGCCTGACCCAGGTGCTCAAAAAATTAAAAAAGAAAATGGACACACATTGTCTGACAGAGAAGCAGACAATGCATCATCGCCCCTTGTAATTACTCTGTCGACTCTTTGGTTGCTGGAAAATCGAAGACCACCAAATCTGGTCCCTAAAGCCCGATTTTTCTCCATTTTTCACATCAAACACCTCAAAACATTCCAGAAGCTTCTAAGAACCTATTTTGTGCCTCAAAATCATTTTAATCAACCAAAATTACTAAAAAAAATTAAATCATATTCAAAATCCACTTATATTTTTAGTCTCGGATCTTCTTTCACCTATTGTTTTAAGATTAATAACTATTATCAATGAACTCCTCAAGTCAAGAAGAATATGGTTAGAATAAGATTTGATGTATTTTTCTCTCCCCTCCTTCTCTTCCACCTCTTATTTCTCCTCTTTCTACAAGAGGGACAAAAATATAATGCAAATGAAGTACAGTCACTGGAATGCAATTTTGGAAAAGTACAAGGACCTAGTTGCAGTTTTGCCATTAAAATTTGACAAGTTACAAAATACTACCATGGACAATACAATATGTCTTGATGAATACTGTTTTTTAAGAGGTTATATATGTTATTTTCACTATGCACTCTCTGTTAGTTTTATATAATTTGATAATTTATTGCAATCACAAAACAAATGCATTTTATATTTATTGAGTGAATTTTATTTTGCAATGTACAAAGAAGTAATTCGAAGTTTCATCTTCGTTCCTTCTTGTAAAACTAGGAAAAAAGGCTTCAATGTACCATAAAAGAAATAAAATGATGAATTACTGATATCATAATAGTCACAAAGCAAAACTATATATAAATAAAAATCACCCATATAAATCATTTTTTTATTCAATAATTTAAAAAAATAAATTTAATTAGTATACACGTTAATGGATGCTAAATCCAGCAATGTGCAAAACCATGCAATTTAGCAAATAAGCTCTTGTGAAAACGGTGCAGACAAATTTTATCCATGTTTGCAAAACTTAGTGTTTCAACCAATTAGCATAGTTATTAGACCCGGTCCGGGGTTGACCAGGCCAAGGGGCCGGGTCCCGGGTTTCAGGGGTCAACCCGGGTCAACTCGGGTCAACCCGGAAAAATTAAAAAAAATAATAAAGTTTTAATATTTCATATGAAAAAATCCATGTAAATATAGATTATACATATTATGAAGTTTAAAAGAATATTTTAAAAAGTTTTTTATCCCACATTAAAAAGATATTATGTTAAGCTTTTAAGTTAAAGTATTTAAACTAAAAAAGTTTTTTATCCCACATTGAAAAAACATAACTTTTTTCATGGGAACATTGAAAAGATACTATGTTATCCTTTTAAGTTGAAGTATTTAAACCAAAATGTTTTTTATCTCACATTGAAAAAACATGGTTTTTTTTCATGGGAACATAGTGTATATATATGAAAGGGATTCAAATCCCACATTGAAAAAATACTATGTTATCCTTTTAAGTTGAAGTATTTAAACCAAAAGGTTTTTTATCCCACATTGAAAAAACATGACTTTTTTCTTGGGAACATAGAGTATATATACTAATGTGTTTCAAATCTCACATTTGAAAAAAAAAAAAAAAACCGGGTCTCGTCGGGTTCGCCCGGGTCGCCCGGATTTGGTCGGGTTTGGCTGTTGCCACGGCCGGTCTTTTGTTAAACCCGGACCGGTCCAGCCATAAAATTCTCAGCCATAAAATTTAAAAAAACTTCAAGCAATAAAAGTAATAAAAAATTCTTCAAATTCTTAAGAAAATACCCTTTTCTTTAAATTTTAAATTTTATTATTAGTAGTAATAATAATTTATGGGTTTTTATTTTTAAATTTTTTTAATTTTTTTAAAAAAATTTCATTTCTTAAAAGTTTCTAAAATTTTAGTTGTCCCTTGCATAAGCATTTCAAAGTTTCTAAATAAACTAAAAAATACTGCCATGAACAGTCCAAAGCTCTGTCATTTATGGCTTTAGATTAAAAGTTTTTTCAAGTTTTTTTCTTGAGCATTTTCTCACAAATTCTATTTTATGGGTTTTTATTTTTAAAATTTTTTAATTTTTTTAAAAAAATTTCATTTCTTAAAAGTTTCTAAAATTTTAGTTGTCCCTTGCATAAGCATTTCAAAGTTTCTAAATAAACTAAAAAATACTGCCATGAACAGTCCAAAGCTCTGTCATTTATGGCTTTAGATTAAAAGTTTTTTCAAGTTTTTTTCTTGAGCATTTTCTCACAAATTCTATTTTTTTTAGATTTAATATTTTAAAGGTTAAGAATTTCAAAAAGAAATCATTTAAACATTTTGATTTTTTTTATTTCTTAAAACATTACGAAAGTTTGAGTTTTATTTAAGTTATTTTCTATTTCCTTAAACATTTTTAAAAGATTTAATGACAGAACATTTTTGTAATCAATATTTTTTTAAAAAAACTTTATTGTAATTAAAATATTAATCTTTCTATTAAACATATTGTTATAATTCTTATTCAGCCAGAAATAAATAATGTATTTTTCAATCGTACACATTTTGAAAGTTATTAATTACTAGCCATCTTACACTTTGATGCAATTTGATACAAATAAATTGAATTGAACATATTTTACAAATACAAAATAAAATTGGACGAAATCTTTTTCACAATGATAATGAAAAATAGAATGCATCAGCGGTTTTTAAAGAATTTGATAATTTTTTATTGCATATATGTAAAAATATAACCAAATTAGTCATCAGAACATGTTAAATTACAAGAGGATTTTCGTCAAATTAAATGTATTAATATATAGCTCATATATTTATATTTAGTTTTTGTTGTTATTATTATTACTATGGATGATGTGATACGTGGATATAAATCTAATCAAAGACACTGAAAACAAAGGTAATATATATATATCAATTGATAAAATTTAAAAACGTAATATCTTGTGGGATTGGCCGGTTGGTATGGTACTCCCGAGGTTAGGGTGTTTCCTTTGCTCGAGTTTTGATTTGAGACAACGTGCTTCTTCTTTTTTGTTGGTGCAAAACCGAGACGGCATGCTGCATGTCACAATCAGAGGGTCTGAAATCAACGGTGTAAAAAATTACAAAGAGTCCACTTTGGACTGTGATGTGATGTGATGTGATGGATCTATATGATATTTCCCCTTGTCATTTACTTAGAATTTAAAAATAAAAGGCCCACCTTCATCAACTAACTTTTATTTTACACACACACACACACCTATCTACTCTCTTTCTCTGGGCTCTCAACTACCTTTCCCGACCAGGTCTAAGAGCTTGAAGGTTGGTTGCTGTCTTGTTGAACAGAACACAACCATGGCGTTCCTTAATTCAAAGGTACATGTGTATAATGACTCGTTTACTTTTATGTTTTTAAAGTATTTATTTTTTTATCTTAAATTAATTTTTTTTATTAACAACATAATTCATTAAATAAAGAGTAACAATAATAAAAAAAAATATTCATGAAAAATATAATGATGTGAACTAAAAAGAAAAAAAATTAATCAAAAACCTAATTTTCTTATTCATATATTTATTTTTTACTTCAATGAAAAATATGTTTTTTTTAAGTGAGGAGCATTTTTTTTAATTAAAACTTATTATGATCATGAAATCAAGTTTTAATTAAACAAATTAAAAAGAAATCATGAATTAATCATTTTACATTTATGTATGAAAAAACAAGAACAATAAATATAAGAAAATTGTGTGTGTATAACTTATTCTCATTTGATATTGTTGAAAATATTATTTAAAAATCTTTATATTGGGCTAATACATAATTATTTATAAAGCAATTGATAATATCATCATAAAAGCTCTAAACTTTTTAAAAACAATGGCATAATTGGACATTTGCTTAAATACTATCTTAACAATTTAATTCAAGATTGTTTTGTCAAAAAATAATAATAAAAAGAACTATCTAAGAAAAAAACTAGGTGCACTTAGACCAAGGAAAAAGATCAAGTGCACGTGAGCCTAGTTTTTTTATTTTTTTGTAAAAGGATGGATGTCATGTCATAGCAATATTAAAACTCACCATTAGGAAGAGGAGACAAACTTGGGTTAAAAACATGAACAAATATCGAACTTCAACATAGTAGATTTTACGAAGATGTGTTTGTAAAACTACTAGTGGGGAATCTAAGAGGGGATACAGTAGCTTCAGACCTTGTAAAAATTTCTCCCACCTGTAGCAATATTAAAACGAAGAACCAAGGAAAAGAGACAGATTTGAGCTGAAAAATAGGAGCAGGCGTTGAACTTCAACGTAACAAATCCCCCTCTAAAGAAATATGTTCACAACTCAATCAATGAGGAATCCAAGAGTGGATGTGTTAGTTTTAGACCTAGTAAGATTTGTTTTAGAAGCAGCAGCAATAACACTTAGCAGTAGGAAAAAAAGATAGACCTGGACTAGAAAACACTAAAAAATTGAAACTTTAAAGGAGCATAACTCCTTCTACAGGTGTCTATTTGCTGCACGGTCATTAAGGAATTGAAGAGGAGATAGAGGAATTTCAAATTCACTAGGTGCTTCTCCTCTAACAACGACAACGCCTGATTCCACGCGCCAGCAGTCGTGGTACTATGTGGTACATGTGCCACCGCTGTTCCAGCAGCCCTTCCAACATGATTTCAATAATTCCTAGTCACGCCAAACACCTCAAAAGATTAATTCATAAACTCAAATTATTATGATAAATTGCTATAATGTTGTGAATTTTGGGATCAATTGCTCATTGTTGTGTAAATTTTTGGAGTGCTTAGACATTATTGGTTTGGGTTGATGTGTGTTTTTGGTTTGAAATGATTTGATAATTTGTGTTGGTTAATGAGTTTATTTTTAGGGTTGTGATTGATATTTGAATATAAAATGTTGATGAATAATTATGTTTGGGTTTGTGTTGATTCACTTGAATTAATATGCGATTTGAATATAATTTGTGAAATTAACAAGATATGATGTTTGATTGTTTGTTTGTTGGATTATTAAATTAGTGAATGGTTAAAGAATACCTTGTTTCGAATTGATATCTTGTTTGATTTAAAACACATTAAACAAACCCCAAATGATTTCCAAGAATTCTAAAAAGAAAAATAGGGACCATTTTAGAATTATTTATGGGCCTCTTACATGTTTTTCCAATCATTTCATTTAATATCAATGTTATAGACTTACACTGTAAGATACTGACTCGATATAAAAAATATATTTTTTCTTCAAAATTAAAAAAATACAAAAATTCTTTATTTAAAAAAATACAGAAATATGTTTTTTTTATTTTTATGCATGTGAGCAAATTCTAAAAAAAATTCATGTATATTTTATAAAAAAAATAAAAATTGTATTTTTATTATACTTTAAAGATATAAAAAGTCAGTTAATAAGTATCATAATCAGTTTCTGATTACCCATTAGGATTTGGCTAAAATTTCAAAAACACCACAAAAAATAATTTTTTTAATTAATATTTAGGGTATGAATTTTACAACGTAATGCATACTCCTGATATTAAATTAAATGAACTGACAAAAATAAAATATTAGGAATTAATTATAGGCTTTAATATTTGAGGGTTAAAAACTACATTGTAAATTATATCCCCAGGTATTAAAGATACAAAATAAAAATAAATACACTGTTAAAATTTAGATTTTAGAGTGGTTATGTTTTAGCGCGATAAGATAGGGATCTTCTTATTAAGAAGCACCTTTCTTGAATTTTAGATGGACCAACAAATAGAAACAAGATTTGGAGAAAAACAATCAATCAACAATGCAGCTTGCCATAGGTAGGGTGCATTGGGGATAATACATCTTCTCCATGCACAATTAGTCTCTTTGTCCATACTCTCGAGACCATTAGATTTTATAGTAACTAATATTAAGTGGCGACTTCTGAGCCTTTTAAATTATAATTTTATGATTTATCCAAATGCATCCAAAACCCCAATCGATCCAAAAGGAAAACCCATCATTTTACGCTTTGCATACATACACACATATGTGTGTATTATGTCAATATTGAGATATGTATATATTATATTGTAATAAAACAATATAAGTGCTCTACATATATGCCTATACACACACACACACACACACACACACACACACACACGCACATCTAGGTTAGGTTTAGGTTAGATTTGATAATATTTGTACTCTATCCATTACCTATCGAGTAAGATAAATATATAAAAAAACCCTGTTTAGATCAATATCCATCGATTTCAGATATAATTAGTAAAATAATTCTCTAACTGAGTATAACTCCACATTGGAAAATTAGTAAAATAATATATTTTTTTAGTATAGTATAAAATAATGTGGCTATTAATAAATGACACAACCAACCCCGGAAAAGTTAACAGGCTTGAGCCCATCGTTTATACAGTTTTACAATTAAATAAGAAAAAATTTCCAAACCAACGATTATTTATTGGACTAAAAATGGAAAAAATGGATGTTATGGTGTAAGAAGAGTCTAATCCAACCTTATTGGGCCTTAAAATTTTGGCAACAAGGCTACCAATCTTCCTAAAGTTTCTGCCAACCTTGTCTTTTATGATTTCATGTGTTTTGTCGCACCTCAATGGATGTTATTGATAGGGACTAAAAATATATATTATGGATAATTTGAGTCATCACCTAGTAATTAGAAAAAACTTTGAATTCTAAAGATAAGCATTGGTTTTATAAATTCAAGTAAGGAGTTAGTTATGTTTAAAAGAGAAAGAGCGTCACCCTTACAATATTCTTTCTTGGAAAATGTTATATTTACTATGTGTTTTTTCTTAAATTTATTTTTTTTATTGTCATCAATTATCCTATGTAGTTTTAGCATTTTTTATTTCTAATTATTTTATGAAAAGTTTGATATTTGTTTTTAGACACATCAAAAAAATAACACTAGTTCCTAAAAATACAAGACTTATAAAAAATATTGACGTTAAGTTCTAAAATTAATAATTATTAAGATTCGCAACTCATATTTAATTTTAAAATTTAGACAGTAGCCATTTAAAAGTAGATGTTTCAATTAAATTATTTTTTTTGAAGTTGGTGTTGGACCTTAAAAATGCTAGAAAATTTGATATTGGACTTTAATCCACTGATTTTGGTTACTTTGGAAATAGACTCGAATCCCGCTATAAATATTGTTCTATGGGTTTTAAAGAGATTATATTAAATCCAGTTTAAATTATTAAATCATATGCCTGAAAAATATTACAATGAAACATTTTATTTTTTTTGCAATGTTTTCTATTTTATTCATTTTTTATTAGAATGTCATTACCCACAATAATAAAAAAAAGACTTTCACAGTAATAAAATAAAAATATCAACATGCATGAAATTTAAACACACAAATAATAAAAAAATTATTTGGGGTTCAAAATTGATTTCCAGGGTGGAAAAACTCTAGAAAATGATGAAAAATAACGTGGGACCACGTGGTTCCCGTGCCTATCACGCGCTAGTCAGTTTACTGTATTGGAAATGGCGTGCGCGTGGCTTCACCATGCGTCAATTAAAGCGCACCTGCAAGCAAAAACAACAGACTGAATAATCAAATAGATTTGTTTTTGTTTTCTCCTTCCCTCAGCTGCGAGGTAGAAGTGGTGGTCACTGTTGAGTTGTGGCTTCGGTGGGTGGCAGTTGTGGTTTCGGTCAGAGAGATGAAAATATCGATGTGTGTTTTGGTATTTTGATGGTGCTGGATTTGAGAGCAAAAAGGTTAGCGATGATGACTGGAACGGTGGGTTTCCTTCGTGGTGGTTGGTTGCAGTGGAGGACACCGTAGGTGTGGTGTGGGCTGGAGTTTTTTATCGTGGCAGTCTCAGCTGTGAGGAGGAGGGTTAACAGTTGGGTTATGTGGAGAAAGAGGGGCTGCTGGTGATGATGATAGGGCTGACTGATGGTGGTAGTTGAGGAGTATTTGGCCAGGGGCTACCACTTCTGGTGTCATGGAGGAGGTGGCACTGCTGCCGGCCTAGAGGAAGAAGGGGCTGTGTTGATTCAACATTCGTTGGTGGATGGTGCAGGGCTGTCACAGGTGGAATCTGAGATGGTAGTTCTTGGGTCAATTCACGGGGAGAGTGGAGGGGTCTGTTATTGGAGTTTTCTTAGTGGAAGAGATGTTTGTGATTTTTATGGGCAATTATGAATTGAGATGGAAGAGGCTGGATTGTGGTTGGGAACGGAATCGTGAGCTGCTGATCTGGGCAGGGAAAGTGGTTATGGTTTCAAGAAAATGAAGAAAATAACGAAATGATTAAAGTTAATTAAAATTATTGAAAATACATGGTTTTTTAGATTTTTTCTTTTATTTTTCCAAAATATATATAAAAAAAGGTTAAAATTAAGTTATGACATGTTTTATGAATTTTATATTAATTATGTCTTTACTGTGTGTGGAAGTATTAATTATTTTTTATATATATTAAGATTTTATATTTAAATTGATTTTCATGTCACATGAAGAGAGTATACATCAGATAGGTTTTATTTTTGTTATATATTCTATTTGGGGTGTCTAATTGGCCTGATAACCTTGTTATTGTTTCTAATGAGTTTAATTTATATTGGGTTTGTATTTAATTAATTAGCTAAAGTTCAAAGCTTATTTGAGATTAATTAATAATTAATTTTTAATTATGGTCGGCTTGTTTGGATCCATACATTTGGGCTTATTGATATAGATTTTAGGTTAGTTTTGTGAGTAGATCAATTTAGACCACAAAGATAGATCCATTAAGGTTTTATTTTTAAGAGTATAAATACTCTTTGTAAGGATAAAATATTCAAGCTTGATAATACTATTGTTGTCAAATTTATTCAGCTTGTGTGATAGAGATTCTTGTATTCTTTGATTCTCTAACGAACAAAATCAACTTATCAATAATTAACTAGTTTCGTGATATTTTCCTTATACTTCATCGTGGTGTCGTTTTATTTAAATGAAATGATGTGTTTTGACTAAAATAATTTGTTTTAGTTCACACTGTTTTGTTTAATCCCAAACAAATATATATAAGAGGATCGAATGACAATCACTGTTGGTTTTCTTTCCTAAAGGTCTCAAAAAAATCTTGGTTATGCTACCACCTTCTAGAGCCTATTTCTCCTCCATCTCTTCCATAACAAAGACAAGAAATATTCCCCGTCACACCTTGCATTTTTTACTCTACCCAAACAAAACAAAGGCTCTTTCATGGCCTTAAAAATGCTCAAACAAGAGGTTGAAACCCATACTCTAACCAGCCATGCTTGTTAGAAACCAATAAAAAGTAGCTAGTGTACTTTCCTTGTTAGCTCTCAAACACTGCAAAGGATAATCCTCAGCCTCAATCGAGATTCATTCTTTGATATCAAAGGGTGATGATTGTCCAGCTCATGGTCTCTAGATGATCCCCATTGCAAATCCATTTTTCTGAAAAAACTTTAGACCTTCACCTAATTAGCGCCAAATTATTTATATAAATAGATAAACTAACCACAATTATAAAATTTAGAATTTATTTTGTATGGTAGCAGGAGTTGTTTTTTACTTAAACATGTATTAAAATATATTTTTTATGTTTTAAAATTGTATCTTTAATATTAGTACATCAAAATAATTTAAAATAAAAAATAATAATTTTTTTAAAATAATTTTACACCGAAAAAACAAAACAAAACAAAATGGTTGATTACTTTTTCTTCTTAACCACCCATACATGTAAACATAAGATATACTTTTACGCACATTTTATTCATAAGCAAATCCAATTTTTTTGGGCAAAAAAAATAGAAACAAACAACACAAAGCTCAAATCCTCAACTTGCACCTAATCAGCCCCACATGTTAATCACTTGAAATACAATATAAATATATTATAAAATATTTAAAATAATAATCAACATGTTTTGCTATTTACGAGATGACATGCCCGCGCGCTGCCGCGGGTTTATAAAACAAATGTATTTGATAGTGTTGTAATTATGAACCAGCGCTAGATAAGTAATAGAAATTAAAAGTATGATGGAGCAAATATTTCATGACAAAAAAAATTTGTGTTGGTGATCCAAAACTTAGAGATTGAACAAAATGATTTGTAGTAATTTACAATATTTTGTGAGAAAAGATACAGTGCTTTCACCACATGATTTAGCTTTTCAGTTAATAAAAAGAAAAAAAATTACAAAGCTAAATTCTCTACCAACTTAATATTAAAAAAAAACCAACAAAGATAATTTTGGAAGGAAAAAAACCCATGAGAAAAAACGTTAGAAGCAATTGACAATGTTTTGTGAGGAAAACTATAACGCTTTTCCCAAATAAAATAAAATAAAAAACCATTTAGAGAAATATTGTAGCAATCCACAGTGTTTTGTGAGAAAAACTACAACGCTTTCCTCATATGATTTAGTTTTATTGTAATTATAATTCTTAACCAACTCAATATTAAAAAAAAAATCGACAAAGATAATTTTGAAAAAAATCATAAAAAAATCACATGGAAAAACACTGCAACAATTCACAGTATTTTAAAGAAAAAAATTATAAAGCTAAATTTTTAATCAGCTCAATATTAAAAAAAATCAACAAATATAATTTTGAAAAATAAAGAAATAAAATAGAAAAACTAAGTGGAAAAATATTATAGCAATCCATAGTATTTTAAAGAAAAAAATTATAAAGCAAAAATTTTAAAAGGTAAAATCAACAAAAATAATTTTGAAAAAAAATAAATGACAAAAAAATAATCAAAAAGTTGAAAAAAAATTTGAAAAAAAAAGAAAAAAAAAGAAAAAAAAGAGAAAAGCTAAAAAAAAGAAAAAAAAGAATCATTGTGAATTACTGTTGTAATACACAGTGTTTTGTGTGTAGAGAAACAGTAAATCTCCCACACGGTTTAGTATATTAGTTAATATATATAAATAATTAAACCCACACAACTGTTTTAGTTGTTTTAGAGATAACAAATGTGCTTATTAACTTGGTCTAAATTAATCAACCAAGTCTTGGCCGTATCAGCCAGCTGCCAAATCCTCCACCGCTAGTTAGGAAAACGTGGCCGTTCTTGACAATCTCAAGTCTGCAGAAGTAGACATTGCTGAGATCTCCACAGTAATCTGCAAGTAATGCCAAAATGATAGTAGGTGTTCACTGTTGAAGACCTGCACAATTCTCTTCATTATTAAGTAGAAACACTCACTCGACAGCAGCATTCTATATATTTGCTTTCAAATCAAACGGCATTTATGTCCTGTCATTGTTTGTTCATCACCAAGCAGGTTTTTTAAATCCCGAGAAAAGTAATTTCAGCAATAGCTTTCTTTTTCTTTTTCTTTTTATCTATTTTTGGATTTTATCACATTTTAAAAAAATATCGGTAAAATAACCCTATTAAATAAAAAACTAGTAAAATACCTAATTGAAAAACATAATTTTTATAACTTGTTGCTATTGTGAATAGTGACATGTAATAAAAAATTAAATAGACAAGAAAGATGAGAGAAAAAAAATTGTTAAGAAAGACTCCGAAAACACACTAAAACTCTAATTACGACACCACCAGTATCTTTAGAAAGATATCGACAAAACAAATCTAACGACACAAAGGTTCACCAACGATGACCTGAGTGAGTTACACTTGCCGCCAAAAACAAGTAGATCACCCTCCACCATTGAACAATAAGTGTAGCTCACTCATTTAGTTATTAGTAACATTTCTTTGTATCATTATATTTGTTTTGTTGGGATTTTTTTTATTGGTGGTGTCATAATCAGAGTTTCATTGTATTTTCAGGTTGTCTTTTTTTTTGTTTATTTAATAATTTTTATTAGATATGGTTATTCTAAATAGTAACAAGCTATAAAAGTCATGTTTGCTATTTTACCATTTCATTATTATTTTATTTTTTGTCCGTGTATTTCGTTGAGTGTACAGACAACTATATATGATTTTTCAAATATAAGTATTGCTTTATTCTGCCTTTTGCAAAGGGGGTGCTCTCTGATTATTTAACAAACGTTTAACGTAATGCAATCCCTTTCAATCTACCCAGGCTGGCCCCAGAAAACCTAAGCCAAACGCTCAACAAACTACTGTTCATTACAAGCCACAAAATGGACGGAGGAGCTGTTGCTGCAGCTCATAACTGCGAGGCCCATACTTTGTGCCTTTTATTTCAATTCTTCATTATAAATAATGACCGAAGTTGTAATGTCGGACATATAGTAACCTCAGAATCGAACAAGACCCTCTATAAGATCTCACATTGCATCCCAATCGAATATATTGCTTGAACTTTTGACGAATATAGAGGGAGAATAGAGAGAGGATGGGTAGAAGTCCAAAAGGGCGGATAATTAGAGGAACTTGGACTGCTACTGAAGACAAAACTCTTACAGCATATGTTAGAAATTATGGTGAAGGGAACTGGGCTAGGGTTCCAAAGGAAACAGGCAAGTTAAACTTTACAAGTTCTAGTAATTAGTTGAGCACTCGAATTATTTTATTTTATTTTGTAGTAGAAGTTGTATGGTATGTACAGTTGCATAACAAACAGTAAACATACTGTTATTGGTACAGGTCTGAAGAGATGTGGCAAGAGTTGCAGGCTTCGTTGGCTGAATTATCTAAAACCAGATGTTAAAAGAGGAAACATTAGCCCAGATGAAGAAGATCTCATTATTAGGCTTCACAAGCTCTTAGGCAACAGGTTAATCTCCCCTCATCACCATTAATTAATCAATACCAGCCCCTCTAAACAATATAGTTTTTCTTTTTATCACATGATTGATAGTACTAGTAATTAATTACAGATTTTTTAATATTTTGCTGTGTACGTAGATGGGCTTTAATAGCTGGAAGGCTTCCAGGTCGGACGGACAATGAGATCAAGAATTACTGGAATTCAACCTTGAAAAGAAAGGTACAAGCTAACGATCAAAAACAGCCTAGAAGAGGGAATAAAGACACAAAAAAACAAACCAGAAAGACCTCAACAGGATTGAATAAGGCGGCACCATGCACAAACAGTAGTCTTCCTTCACCACCAGTCTTGGCTGAAAATATAGAGACTGATCAGATTCTCACAGCATCCTCCATTGAAGAAGGAACCTTGGAAAAATATCTGCTAGAAAATCCCAACTCAAATGATGAGCTCTTGCTATTTACTAACGATAATGATGTGCCTTGCAACTTCTTGATGGATCTTGATATGGGGCAGATGAGCTTCTCTGATTTTCTCCAAACTGATATATTCTCAGATAGCAATAACATGCTTGTTAATGGGCCTGCACCTTCTTATCCAGATGAAGCTTCTTTGTTCCCCGAGGCTATGCTGCAGAATTGGATATGTGAGGATGGCTTTGAACTTGAACTGGCTATGGGTCCTTGATCAACGATCACTGCCTTCTTTCTTGTCAATTCAAGGCGATTAATAAGCATGTCTTCTGCTTCTTCTTCTTCTTTATCATTATCCTTTCTTGTTCCAGGTTATTGAGATTAAATAAGGGGAGCAGAGTTCGCTCATATATTCCCTTTGCCTGTTTCCATTTTTCTCAGCATTTGAACATAAGAATTCCAATTAGAATAAGTTGGATGGTCCCTGTATGGAAGAAACGGCATGCTTTTAACTGGAACACAAATTTCCAATTTCGAACTGTAGTTTTTTCAATCTCAATATGCTAACTATGGATTGGGATCCTCTTTCTTTCTTTTTTCCTCTTATATTTTATCCTGTATTTTGGTAGCATGATTTATACATAATGTTCACCGAATGACCGTTACCGGCAAGAATTTACCGACCAAGCTTTGGTTGGATTGGTAGAGGCCCCATGCTTTGAGCAAGAAGTATGGAGTTCAGTCTACGCCCCCACCCTCGAATGATGGTAGAGAAGAAACACAACTTATATTATCAGTGGACAGTGGATGCTGCCTTCAACAAAGGGATATGGGATATTGGTGAACGCCCAGAATCATTGTCCCATATTAAATTACTTTGGTTTCCACACAACTCATAACGGCTCTCTTTTTAGTCACCAAATTATATCAAATATATCAGATATGTGTACAATCCAGGCAATTTTTTAACCACTGAACCAACCTTTATACATGGATTTTCATTGCACGTGATTGTTTGTCTCTTCACGTTTTTTTTAAATTAATTATTTTTTAATGCTTTTTCATTATTTTAATTTAAAATAAAATTTTAAAAATAAAAAAATATATATTATTTTAAATATTTTAAAATGATAAACAATTCAAATGACAAAAATTATGAGGCTGGTGTCCTTTTGTTTGAACTATTAGACTCGTCATGATTCAGACAGACACGACTTGACCAGTAAAAAAGGTTTCCACCAGTCGCGGGCCCCTGGATACAGCCTCTTTTAGCTTTTCATTCATGCCAGGGCCGTTTGAAAATTTTAATTTTTTTTTGGTTTAAAAATATATATTTTTAATGTATTTAGATTGTTTTGATATATTGATGTCAAAAATAATTTTTTTAAAAATACAAAATATATTATTTTGAGTATTTCTATGTGAAAAATATTTTAAACTATAACCACTACCACAACCCCAAACAGGACTTACAGTATAAATTTGGGATATCAATACTGATCTAGATATTTATTCAACGTAAAGAAATTAATTAAAAATAGTTTTTTTTATAGGCTATTCTTTATTAGCAATTATATATGTGTGTGTAGATAGCACAATCAAAAAAATTTAATGAAACAACATAATTTATATAAAGAAAAACAAAATCTTGAAAACACATTAAAGTTCCGATTATGACACTACATGTACTATTAAAACAATCTTAACCAAACGAATCTAACAACAAGAAATATCACCACCAGTAACCCAAGTGTAACTCACTTGTCTTTGAGAGCAAGTGTAGTCCACTTGAGTCACTATTAATTACCTTTCTTAGTGTTATTGAAAACATCTCATTGAGATATTTTTAATGGTATTAGTTATATTATAATTGAATCTTCGGTGTATCTTTGAGTGTTTTTTTATCTCTCTCTTATCACTCCTCTCTCATGCCCATTTAATATATATTTTTTTATGGATATTACTATTTTGAATGGCAACAAGTTATAAATATCATATTTTTCAATCGCAACATTTCACCAATTATTTTTTTAATTATGCTACTCCACCAATATTTTTAATTTACTTAATTAATTTTTTTTTAAAAAATATTTTTTACAAGTCAATTGCTTGCAATGATGGAAAAAAAGTTATCTTTCAACAGTTTTTTTTAGTATAAATGTCGTGTGCACATTTTATGGTTACAAAATCTCAATTATCTAAAAATAATGTATCAATTAAACATACAAACCATTAAATGTTTGCTGTGAAAACCCAATTCTATCTATTTGAATTAAATAAAAAATTTATTTGTTCCCCTAAACAAAAACTATTTACTTCATATAATTGAATTAATTATTTAGTCTTTTATTTTTTATTGGATGTAGTATGAGCATGTAATTAAATTGCATTGATCCTTTGCATAGTAAAATACAAAAATTATATCACAGTTATTTTTGGTAAGTGCTTTAAGGAAATAGAAAGGGAAAAATAATTAAGAAAATGATGAAAATAACATTTATACTAAGAGCTCGTTTGGGAATGCGGCTGCGACGGCGTTTCCAAAAAATTTGAATTTTTTTTTTGCTAAAATTTAATATGGTTTGTATGTTTTTGATCGTTTTGATGTGCTGATGTCAAAAATAATTTTTAAAAAATAAAAAAACATCATTGACATGTATTTTGACACGAAAAGTTATTTAAAAAGCACCCGCAATCATACTGCCAAACACACTCTAAACATGGTGAAAGATAACTTTTTTCCATCGTAATAAAAAAACTGGCTTATAAAAAAATGAAATCATTAAAAATTAGAGAGAGAATATGTACAGTGAGAATAATGAGAATCATTTTTTTAAAAATATCGGGAAAAAAAAAGAAAAAAGAAAAGCTTTTTCTCTCATTTCATTGGATTATTAAGTTGTATACAATGTGGTAACATTGAAAAGATTAGTTACAATATGATATAGATTCTGTAACTGTAGTATATTTATTCAAATATATTCAATTAGCTTTTAGAATATACTAGTTCCCATGTTCGTGATCCGTGCTAGATCAAAAATTAATTTTAACAAAAAAAAATATTCAGGCCTTATTAAGTTTTTTCTTAAAAATCAAGAAGATTTTCAAATGTAAATTAAAATATTAATGTGTGCATTTAATAAAACAGCATCAATAAATATTAAAAAAAGTTATTATCAATGACCAAAAACTAAATTAAAAAATTAAAGAATAAAATACAGATAAAAAAACATGATTTTGTATTGTGTCGTGTTATTTAATTTCTTTTATTTAAATATATGTTGTTATTTAAAAAATAATAAAATTTTAAATTTAATTAAAATAAAATAATTAAACTATATTGAAGTTGGCTTGATATGAGTTATTCGAACTAGCATTTGCAAACATGACATGATCATTCCTTTTAAAACTTTATTCGACTAAAAAAAGTTATAAAATCACTATCGTTTTATTTTTTAAGAACATAATCTTGAGATGGTGATGTATTTTATTGATCTGGGTTAACCCATCAAATTAAGTCATATATTTAATTGGGATTAATAACTTTATTTTTTATAATTATTTTTTTGATTAATTGAACGAAAACAAAAATAAACAAGTAGAGAAAGAGAAGCAATAGCAAAAAAGTTTAGAAAAAAAATATCACGAGAGCTGCACAGAAAAATTGTTTGTTTACATTAGAAAAATATGCTATAATCCTACTAAAAAAAATTAAAAACAAATGAATTATATTTTATTAAATAATATCCTAAACATATTTTTAATTAATTAATTTAAATAAAATTCAGCTAAAAAATTAAAATATCTAATTTGAATTAAAGATAAATACCAAAAATATATTTTTTTTGAATTTTAATTTAAATTTAAATCCAAGGGAAAAAAAATAAAGGAAAAAAAAAAATCAGGTACTTGGGTCTAAATAAGACACCACACTGGGCCTATTAAATGAAAAGGCCAGTCATGTGGGCTTGCAAGACTGGACTCGTGTGTCTAGCCTTTGCTTATATGTTAGTCGTGGATGAATATGAAAATTAAGCATGGAGTCAAGGATGTTGTCATATATAGATCTCATATAAAAAATACTATTCCCAAAAGCCATTGTTAAGTACTATTCCCAAGAAGAAAAAATAAATATTGAGTACTCTAAAGAAGATTTAATTATAATTTAGTCCCTGCAATTTATCAAAGCAATTGATTAATCCCTATAATATGAAAAAGATGATCCTTCAAACAGTGTCAACCATGCTTAATTTAGTAGTATTTTGTTCAGAAAACAAAAAATCTTCTTCTCTCATCAATGTTTTCATATTATCACCTTTCTATTCCTTGAAAAAAAAAACACAAAACGGGCTAAAAAGATTGAGCTATAGATGGATTTAAAAATACAAGGATTGAATATATAGTTTCTGAAAATCACGATAGACTAATTAATTTGTTTTGATAAACTACAAGGACTAAATTAAAATTAACTTCTCCAAAGTCTAAAGTACGAAGGTTTCAAGTCAAATATGGTGAGATTGTAGCAGACACTCTGCAACTAATAAAGGGATTGCAGCAGCGGACAAAAGATATGGAAAGACAAGGAAGAATGGAAGCAACGAGTAGATCAGGATGGGGTAGTTGAAACTTTTTCGAGGAAAAACTTAGGAATGGTCATTTGAGATGCATTCTTGGGAAGTAATCATCAAACTGGAGTATCTAAATAAGAGAGGAAAATGTAGGATCTTAGAATGGTCAGTAAATCTTAAAAGTTTCGCACATCCATCACTTGATAGAGCCAGCACCAAAACAAGGAAGGGATTGCATTACCTTCTTTTTAATTGATAACTATCAATAGCTATATTGGAATGATTTTCTTTCAAATTTGGCCAACAAACTTGGAGAATGTTAATAACTAAACAAGGCCAAACCTTCTGCTTATAATAAACCAGGTAGATCTAATTCAAAATGGAACAAGTTGTGGCTTCGATGAAATTCATCCTCCTCTAAAACAATTAGCTCTAACAACTGACTATATATCGCTTAGTATAAAAAATCTGTTACTAGTATGAACAGTCAGTTCCAGCAAAACTTGAAATTCTAAGTCGAACAAATATTAGCAGAAAGGAGCTGAAAACTATTTGCCTCAAATTCATCGAAAGTATTTAAGAAGAACAAACTTGCAATTAAAACTGATATGAACATGGTATTCTATTCAACAACGCTTACCCTCAATTCTCGATTTCTTCGTCACCACCACCACCACCATTTTGTTGCTCACCATCCTTTTGCTTATCATCTTTGTAAGCTTCTATATCCTGCTCACTGCTTCCTTCTTCTAGTTCTGTGTTTTGGTCAGAAAATCCATCGAATTCAGATCTCGAAGAGCCCATTTCAGAACTTATTACGCTCACACCAAGGGGATTCCTCACATTTGCAAGGTACTCTCTCCTGAGAGAAAAGACTTCAAAAAGCTCTGTATAGCCTTGCTTGTTTATGCCAAACTCAATGCCACTTGATGGCATATCAGTAGTGTTAGCAGGATAGTTAATGAGAGTTCCTGAGTATAGTTGATCCAATTGATTAAAATAAGAGCAGGTTTTGGATCGCGCAGACCCCCTCTTTGGACTTTCCCTGGCTTTTCGAAAGTATTTGTTGATGTTCTCCCACTTTTCTTTGCACCTCTTGGCGCTTCTTTGATAGCCCATTGAACTCATTAAAGAACTTACCTCTTCCCAAAGAGGACCCTTTAAGCCAGGTTCTTGAAACTTAATCTCTATTCTACTTCTAACTTGGATCAATGCCTCAACTTCATCTTTAGGCCATTTGCTATGGCTGTCAGTTTTCGTAGGTGTAATTTCTTTGATGGGCTCATTTGAAATTTCTGGTTGCAGCAATGGTGGAGCCATTCTAGTAAGAAGATTGATACTTTGGCCTGTGATCTTCTCTATGTAAGAAATAATTTGAGCCTCTCTACTTGAAGCTGAAGCCCGTTCATGTGCTAAAGAAATGGCTTCTCTGCTATACTTTTCAGCCTCTTGGCGTCTCCATGCTGCTTCTCTCTCTGCCCTTTCTTTATCCATTCTCTCAATCACTTCCAAGAACTTCCTATGCAACATTTCTTGGTGATTTATCACTTTCTTCACCGAGTTCTCAAAGAACCCAGCTATGTAATTTAATTTCTCCTTCAATTTCCCCTTTCTCTTCCTCCTTCGGCATTTCCTCAATGAAGCTTCCTCTCCAATCGAATTCTCTGACCCACGATCAACCCCAATTACATTATTGGCAGCACCACAGGCACCGACATTTTGCCCATTTGAAGCATTACAAGGCATTGAAAGACCCGCATTCGTTGGTGAATTGTCGCACGTGAGAACAGAACCAGAGCCTGTTTGATTAGCTTCAGCAATCTGTGCAAGACTATAGATAGCTTGAAGCTCATTAAAGAGAGGAAATTTGCTTTCCAAATTCTTGCACCCCTCACTACTTTCATCAACTACTTGTTCCATCTCTAAAGGGCTAAAGTAACTAGTCTTGCTTTCATTAATTTCTTTCTCCTCACTTCCACTCCGCTGCTTATTGAGTTGTTTCCTGTAACATTTACACAAACACATAAATGACATGACATGGTACCCACTTTATAAAGAGTGAGGCAAGCAAAAAGTCATGTGATTAATAAAATGTTTAGCAATAAATTACCAAAAGGGTTCTTTGATAGTGGTAGAATCTTCCCGGGAATGCCAAGAATGAGGCATTAAAATGGCATGTGGTGGATTACTATGCACATTTCCATCAAGAAATGTAGTAGTGTTGGTGGTAGTGCAGGCAGCTTCTTCTTGATTATTCAAAGCACCAGCCTTTTTGTCGCCACTGTCTTCGTAATCGCGTCCCCACTTGAAATTCACAGAAAATAATGATGGGTTAACTTGGTCTTGGCTTTGGCCCTGGACCTGTTGTTGTTGTTGTTGTTGAAATGGATAAAACAACTGGTGGTGTTGCTGCAATAAAACCTGATGTGGGTGTTTATGTTGTTGGAGGTGGTGGTGCAAGTGGGGCTGGTAAGGATAGTTTAAATTTTGAAGATTGGAAATGGGTAAAACTGATGGTGAGCAGGAATAATCATCTTCCATCAAATGTTGTTGCCGTTGTTGTTGTTGTTGTTGTTGTTGTTGATGATGATGATGATGATGATGATGATGATGATGATGATGATGATGATGATGATGATGATCGATGTTTGGTAGTCCATAGCTAGGCTGCATTTCTTTTTCTTTTTTTTCTTTTGAGTAGATTGTGACCAAAAGGAACAGTAGCGCTTCTTTGTTTTCAGAGAAGAAAAAATGAGAATATGAAATGCCAAAAACAGGAGAAGTTATGGGGAGATATTACTTTAACTGGATAAGACCGATCGAAAACCTAGACACTAGCTAGAGAGGAAGGAGGTGAAGTGTAGAGAGGGGGGGGGGGGGGGGAGAGAGAGAGAGAGAGAGAGAGAGGCTGTTACATGGAATACGTCATCTTTCTCGTTAGGGTTTTAGTGATTGCTAACCCCCAATTATATGCCTATTACATAACACTAGCCATTTGAAATGTGATTCACCACAGGTAAAATGTTTTTTTTAAAAAAATCATATACAGACTTTTATGATGTATTTTTATATATATAAAAAATATAAATTGAATTAAAAAAGATAATGTATATATTTAATTAAATAAATTGAGAATTATTAATGTAACAAAAAAAATTTAACAAACTCGTTCCTTACCCAACTAAACTCATAATCTTGGTCATTAACTTTAATTGAGTTCAATAATTTTTTTATATATAATTTTTTATTTGAAATAAGCAACTATAAAATTAAGAATCAATAAAATATTAAAGTGATTGAAAAAAAATCAAATCAAAATAAATTATGTTGCTCAATTAATGATCAACTAAATATTAAGTGATGAAAATTAAAAAAAATTAAAGAAGAAAATTAAAAAAAAAAACAAATGCAATTGTAATGGATAAAAAAAAAACAAAAAAGTCTAGTCTCTTGGGTTAGAAAGACCTAGAGCTCCTGAGACTCCATAAAAAGACCTTGAACAATCCACGCACCCAGTTATTCACCGCTTAATGATTTGAAGAAAAATAGAGGCGACACATCGCCTCTATTGTTTAGATTCCGGAGACCTCCATTCATTGTAATATTAGATTAGTCTGTCTTAGACCAAGAAAAACTCATTTTAATTATATTTTGATTTAAAAAAACTATAAAACATCCTAAATACCTTGTAAAATATATTCATAGCCTATAACGACCTAAAAGTTATCTCAAAAACTCACAATTAACCTGAATAAAAAAAAATTAAAGTCAGGTCTATAATTTCAGGCAAGTTTAACAGAAAAACAACACCTAATTTAAACTTTACTCATTAAAAGTGTTAACACTGCTTGCATATTTTTTTTAAAAAATTTTACCTGGACCGTGACAAAATACATGCCAATTATCTAGTAAACATTTAAAACTTCGACACTTTTGGATATTGTTTAGTTATTATTTAAGGATAGAATAAACAAAGATAGTTGAGACATATGGATAAATGAAACAATATTATTGTTTTTAGGAGTGATATACGAAACATAATAAATAAATTTGTATTTTACTTGATTGATGGATGTGGTAGAATAAAATACATAAAAATTTGATTTATTTTTTATATATATCATCATCAAACTTGCAATGTTTGAAAAAATAAATAGAGATTATTATTATTTTTAAACTAACTTAGAATGGTAATTTATTTTCGCTCATCAAAATCAAATTAAAAAAGAATTTGTAATTATATAAAGAAAATTCATTGCTAAGAAGATAATACAATTAAATTATAATTTACTTAGTTATTAAATAATTTCTTCCAATATAGTTATTAATGAATAAATAATTAAACCAATCACATGCCAAAAACATATTTGCACCAACTCAAATTTAATATAGTTGAAAATGCAAAATAATAATTTCATCACAAATGTAAACTTTTTTGTTATCATTCATTAATTCCCTGCCTTTTCATTGTTAAATTTAGTTTCTTTGAGAATACTGCTAATTTTCATTTCTCTATGTTATTTATATTTTAATTATTATATTTATTTTTCAATGATGATATTTATTTTATATATCTCATAATGTTTTAAAAAATCACTCATTTGATAAAATTCTTATACTTTTTAATACAACTCACTCTTAAATTAATTAATTTTATTCAACTTATTAAATATTAATTTACTCTAATACATTATTTTTTTATTATTAAATTGTATAAAATAATTAATTATTTATTTAGAGCAATTTATTTTTTCATATTAATTTAATGAAATGAAAAACTAAACTTTTAATACAATTATATTTTTAAAAATTATTTTTTATAAAAGTATCAATATATATGTGCGGGTGTGTGTGCATGCTTGTATGATCAAATATATTTGAAAATAAGTAAATTAAAAAGAAATTTCCGGGCTTAGAACCAATAACAATCATTATTGGATTTTAATGAGCTCATGTCCACATAATCTTTTATTTGGTTGTCATATTGTCGCCAGTAGTGTTCGAAACTTGACAAAGAAAGTCGTCTAAACAACTTTTAATTATAGTTATTAAATTTGATTTAAAATGAGACCAGTTTATAAATTTAATGAGTTAATTTGATTTAATAAAAAACATTTATAAGATTTAAAGAAATTTGGTTTCGGTTCGGTTGGGGTTTTTAGGACAAAAATCAGTTCAAATCGGTTTGACTTGGATTTTTTGGTTTTGGCTCGGTTTGACTCGTTTTTCCGGTTTTTTTTGTTTAGGTTTAATTCGGTTTTTCGGTTTCAGACTTATAAAACTAAAATCGAACCGAACCAATCGATTTTTTCAAAATTTTAATCAGTTTTTTTCATGATTCAATTTTTTTAATTATTTTTTTTTAGTTTTCACGATTTAATTAGTTTTTTAGTTTTTTTCTCACCTCATGTACAACCACGTAGATTGTAATGCAAAGATGTACTAACATATTTCAAGTTCTGTTTGAAATTGAATCTCGACCGTTTATGTAGAGATTTTTTTAAAACAAATTTATCATAATAAATTAAAAATATTAATGAAAAAGCACAGTTTTTTTTTAATAAGTAAAACAGCATAGTTTCGGTTTTCATGATTCAAGAATATGATATTATTTTATGAATATTTTAATTCTAAAGCATAATATTTATTCGCAATAAATTAATTTGGAATCATGATATTTCGTGAAATTAAACTCAACTTTTTTTTTCTCTTCTGACAATTATAGCTTATAAAAACGCAATTTTTACTACATACTGTATTTCTGAGTCACAACTTTTTTTATATATCATGTTTTAAAACCATAATAAACATAAACTATATTATTTTATTAAAAACATCTTACACTAAAATTTTAAATTTTATTAATAGCTCAGTATAGCCGCAACAAGACACAGAATTTAATGTCGGAGACAAGAGGACAAGGTACTATACTGAAATTCACGTGCATCACCAAATGATGTCGTCTGTCTTCAATTGCTCAGAGGCTAAAATTCAGGTCAGGCTCAGACACGTATCATCCTCATTTCATGTTCCAATGCCACGATTTCTTGCCCTGCTAATCGCGCTTGTGTGGTACTGTGATAAAAGATTATTTCTTAAAGTATGTTTTTTAAATATATTTAAATACATTTTTTTATTTTTTAAAATTTATTTTGATATTAATACATTAAAATAAAAAATATTAAAAATTAATTTAAAATTAAAAAAATTCAATTTTTTTAAAAAACATGGGCTAATTACAAAAAAAAAAACAAACAAATCGCAGCCTAAAAAGAAAACAATGCTCTTGGCTTGTGGCTTCACCAATCACCACCTCTTGGTCGCGCACTACAACAACCAAGACCAAGACCAAGACCAAGACCTTCTGTTAATAAAAGGGATAAGTGTTTTGTGCAGAGTACATACATTGTGCAAATGCCGCACATAGACTGTGGACTTCAATGGTCATTTTTTTCTTGGATTCAGTTTTTTTTATCAAATTAAAGGCTAATTACTTCTAATTTATTAATAAATGGCAGAATAAAAAGTTTATTTTGATACTTATATTTTTCAAATAATTACTTTTTGGTTGCTATAATTTTAAAAAATTTGATTTTGATTCAAAATCAATTTTTTTTTATTTTCAATCTCTTATTCAAGAGAAAATAAAAGAAGTTGTTGATTTTTTATGGTAGAGAAAAAAAATTTATCATTGGCACCGATCTCTGGCATGAAAATGACTGTTCTTGGTATTAATATGTTTCATTTGATAATGAAAGTTCTATTGAAGTGTTTTTTTAACATTTTCATTGCTTGAGATGGCATGTCTAAGCTCGATTTTTTTTTTTAATTCAGATTTTGGTTTTTTAAACCAATTTTAGAGTTATGTAAGGTCATAAATAGGTTTATTTATCAAGATCTCCGAAGTATTTTCTATGTATTTTGAGTCAAAAATTAGTTGGAAATCAAATCTTGGGGCACAAAATATCCAAATCCTGTTTTTCAGTGACCCTCCAGTAACCAAAAACTGGATCAGCAGACAAAGTATTGTCTGTGCCATTTAAAAAAAATAAAAAATAAAAGGCAATCAATGCATCATCTACCCTTTAATATATATATAAAAAGCCTAGCAAGCGAGCTAGATCTCTTTTTGACGGGCTAGACATGAAGTAATTTCAAAAGTTAATGTTCAATTTATTATTATATTCTTAATCGAGTCTATTATAGTACAGTAAAATAAATGAGTTTATGAAGTAGTCACGTGCTATTTACATGTCTAATTTTATACCAAAAATAAATTTGAGGTAAAACGAATAATTAGATATTACCCTGATATTTTGTTTTTAATTGCTCTTACTTTGTTCTTGTATTGTACATCATTCTCCAATCTACCCTTCTATTAGATATATTTCCATGCAAACTAATGAAAATGAGAAAACTGCAATTAGAGTAAAATGGAAGTTTTAATTTTTGATTTTTTTTTATTGTTTTGATTTAGTTTTTATTTTTTCTTCCAATTTGGTTTTTTATCATGTTTTAGTTGATCCTGCCACGTTAGCATTTTCAAAGCTAAGGTGACGGAGGAATTGTAGTTTTCAACAACAAAAATATCTTCGAAAGCAGTTGAATCCGAAAAAAAAACCAAACGGTGACAGAATAAATATATAAAGTCGAGCACTCATATTGCAGTTTTCTACAACGAAAATATCTTTGAAACTTGAATCCCATCTAATTTATTAAAAAAATGAGTTGTGTACTTGAAGTCATGGACTAGCAGTTATAGCAGGGACTTGTTTCCTTTTTTAATATTTATGTTCGATTCTCTCTGTGCACGCTTGTCACCCCCACGGTATTTTATCTGTTTACTAGGCTTGTATGGTGTTCAGTAGATCCGGGAATTAGTCGTGATACACGTAAGCTGGTCTAGATACCTCAAGTTATATATATATATAAAAAAAAAAGAGTTGTCCTTTAGTGTTAAAATTTATCTATTTTTAATAAATGAGATTGGCGCGCTGGAGTTTTTCACTATGTTTTCATCAATCTGGACGAGAATATCTAATAATATATAGGACATATTGAAAAATAATATTATATTAGGGGATAAATTGAAAGCAAATAAACTCTTAAAAACAGATTGGAGATTTTGACTAAAATGTAAGGACAAGTTGGGTTAATTTTCTTTTTTACCTCGTAGTTATTTTCAATATGGAATTAGTCCTTCGAGTTTTGACGGAAGAAATAAAATTTTCATGTGACAAGTTTCAATAGATTTTTTAAAGAGCAATTATCCTTCGAGAGTCACTAATCAAGATTTTGTTTGAAATTTAGTTAATAATTGGTCCATGTGAAGTCAAATTGAAAGTCAGTCAATTTATTTTTAGAGTTAAAACTTTGTTGTAATTTAATCTTCAACATATGCTTTTTAATATAAAATATTAATTTAATTTAAATAAATAATGAATAAATAAAAAATTAATCTTAATAAATTCTAAATTGATATGTTTTGAAAATCAAAACCCTATAAAGAGCTCTATCCCATATTATAATGGGTAGCTCAAGAGATAAGATTGAGTTCAAAGGACAATCATATTTCTAAAAGGAAGAATATCTAAATAAAGTGAGTTTTGAACTTAAATTCAAGCATGCGTTGACTCGTGCTCGTGTTCATTTTAGACTTGAGATTGAATTCATTGTAAAATAACTTTTGAAGCTTTGAAAAATTATTTTTGCTAATTTAAATTTGGGCTTGGATTTGATCCATGGATAATTATTTATTAAAGCCTAGCATACTGTTTTGTCTATCCTGTAAAAAAAAAAAAACTTGTCAGCTTTTCTTGTATTTTTTTCTCAGAACTTGAATATATTTTTCAACTCAAAAGACAAAAGACATTTGTTTTATGATGATAGTATTATCAGAAGTACAAATAAAACACAATAAATATAACTGTACTGTAGATAAATATTGAGAAAATGCATGCCAAGCACAGCCTCAATCTTAATTTACGAAACCAAGGTAGAATAACATAATTGAGATGTCACGTCATGGCTTTTTAGCATCACAAACCAGATGTGGACGAATTGAGCACTGAAATTGTAGAATGCCAGCAATGCTGCCCGTCCCGAAGAATCATTGAACTCCCAATTAGAAGCACTCTGGAGGACTTCTACCAATCACAAATGCCTACTTTTACTCTATCATCCTCTTGCTTTTCTTCTCGATTTTAAATCATGATGTATGAAAGTATGAATCCCAGCTCTCCTCCCTTGCAACATGACACATGGATGTCACTCTTTTCAACAGTACTACTTGTCTCTGTAATTACATTGTTACATACAAAAATAACAAAAAAAAAAAAAAACAAAACCTAGAAATAAAGCCATATGCAGAACAACTTTGTTGATAGGCGATTGAATTGAATTTTTCGGCATCCTTCAGGGCTGCTGCTAATTTCGAAGGAGGAGAAGTCTGGAAAGGGTGGTTTAGAGCGAGGAGAGTACTTTGTGAGCATCTTGATTTAAAAGGTATCAATTTTTTTCCATCACTCTTCTGTTTTTCTGAATTTTTATTAGGTTTTGATTCCTTCCTTTTAAGTGGTTTTTAAGATCTATGAATTAATTTGAATGAAAACGCTAGTTTAGCATAAAGCGCAAGCATGTGAAATGGTTTTGTGCTTTTTAAGCGGCGTCTAAACCGCCATCTGGTGAAAAAACACCAACTTCAACTATGATGTTTAAAATTATACACCTTTTTTTTTCCACATGAAGTGGTGAATGTGGTGTTTTGAAAGATGATTTGGCTCCAACTACTATTTTTTTTTTATTTTTCTCTTTTCTCTCACCCCACGTGGAATTCCATGCTAGCCATTAAAAAAATCAATTTTATCCTCTTATTATATAACATTTCAGATTTGATCATCAATATTTTGATTTCTAAGTTTGATTTATAATTTTTTTTTATTAAATTTTAATATATTTTCAATTTCATCATTGGATCCATAACCTTGATTTTTTATTTCTTTAAGTTTGATTCTCATTCTCTTGATTTTTATTTTTAATTTGGATTCTTTTGTGAATTTAATTTTTCTTTTCAATCTTACCCTTCAATTCAAATTTTGATGATATTTAAATTTATGCCCTCAATATTTTGATTTCAAATTTTGATTCTTAACCTTTTTATCAAATTTTATTTTTTTACAATTTCATCATTGAATTTTTAATCTTGGTTTTTTATTTTTTTAAACTTGATCTTTATTCTTTTAATTTTTAATTTGGATTCTTTTGTTAATTTCTTTTTTTTTTCAACTTTACCCTTCAATTCAAAGTGTTATGATGTTTAAGGTTAGACCCTCAATATTTTAATTTTGACTTTTAACCCTTTTATCAAAATTTAATTTGTTTTTAATTTTATCATTGGATCCATAATGTTGATTTTTAATTTCTTCAAGCTTGATTCTTATTTTCTTGATTTTTATTTTTAATTTGGATTCTTTTGTAAAACTAATTTTTCTTTTTGATTTTGCCATTTAATTTGAAATTTTAGGTTGTCCTCTCATTTTTCGAGAGTCATTTTAGGGCAAGTACTGATTACGTGTTAGATGGATTGGTCCGAGTTAAGTATGAATTACATTATTTTAAAAAAAAATAAAGAAAAATAATCAATAATTTCTTACCTGATCTTGACTAGGTTTGCTACGGGTTGATTAAATCATAAATTAACCTATTATTTTAATTATTTTACAACAAGTCAATTCTCCTTAAATATTTTTTGAAACTCAACCCGCTGGATCTTGGATTACATGTTAATTCATTGTTTAGGTTTTTTTTTTAGTTATACCGTTAACATCCGGCGTAAACATACCAATGAATTGGACATTCCATGCCTCCTCGATACAGAGACCCCTCTACTCCTCCTACGGTGGTTCGTGTCTACACTATCTGTGACGAATCAAGGTCTCTTTCTGTCTTTTTTTTTATTATTATTGTTTTCTTAAAATCGAACTAGCAAAAATGTGTTTTTGAACAGATATTTGATAGTGAGGAACATTCCTGCTTTGGGATGCGGTGATGATTTGTTCAAACTCTTTGCCTCTTATGGAAACGTTGAAGAGCAAGTAAAACCCACTTCTCCTCTTCTTCTGTTACATTTTTTTCTACTTTAATTTTCTTAATTATCCTTTAAAAAACAAAGGAAAAAACTGTTTGAAGGTGTAGACCAATGGATGCAGAAGATTGTGAGAAATTTACTGATGTTTACTGGATCAAATTCCGCCTGATCAGCAATGCCAGGTGAGCTGATGGTTTCATTCATCCATTTCATCTTCCGGGGCATTCATTTTTTACATATCCAATAATAATAATAATGATATATCATGTGCTTAATTTCTAGGTTTGCTAAAAGAAAATTGGACGAATCCATTTTCCTAGGGAACCCTTTGTAGGTCTCCTAGGCTCCTCACTTTGAGACTGTCTCTGACAAATAGGATAAGTTAGAAGGAAGAAGAAAGTTAGTTTCTGCACGTTTGAACCGTCAGTTTCTGTAAACAATTAGAATTTGGTTCTATGATTTTAGTTTGCGTGGCTGTTAAGGATTTTGTACCTCTGTCTAGTAAGTCATTCTTTAATGGTTTCAGCTGGAAGAACCAAGGGTCCCAAAGTTCATAACCTGGGCACTTCGAGCCAGGCTTCATTGCTTACATCACAGATTGACCACGTTTCTCAGCACCTCAACTCTAATCAATCTGGGAAGGCTGTTTAGATTTTCTGTCCAGTTTTTCTCCTCCATGAAAGTGTTCAAATGTGGCAGTTTCATTTCCTATGCATATGATTAATCTGTCCTACGCATCTGTAGGGACTCTGGAGAATCACAAAATGTTCACCAGATAGGTGATCCTCCTGTTACAAGGGTGTCCTCTGGCCAGGTTTGTTATTGTTTCGTTGGTGCATTCTTGTGGCGTGATTGCTTATTGTCGCTTGTGTTTTTGAAATCTGAGTTGGTTCGTAGGGACAAAACCGATGACTGCTGAGCTGATATAACTCAATATCCCCGTTTCATATCTGAGTTGATCAGTCCAAACTTGTAATGAGTGTGGTTAATTTCTTTTGTTGGAAATTGATTGTTACCATAACAAGCATCCTGTGCGCATTAACATTTTGAATTGTTCTATTACCATCTTCATTCCCTGAAATTAGAAACTAAGTTTAAGATACCAGTTGATGTAGATTGGAGGCTTTTTTCCTGGAAAAATGCAGTACCTATTCAAATTAACACAACTGCATTGAGCTCAAACAGTGAAAAGTATGGCTTATTTAGCTTTTATGATGATTTGTTTTGGATTATTGTTTACATGGGCTAATGTATAATTCACAATTTTGTGATTATATGTAGGATTATTTTCCAGCCCAGTCAATGAATCAGACTGTTAGATTGGCCAGGGAGAAGTTCAATAAGGTGAAAAACCTTTTAACTACAATATTGTAGAACCAAAGTTTATAAAAATATTATGCTTAGTTTATTATAATAAGATTATAATTAAAAAATAATTAGCATGAATTAATAATTTATCATCATAAAAACATGCTAAATAAAAAATATCCTAAAAAAACTCAAATATCTCTCAACAATAAATCTAAGCTTTAGATTTGGAGGAAAACCAAAGTATAAAATGAGAACAAAACACTAAAATATATATGAGGTGAGAAAGAATATGTAAAACTCTTAAAAATTCTTAAAAACTCTCCTTTCACTCTTATTTTTACAATGAATCTTGGAAATTGAAAGGTTAAAGAATTAATTCCCATCATTATCAATGATTGATTAGCTATTATAAATTAAGAATCAAATATATAAAAATCAAGAGTTTTTTTTAGTGAAAAACTAAGGGTTCTTTGAGATGAATTTCTCATTCATTGATAATTTGTTTCTAACAAATATTTCTTTCCTTTTTTCTCCCTGAAAGACTTTGTGTTAAATCTTACCTAAAAGAAATTTTGTTATCTCATTTAGATCCAATCAAGTAGCTACTCGAGCATCTACAAGCCGGGCCTGCATCCAAGAAGCACGAGTTGACAATAGAAGAAGAATCTGATACAACTTTTATACTGGACTAATGGAGAGGATCGTCATTGATCACGGGTCCTGTTTTCCAGTCTTTAACTCAGCTGCCAAAATACCTCTTGCAGCGTTGCTGCTCGCAGCAATCAGTTAGGCAGCAGTGGGGGGTGGCAAGATGCGACATTATAAATCTGAAAAAAAAGAAATAACGTTGTATTTTTGTGCAACACATGCAACTATTTTATTCATTTTTGATCTATTAATGTGAGTGACAGGAGATTATGCCGAGGAGGTCGGATAAAGCCTTCCAGGGATGGACTGCTCTTTTTGTAATATTCTGGGAGGAAATTAATGTGCTCTTGCACTAATTGCCGAGACTCTGAGAGCAAGGATAGGGTCCTTCCCTTGCTTTGAAGTCTGCATTATAATGTGTTTTATGTGCTTAAAAAATTAGATACTGCATTATTTTATTTACACCCAGTGAGAGAATCTGGTGAAGGAGAGACAGTTTCCAGGTAAGAAAAGAGCCTGAGGACTATCTTACAACGACGTCGCAGGATTCCATTGCAACATTTGCACTTCATAAAATATAAATATTTTGGATCATCTTGTCTTCTTGGAAAGGGAAAATCGTTATCTTCGTCCTGTAGCTCAATTGTATCTGACTCGTAGCTCAATTAATTCCTTAGCTTACATGATTTAGAGGTTGCTTGTGACGAATTTGAAATTGTGTTTTTTAAGAATTTAAATTTTTTTATTTAATTTTTTTATGTTTTTTTATCGTTTTAATATATTAATATCAAAAATAATTTTTAAAAAATAAAAATATATAATTTTAATATATATTCAAGTTAAAAATATTTTAAAAGACAATAACTATTATGCTATCAAACACTATTAATAAAAGAAGGTTGCTGTTTCACTGTCTGCTGGGCCAATATATTTTTTTATACTTTGAAGAACAATGAAAGATGTTAATATGTGTCTTTTTTTTAATTGACTAATGGATTTAAAAAACAGAATGGGCGTTTATCATTGGTAAGCATATGGAGACATCTGTTTGCTCTGTTGAGCTTATTATGTTGCAGGTTAGACTCTTCGTATTGATTTTTTTTCCATTTTTTTTTTCATTCTCCCACCCTTTTTTCGTCATTTTTTTTACACATAACTCCTATCTCTGTTTCTTCTTTTCTTTTCAATATTAAGTCAATAATTCAAAAGATTCCAAATATAATGACCCACTTTTGAAGTTGCTTTTTAATTGTTTTTTAGTGTTTTGGAATATTTTGTTACCGTATAGTTTGGTAATAAAAAAGATTTTATAATTCCAGGAGATATTCTCTATAGAAATTCATTCCCCTCTACTCTTCTCTATCTATTGATTTTTTTTTAATTTTTAGTTATTTAAATTATTCTTTGTAATTTTTTTATTATATAATTAAATAAATAAATAAAGTGCAAAGATTTTTTTTTCTTTGATTTTTCTCATGCCAAATAAATTTCAACATAATTCAAGTTTAACACGTTGCAAATAGTCTAATGACAATATACAAAGTTCTTCACAATCTAAATATTTTTGTTCATGTTTAATTTTTTTTTTTATCCAGCCCGCAATGTGGTGCGAGAATATCCCAGTAAAATATTTAAAGTTTTATTGTGATCAAGAACTGTGCTTTATTTGTCAAAAAAAAAAAAAAAAGGCACTACACTACAAACTTTACTGTGTTTTCATGATATTATTGTACGAGAAATCACTAGCTAGTCTTTTCATGATATTATTGTGAACTCGGTGAGTCCTGAATCAGAACAGAGAAAATGAAGATCTTGAAAAGATTTGTAGAATAAAAACTCTACTGAGTGCCTTGTATCATTTGAATGTTGTTAAAATCTTGTGTTCTTACATCACACAGAACATACAATAGAAATTTGAAATGTAAAATTATAGAATTATAAATAAATTGTTTGAATTATTATATAAATAATCTCTGCCAGCATAACAGCCTGAAACCAGTGAAGTAAATAGGTCGAGAAATACTAGATGGTGGCATGTCAAGTGGGGTGGAAATTAAGACAAGATGACATTTATTATTCCCTAAAATAAATTCGTATTCCTAATGTTCAATGATTTATTGACGGGAGACTCCATTGACACCGCAGATTGCAAGGTCCAAGGTGGTGCGCACCAATCTCTTTCCTCTATCAATCTGAGTGCCCTTTTAACTTTAATGCTTCATTTCATTTTCGGATGAGCGCACTCAAGACAATGGTGAATGGCCAATGTGATGAAGGACGATGGTGATAGGATTAAGAAGGCAAGACCATGTGCATGCCGAACAAAAAAATAATAATCATGCGAGTCAACAAATTGTACAGAAAATTACTACAATACATAAACTGGATTTATATGGGCTAATTGATTGGTACATTGACTTCGTATATTACTACGAGCTAAAACGATAAATCTCTCAAATATAATTGATTTGATCTAAATAGAGCAGAGAGATACATAATTATTTTTCATTTTCAACTGTTTTCAACGAGGAGGATGACGACATGTTAATGTTTACTGGTCATGAATAATGGACCGAGTTAGAATATCATAGTTGACTAGGACTGAATTCGCTCTTGAAAGAACTTAACCAAGTCAAGAAGAAGAGGAGCTAAACTTAAATCAATTGTTCGATCTTTGAGAACCTCATATCGGGTATGACGTAGAAAAGGGCTTTGGTTACTGGGTTATCGGATTTGTTAGCATATTATTAAAATAATTTGAGTTTAATTTTTTTATTAAAATAATATCATTTTGTTCTTTAAAAAAGAAGTTTTTTGGTGTGACACGTCAAGTTTAGGGGTCAATCGAGTTATGGGTTAACTAGTTAGATTAATTGGAACGGGTCAAATCAATGTCTTTTCCGCTTTAAATTAACTAACTAAATCGAGTTTAACAACTATATTTTAGCATTAATTCCTTCGAGGCAACAGTAAATGAAAGCAAGTTGAGGAAAGGAGATTTATTTCTTTGATTGTTTTCAACAAAATTATTATCTATTTAGGAAATAATATTTTGGTGGGATTCATATCTATGATAAAATATGAATCCAATCATCATAAAAATTCCACATATGGGGTTAATACATAATTATTCATGAAACAACCAATAATATCATCATAAAAAAAATTTAATTTTCTTAAAATCAACATCACAAATATTTTTTTTATCAGGAGCACTTTTTTTTAATAAAAGACAACAACAAAAAAAATAAAGGTTTTTTTTTAATTCCTACCATTTGAAATAAGTAGGAAAAGATTGTTTTTGAAATCTAAATTCTATTTTCTTATTATTGTTTCAACAAAAACATACTTTTTAATTACAAGAACATTTTTCTAAACAAAAATTCATCATGATCTTAAAAGAGAAATAATGCCAAAGTATTTCATATGTTATTGAAGACCAAAAAAAAGTGATAAAAATTATGTCAAAAATCTATTTTTTAAAAATAAATTTTATTTTAATTGAATCTGCATGAGCTGTTTTTCATATTAGATACATAATAATTAAAAAATAATTGTTAACATTTCCATAAAAACCTATAATAATATTTTTGAATCATGGCAAAATTGGATAATAATTTAAATATCATGTTAATTTTTCATATAGTGCATTTAAATCTAAGTAAAAATAAAATAAAAAACAATATAAAAAGAAACGAAGTCCAAGTTCTTGGCCTAACAGAAAAAAAAAACTAGATCCATGCGAGTAACTATTTTTTTATTATTATTAATAGCATCCACATCCATGCTCTTTATATTTTAACTAAAAAATCATTTAGCTAGCTAGCTAAAAAATGTTATCACATCCATGCTATTTAAAATGAAGAATCATGAATATTTTTATTATTTAAATTATAAAATTTCTAATCCTATTACACAAGCAGAATTCCATTATTTGATCTTACTACTGCCCAATCCCTCCATAACATAATTTCAACAGCAAATTCAACATTAGAAATGCACTATATAAATTTTCTATACATTAAACAGTGAAGAAACTAGTTCTAACACATTGGATAGCCAATGATTGAATTAAGAAAGGTAAGCTACATGAATAGATCCCAAAGAACAGAGAGCACATATTTCAAGAAAAGTCAGTAAAAGATCTCATAATAAGCCAAAAGTCCTTGGGTGTGTTGCACAATCACTTCTTCAAAAGTGAAAACTTTGACGACAACACCCACATAAAAACGGCAGCTCTTGAGATTATAAAGAAGAAGAAGGATTAAAGGACATAATAAATATAGCTAAAACCCAAATCAAATCAAATAAAAAAGAGGGGAAATTCTTTACTTCTTTGTCACTCGAGTCAGGCACTCTTCCCCGCCATTGTATCCCAATTCCCAACAATAGAGAGAGAGAGAGAGCCATAGAGCATCGTTAACTTTGCCAAAATACAGAGCGTTTTTGCTGGTAACAATGCTATGGAAAAAAACCACTTTGCTAACTATTGTAGCTAAGTACTCTTTTTAGAGAGCAAGAGTATGGATGCTTAAAGGGGTAGACGACATCCCCCTTCTTTTTTTGAAAAAAATAATGACAAATAATGATTCGACTACTTGCCCAGATTCTGCCACAGAGAGATAGCTAGAAAATTGGGATAAAATATTTTTGGATTAAAAAATTGATTGTTTTGGACGGTGGAAAAAAATTAAATAAAAAACCTGAATATCTATCAATTTTTGTCCCTGAATATTAAATTTTCTTAAGCAATGAAATTATTCTTTTTTTTCAAAATCCAATATCAAGATATTGTTTTTGACACCATAATAAACACATAGGAAAAAAATAAATTGCCAAGTCTAACTTCCAATTAATACAATATAAAAATAAAAAATAAATAGATGATCAGAATAGAAAAAACACAAAAGTAAAAAAAAAAAAAAAGTGCAGTAAAAATGCCTTGGATTTTTGTTAATGCTCATAAAATGGCATACAGAGTGTTTACTTGTTTCCTTGTGAGAAGTCGAATAGAGTATTAAACTCTGCTTGGATGGGTCGACTAAAACAGAGAAAACCTTTTTATTTGTTGCTTCACCTTAAAATGTTTAGTTTAAGTTCATCTCATGGATTCTGAAACAGAGGAACTCTGTTCACCTTTTCCATTTTTATAAGAAAAAATACGATTGCCTTCTGATTTTTTTCTAAAATTTATTTGGCGGAGGACTCCTTGGAAAGAATTTACCCCACACACCAAAAATTTCCCAGGATTTTTTCCTGCCTTTAGATGACTTAACTAGGACCAACCAAATAGTAGTAGCTAGTTAAGTTGTGGTTTTACATCACTCAAGACAGATCCTTTATTTGATGGACTATCAAAGACATTATACTTGCAAATGTAAGAGATTCGAACTGTACAATCATAATATTAGACAAAAATGTAGGCTATCATCGTTTTACATTGAATCAGAACAGAAGGAAACTATCAACTGAAGTGTTTGTCCATCCATGGAAAATCCAGTTTTTCTTTCTTTTCTTCTGTTTGTAGATGCCAAAGTAGCTGGCAATCGATGTGTGTGAAACTGAAGGGTTTTCCATGGATCAGCAAAGACTTCCTTAACTGTCAATAGCCATCACAAAAATACAAATGCATAAACTACTACTAACTCTAAAGGCTTCACAAAGGCTTAAAACTTACAATATTATCATGGAAAGCCATACAAAGTCTCATCGAGTTCGAGGAATTCACTCATCCATTCCAAATTCAGAGGATCCTCATTGGAGAAATCAAAGAATCCATCCCCGCCAAAGCTAAATTTTGAGTCCTCAAGTGTCTTAGAGGTACCCTCCTCACTTCTCTCAGCAACATTGTCCATGTCCAGTACCTTAGTTTTCACAGTATCAGGTTCTTGCCATGTCGAGCTTCTCACTGGCTTCTCATTTTGCTTTATTTTTTTGCTCAAATGAGAATTCCAGTAATTCTTGATCTCATTATCAGTCCTTCCAGGCAGTCTTCCAGCTATCAAAGACCATCTAAATAAGGAATAAATTGGTTTAAGTTAAAAGACTGAAAACAACATATATTTCATCAGTGAAAAATAATAATGAGGGAGGGGGGGGGGGGGAAGGAAATTGTGATAAACTTGCCTGTTTCCAAGGAGCTTATGAAGCCTAACTATCAAGTCCTCTTCTTGGTCTGATATGTTACCTCTCTTAATATTTGGTCTAAGATGATTCATCCATCTCAACCTGCAACTCTTACCACATCTGTTCAGACCTGCAGTAAACAGTACGATCAAACCCAAAATACTTGATGAATTCTAAATAAACAGCTGGACTAAAAGCTTGCATTTGTCTTTATTAAAGACATTCATGATTAATACACTCCTTTAGAGTACCTGCTTTGGCTGCAACGGATCTCCACCTCTTCGGACCATGAATTTCAATGACTTGGGCAAGTTTTTGGTCCTCTTCTGCTGTCCATGCTCCTCTGTTAGCTTCCTTTTTATTGCATTTACTGCTCCTAGGAGCCATCGGCTTTTTTCTTGTTTTTCTTCTCTCTCTCCCTCCCTCCCTCCCTCCCTCCCTCCCTCCCTCCCTCTCTCTCTCTCTCTCAAGGAAGCAAGATTGGTGTTTCAGACAGGAAGACAGAGTTCGAGTGAGTTCCACTTCAAGTCCTCAAGTTATATATTCTAGGAGTAAATAGATGGGGGAGATACGGTCTCTTTCCTCTAGCTACCTTTCTTTGGTAAACGTATGAATCCCAACTACCTGTATATAATATTAGTGCGTCAGAATCTGCCTCTCAGTCTCCCCAAGTGAAAGCCCATATGGCTCATGATAGCGGGAGGAGAAAAATTTTAGCACGTCACAAGTCTATACATGTGAGTTACTGCGCCTCTATTCTTATCGAGGACAAAAATGTAAGTAAAGTGAGGAGGAATTAATATGGAAACCACTGTTCACTCATATTGAAATGTCAATTATAAAAGTAATATATAGTGTTTTGTTCTTTATTTTTCTTCTTTTTATTTTTGTTGTTATTGGATTTTTGTTATAATTTTTTTTTCAAATCTGTTTTTGTCAATTCCATCTTTTAATATTGAAGTGGTTGAGAATTTAGTTTTATAATTTATTTTTTTATTTTATCTTCCTATAGGATTAGCGTAATTTGTGAATTTATCAAGGTAATTCAAATTGTTCCAGTTTACAGGTTTGGAAAGGTGTTTTTTTATTTTTAAATTGAACTTAACTTTTTTTATCATCTATTTTTTTATATAATTAACAAAAATAGTTTGAGAGAAAAGTCATGTTATTAAACTTTTAAAGTCCATGGACATGTTCACAGGTTTGGCTATTTAACTTGATTCACGAGTCTAGCGAGTGTAACTTTTTTTTCTTAATTAATTTTTTTCAATTTCATCCTTATATATTGAGTTAATTAAGAATTTTTTTTTTACCATTGGTTTCATTTTGCTTTCTATGAGGTTATCGTTGTTTAATAAAATCTCGTTATTGAGTTGGTATTCGATTTTGCGATCAATTATTTTTGTTATTATATAGTTAAATAAAAGATAGTTTTGAAAAAAAAACATATCATAATCTTAGTGGAGTCCATAACTTGATTTACAGGTTTGTCGTGCTAGCCCGTGTTACTAGATTCGAAGGTTTGATGAGTTTACTCACCAACTGGATATGTTTTTTAATTTTAGTTTTCCCTTTAGTATTGGATTGGTTGGAAAATAGACTACATGATTTATTTTTTATTGTTTTCTATAGGATTATCACTATCTTAAATAAGTGTCTACTTTTAGGTTAATGTTTAATTTTTATGAGCATATATTTTTATCATATAATTAAATCGAGGTTATTAAATTGCCTTCTTGTCTCATATAATACATTTTTATCATATAATTAGTCGATATAATTTGTTATTGTCTCAATATTTTTAAAATAAAGTTTTTCTCTTGAGTTTTTTAAGAGCTAAATCATGCCTTTTCTAGTCGTCAATGTTATATTTGGACCCATGAAATCGATCAATTTAAATCGAGCTAACTTCTATGCGGTTTAATTGGAAACTCGAGTTCGACAAAGAGCTAAGTCGGGTGGTTTCAAGATTGATCCACTTAGACAGGTTTAATAACACTGTCAAAAAATTATTCGTGCTCTTAATCTCTCTCTTTTATATTTAAAGTGCTTTTAACTTGAAAAAATATTAAATTGATGTTTTTTATTATTATTTCATGATGATTTTGATATATTAATATTAAAAATAAATTAAAAACAAAAAAAATACTCATTCTAATATATTTTCAAACAAATAGCTATTTTGAAAAATAGGCGGCAGTATAATCTGAATCACCCCTCCTCTTAATTGCACGGAGAAGAATAGAACTGTCGGAAGCCAGCATGCAAGCTCACTTGCATGTGATATGTTCTTGTTTCACGAGAGATATGGACTCGCTACAGTTTAAAATATAAGGCTTAGTTTTACGAACAAGGACTTGGGGCATCAATCAAGCACGTTGATGACAACGAGAAGGTCAAAACGACAGTCAAATCCATCACTGCATCATCAATCTTAAAGCTTGGGGCTATAAAATAATTGTGGTACATATGAATTTATTATTTATTATTTAGATTCTTCTTCTTTCACGGTAAAATGGATTCGTCTATTCTCCAATGATCACATGATACTGTTCTCTCCTCTTCGTGAATCTCTGTGCCTCTTCACACTAATTTATTTCAAATTGCTGTGTCTGTGTTGTCCCCCACGTGCCATCCCTCACTGCCCCTATCTTCTTTGTTTCGCGGACCGCCCTTTTTGGCACAAATCCATTACGCGGGTGCACCGTAACTTGGTGAATCTCCTAATTTTTTTTAATTTATCTTTTTTTTATATATATATATATAACACTTAATCTAAAACTTGTTTACTTCTTTAAAAAAAATATCAAAACAATATCGTTTTGATCATTTAAAAAAATAAAATTAAAATCAATCCAGGTTAATCCTCTCTATTCATTATCTAAATTTTATCCTAGATCGACTCCTGAGTAGCTTTTTAAGGTTAATAATAACTATTTTCATCCTTATATATTTAGGTTGACCAATAATATTTTAGGGATAAAAATATATTTAAAAACATGTTCTCCATGCGCCTTCTATTTCAGAAATAAAAAAATTCACTTTAAAATAATATTATTGACAAATTTATTTTTACTTATTTGTCTTTATTTTAATAATTTGATCCGTAGCCAAACATACAAATCTCCTTGTCTAACCGGCGTTTATAGTTTTTGCAAGTTTTAGAAGTGTGGTTGCGGTTGCTTTTCAAAGTGCTTGTTATTTGGAAATGCATCAAAATAATATTTTTTTATTTTTATATCAGCGCATCAAAATTATCTGAAAACACCAAAAAAATATTAATTTAAAGTAGAGAAAAAAATAAAAAATTTAGATTTTTTCAAAACCATTTTTAAAATACAAAAACAAACACGCCTTGTCCTTCACGTGCTCTTCATAATCACCAACTTCACAAACAAATTTTGGCTAATACACATGAGATTTGTATAGAAACTCTATGCTTACAATCTTCAATATCAGCAAATGGTGGTTTGGTTTCTTCAAATCCTCCTCAGTCAAGAGGTTATCTTCATCAATCAAATCTGAATCATAATCCATATGAACCTTAATGGAACTTTTTATGGTTTTCTTCATAGCAAAGGATGAACCCTATCTTAATTCCAAGAAGGCGTCTTAGGCTTAATTAGGCTTGAGCTAAGAATAAGAAAGCAACTCAGAGCCCTTATGATATACGCAATATACTTACTCTTGATAGTTTATTTTATATATATATATATTTATCCTAATCTTATAATCTAGACCGTAAATTTACATGTTAATACTGCTCATGCTACATTAATTTCTTGGGTGTGCGTACGTACGTATACATGGGAAATGGGAAATTGCTACATATAGTTGTCTAGGGATTTGTTTTAAATCATTTATAGCAGAGCGATTAAGTGATGGTATGTCATGAATTATAAGGTACAGAACCCATCTAGTGCGTGGCTTGGCATACAACTTTATATAAAATACTGGGAAATATGTAAACTAAATCATCTCCTAATCTTTTTAGTCAAAGGAATGCTGATGGTCAAATGAAATCAAGATCAACTTCGACTGGAAACCTAAACATTAATCGCTATTAATGAATTTGTGGTTAATTGACTTCATTTTTATTTTCCTAACTCGTCTAAGATGTAACGGTATTCATTGACACGTGACCGCCATTTCTCCGAGCATATTTATAAATCTCTTGGCCACTGTTTGATATTATCCGACAACGATTATTTTTTAAATTGTTTTTTATTTAGAAATAAATTATTTTGTTTTTTATAGTTAATTTTTTATGTTAACTCATTAAAACGATCTGAAAATATCAAAAAAATTAATTTAAAATAAAATAAAATAAAATAAAATATTTTTTAAAAACACTTTTAATACAAAAAAAACAAATGGGCTCTTAATCCTAACAATATCAAACTGCCAAAACTTTTCAAGCAATTTCATCAAGCATATTCTTCTAAATTCTCGTGATTAAATTTGTTTATATCCTTTTCTTTTATTGATAGATACTTCCAAAAACCCATTTATCTACATTATAAATTACGGTCAATTATGTAAAAAAAATTAAATATAAAGTAATGGTTTTTTATATAGCCAACCGTAGCTTAAAACACAATTGACTGCAAGCCCGTTTGATATTATAGTTGCGGTTGGTTTTTGAAAATATATCAAAATAATTTTTTATTATTTTTAAAATTTTAATTTTAACATCAGCACATCAATATAATCTGAAAAACATAAAAAAATATAAAAAATACAATAAAATAAAATTTATTTTAAAAAATATTTTTAAAATATAAAAACCAACAAGTTAATAAAAAAAGGCTAGCATTATTTTTTGCTTTTGATAGAAACTTGCCAACAGGTTCAAAAACACACTAAATGTTCTATTTTGTTAATGTGTATAAACTGTTTTTTTTTTTGGTTACTGAAATGACTTTATATTAATTTTTTTAATGATTTTGATATAAGAAAAAGAAATTATTTTAATATATTTATAATGAAAGAATATTTTTACAAAAACAGTCAGAATTACCAAACACTCACTATAGAGCAATAAAAAATAACCGCTGGTGAATCTTGTTGTCCGGCCTGTTTTTACTCGCCGTCGGATATTCATCATCAGTTCATTTTAACCTAAACTCTATGGTCTATAATAATATAGGTGGAATAATATCTCATTCGAAAATACATCCTTTGATTTGACTAGACTCATTCACTCATAGCTAAAGACAAACGACATCCTGCTTACGTACAAATTATCGATGACATCAATCTCTTTCAGTCACTCCCAAGCTCGCACAAAGAAATAACCATTTATCTTGTTGTTCTTCACCCCCAATGATTTAATCTTTTAACTTATTGTCTGGTTTTTATTGTATAAAGTTTAAAATACTTTTTAGATTCTCTCCTCCTTTTTAAATATCTTTTATGTGCTTGTTTTTTATGGAATATTTTACACAAAAAATGGTAAGAGAAAAATATCTTAAACTTAATCTTTAAATTTAGTTTATTTATTGAAAAATATTTTTAATTTATAAAATTTCATAAAATATTTCACAAATAGTAATCTACTGATGATATTATCCAACTATTTCAGCCATTATCTCCATCTCAATCTCACAGACCAGGATCGTGTTAGGGCACTGAAAAATAATATCTTTTCAAATCAATATCTTTATAGAAATTTAAAGACATATATATTTACAGACCAAAATATTTATAGAATTTAAAATACAACTTTTCATTCAAATTAAAAGAATAAATTTTCAGTCATGCATATTAATTAATTCTGAAAATTAATCCTTTTATTTATCATAATTTCAAGTGTCATTATATATATATAGGCTTTCACTAAAACATTCAAATCTAAACAAAACCTCTTTTCTTTTCCGGCTCTCTTTATTTACCTAATATTCAACTTCTCAAATAACGATCTGGTTAGAAATAATTTTTACGCGGCCCGTTGGTTTAACCCATGCCCAGTGGAAATGATAGATGGCCCATTTCCATATATATGCAACCCGAACCATACAAAAATATATGATGATGTCACGCGCTCCTTTTGATGCTGGGTCTGTCAAAAAGCAGACCATTAGACGGTCCTTTCTCCTACATGCAGACCCTGCTATAGACAACCAGCACGTGTAGACTGCGCCGAGAGATAGAGGCAGAGGCACTAATAATGTATAGACACTAAATTTTTAAAAACCCTTTAATTCTAAATACTCATTTGTTTACCGAAACTAGTTTCTTTTTAAAAAGTAAATTTTAAGAAAAGTAAATTTTAAAAAAGTAAATTTTAAGAAATTATTTTTTGATACTTAGTAGTGTAATGAAAAATAAGTTGGAAAACATTTTTCAGTGTTTGGTTATGTCATGGAAAATAAGCTGGAAAATAACTTATTAATGTTTTATTTTTCTCAAGTTTATTAAAATAATAAGGAACAAATCTTACAAATTAAAAAGTTGAATGAGAATAAAATTGAAAAAAAATATAATTTCATAAATTATCTCAAATAAAATAAATAGTAATCAAAATAATAGAGATCAAATCTAAAAAATTAAAAAAAATGAAAGGTGAAGAAATTAAAATAATAATAATTAACATTTCATAAATTATTTCAAAAAAAATAAGTAACAATAAAAATAATGAGGACCAAATTTGATAGATAAAAAATTTCAATAAAAAAATAATAAGGAAAAAGCAAATAGCAATTATAAAAATAAGGACCAAAATTAATATAAAAATTAAATTTTAAGAGATGGAATTGAAAAATAAATATTCAAAACAAATTATATATAGCAATCAAAAGTTTGAGGATCAAATTTGATATAATCAGCAAATAATGACATTTCTAATTTTTTCACAACTTCCGGAAAGTGTTTTCCGCCCAAATTTTCCAGGAAAACACTTTCCTGAAAACCAAGCCAAATTCTCCTTTGACTGGAAAGTGTTTTCCGTTGACCAACTTTTCTAATGGCAAATAAACACAGGAAAGTTTGGAAAGTGGTTTCCCGGAAACCACTTTCCGGAAAAACAAACACTGACTAAAAGGGAAAACACTTTCCCGGAAACCAAACCAAATTTTTTCTTTGACCGGAAAGTGTTTTCCGTTGACCGGAAAGTGTTTCCGTTGACCAACTTTCCTAATGGCAAACAAACATAGAAAAGTTTGGAAAGTAGTTTTCCAGAAAGTGAATTCCGGAAAACAAACATGGCCTAAGAAAAATGAAAGTTCTCATATTTACATAGTGAAATAAATGTAGATACACTATTTTAAAAACAAAAAATAATGAAAAGCACACCAAGTATATAATAATCTCTTTTATCTTATAAAAACATCGTCACAAGTCTTCGAGGAGACTATTGGAATTTTATAGGAAAATTTCAAGTTAAAACCCTTCAAAAAAATCGAAGTTGTTTAGAAATAGATTCCTAAATTGGATATTTAGTTAATCAATTAGTCCTAATAATTTCATTTATTTTCTCTAACTAAGGTGATCGATGACATATATTTGCTGTTTGGCAGATCAAGATAACTTATGGCTAGTACCTGCAATAAATCTCATTTGTTGGAGGTGGAGACTTTTCGATGCTTAAATAATTATTTTTTTAAAAGAGAGAAAATACAATAATATTCTAGAAAAAAGATGCTCTAAAAATATATATATATATATATATATATATATATATATATATATATATATATATATATATATATATATATATGCTATAGAAAAAAAATATTCGAAGATTTTATGGTGTATTTATAGTTTATGAGTTTAGTCCTTTTATGGAAAAAAGAGACTAGGATATACCTTTATCTTTATAATATTTTGAGTTATATTGTGAAATATATTTTACTCATTTTATCCAATTAAAAGATTGAGACACGACGAATTATGATAAACTTAAGTTTAGGGCTCCGCTTGGCATACTGCTAAGCCCATTCGGGTCTGGTTGGCACCAAACCCAACACACCCCGAGAATTCAAAAATATATATATAGGTATATTTTTTTTATCCGATATGTATTAGTAAGATACATAAAAATATATTAATAAAATACCGGTTCATAAAAAAAAACAGAAAAAAAAGAATAGACAATTATGGGCAACAAAGCTTGTTTATAATTTAAGGCAAAACATTTTTTTTTACATTTTTTTTACTTTGATTCTTTTATTTGATTCGGTTTTTTTACATTTCCGATTATAATTAAGTTGGATTAAAATCTAAACTGAATAATTATTATCTATTTTTTTAAGTAACAATAATTATATGGGCCATTTTATGTGTTTCACATAATAACCTTTGATGGGCTTTACAAAGTCAACGGTTGCACACTCCACTAAAAAAAAAAAAACGCGTGGGGCAGTGAATTACAAGTTTAATTACATTCAATTTGTACCTAAAAAAATCATATATATCTTTTATAAATTCTTTTGTTAGATTTCACTATATTATTTATATGTGCTCTGCTACAGGTTGTATATTTTTTTTTTAAATATTGAAAAAAAAATTAGACAATGCTAACATGTTTTCAAAACAAAAAAAAAAGCAAAGATAGGGATTGACCGATAGGACTCGACCGATTTGACAAATTCAAAAACAACCTGGACAACTATAAATAACATAGTTTGATTAAAATAATAATTCAACATGACACTTTTTTTTATATTGAGATGACAATATATTGGATCGATCCAGGTCAACCCAGGTTAACACGTAAAATCTACTACTAGGATCATAAGATCGTGATAACTTTACAGAAAGTAAATGAAAAAAACATTTTAAAGTTCAATTCTCAATTAACCCAATTCTTAAGAATGAAATTAAAAAAAAATCAATTAAAAAAAGATAAAAAAATAATCCAAGTCACCTTAGGTTAACTTACCAAGCTTTAATCATGAGACCGAGATAACCTAAAAGAAAAAAAAACCAATTACGAGCCCAATCCTTATCAATCCAATGTTGAAGGATGAAATTGAAAAAAAAAACCAATAAAAAAAGGACATGAAAAAAACTTCAGTCAACTCGCTAAACTCGTGACTCAGGTCATGAGACTGAGACAACCTCATAGAAGGCAAACTGAAACAAACTATAAAACTTAATTTCTAATCAACCCAATATTAAATGATGAAATTGAAATTTTTTTTATAAAAAATACTTGAGTCAACTAAGTTAGCACGAAGATGTCGTGAATCGAGTATTGAAACTAAGATAGCCTCATGAAAAGCAAATCAAAATAAATTATAAATCTTAACTGGGTCTTGAAACTAAAATAATCCTATAAAAAGCATACCGAAATAAATTGTGAAGCTCAATCTCCAATAAATTCAATTTTAAATGGTGAAATTAATATTAAATAATGAAATTAAAAAAAAAGTACTTTTCCAATAAACAATGCTTTGTGAGAAGATTTATCTTCTTCAGTTAGTTCTTATTAATTATTCAAACTAATAAAATTACAATAAAATGACATACACATGACTTGTTTAACATAATTTTAGGATGAAACTAACTCTAATAGTACTAACCAGATAGGAGATCGTGCTACGCCACAAGTGAGCCTAAATCTTTTTCAAAGTAAAAGGAGGATGTTATGGTGACTGAAATGTTAATAAAAAGAAATAAAAATCAAGACTCGGGTTATTGACTTGACTGAATTTAATAAGCTTGGATTATTTAAATAATATGAATAAAAAGATAGAACGACAATAAATAAATTGATAAAAAATTAACATAAAAAAGATAAAAAAAAAAGACTTGATCTAAGCTCATCTAAGTTAGCATGCTAGATTTGCGATTTGGTCATCATATTGGGGCAACCCTGTCGAAAAAAAAAGCTATGAAGCTCAATTATTAAACAACCTAATATTGAAGGGAGAAATTGAAAAAAAAAATATATTTTATTTAAAAAGATCTGAGTCAACATGTGTTGAACTTACTAACCCAGCGACCATTAACACATGATTGAGATAACCCCACAAAGAAAAGTGAAGAAAAAACATGAAGATCAATTCCTAATAAATTAAATGTTGAAGGATAAATTTTGAAAAAAAATCAATTTTTAACAAGAACTTTAAAAAAAAGACTAAAGTCAACCTATACTAAACTTCGAAACTCATGACCATAGTCATGAGCCCAAGACAAAATTAAAAAAATAGCTAAATATTGAGGGATAAAATTGAAAAAATATAATAAAAAAAGGATCCAAAACAAAAGAAATAGCAATAAAAAAAGAACATGGACTAATTTGATATAAAAATAATTTGAAATCAAATGTTGAGACATGAAATTAAAAAAAAAATTCAATTAGAAAAGGATAAAAAAATAGCATTCAACAAAATGAGGACCAAATTTAATATAAAAATTAAATTAAATTAAATGATGAGGAATGTAATTGAAGAAAAACATTGATAAAAAAAGATTAAAAAACAAAACAAATAACAATCAAAAGAATAGGGATCAAATTAAATTAAAAAAAATAAAAGGACAAGAGAGAGAAAAGAGGGAAGAGAATAAAAAAGTCCATGTGAGCCCATCCTTATTGTTGTGTACACGCGCCACATCACTAGGAAAATCAATATGAGACGCTTCCAAAGCCTTTGTGAAAAAGGTGTTTGGATGCGGGACAATGGATGAATTTTTTTTAAATTGCCTTTAAGGGTAATGTTGTATTTATATTATATTTTTAAAATATAAAAAGATTGAATTGTCCTCAATTAACCTTTTAAAAATTTTTACTCTTAAGAGTCAATCAACCTTTTAAATTATTTTACTCTTTAGGGTAATGTTCATTGATTTTTATTATTATGATTACAAAATAGTAATTTTATTATTATGATGAATAGTAATTTATGTCTGAGAACCCAATAAAGTAACCTTAAACCTTAAAAGAAAGAAGAAAAAACAAAAAACTTGAAATGCCCAAAACCCATCAATCATTATTTCAGGACACATTGTATGTCTTATAATTGATGCTCTATTGAGATATTATGCAAAAGTTAGTTTATGAGAATTAAAAATATTAAGCATAAGAAGAGATGTGAGAGGGGGAAGTCATACTATTTTTAATGCTTTGGGATATCAAGCCAATATTTGAATGATTTGATGATTATATTGAGACTGAGAGATGATATATAATGTTTGCTTCATGCAATGAATGCCATCAATTAAGTGAAATCTAGAGATAAACAAACATAATTTGTGTGGTTATGTTATCACGTATACCAAAATTCATAAAATTAAATGTGCTTTTGTGTATTTAAATTAGTATGGAGATGTGATGGATTAACATATAAAAATAATTTAATGATGTTCAAGAGAGATTGAAACTATTTTTTTATATGTTTTTTTTTAATTTTAATATGTTAATATAAAAAATAAGAAAAATACTATTTTAATATATTTTTAATTAATAACATTTTTAAAAAGCATTATGTACCATAATATTAAACATTTAATTGTGGTTATTGTCACGACCTGAATTCCAAATCCATGATTGACAACACAAGAGTGGTGTCAGCGAAACACCTCACCTGCGCAAAGCCTTAGAAAATACATATCAAGATAAAAAAAAATAAAGATAATTGTGACAGGTTTATCTTGTTTTTAAAAATATAAAAATTTATTTTAAAATTATCTAAAAATATATTTATTTTATATATTCAACTCTATCTTCTCAATCAAATATATTTTTATTTTTTATATACTTTATCAGGTTGAAACTATTTTTTTTATAAAAAATTTGAAACACCAATGAAGATTATAAATATAAATTAACCCATGACTTACAAGTTTATCTAACAACCTAATGATTCGGACTATTTTTCGAGGTGGATATGCCACCATGACAAAAACTAGCTCGAGGACGAGGATGCCCTTGCTCGTTAAACCGAAAGAAAAGAAAAGGCACTTACAACTTACAAGTTAAAACGACGTTGTCTCTTCTCTAACTTAAGCATTCCTTATTACATCATCATCTCACCCGATAGATAGGCAAACGAGTGGATAACTCCTCCCTCTCCTCCTCTCTCACTCTCTACAGCAGCAGCAGCAGCCCACCATCTCGTTAACAAATTTACCTCTCTCCAACAATGTCTGCCTCCACTTCCCTCTCCTTCTTCTCCTCCTCTCTTTTCCTCTCTTCTTCTCACAACAAAATCCCCAAATTGACCTCCTTATCCACTACGAAACCCCAATATTCCCTTAAATCCCTCTCCATTTCTTGCCAAGTAGCAACCCTCCCAATCCTCTCTTTCACCGGGGAAAAAATCGGCGAAACTTACTTAGACCTCAAGTCAGCGCCACCCGAGACCGCCCGTGCTGTCGTTCACCGAGGAATCATCACAGACCAACAAAATAAGCGACGTGGCACTGCCTCAACTCTCACCCGCGGTGAAGTTAGAGGCGGTGGCAGAAAACCCTACCCTCAAAAGAAAACGGGGCGAGCTCGCCGTGGGTCCATGCGCAGCCCACTTCGCCCTGGTGGTGGCGTGATATTTGGGCCCAAGCCCAGAGACTGGTCCATTAAGATAAACAGGAAGGAAAAACGGCTAGCCATGTCAACGGCTTTATCAAGTGCTGCGAGTGAGAGTGAGAGCGTGATTTGTGTTGAGGAATTTGGGGATAAATTTGAGAAGCCGAAGACGAAGGAGTTTATAGAAGCAATGAATCGGTGGGGATTGGACCCGAAAGAGAAAGTTATGTTTTTGATGATGGATGTTAGTGATAATGTGGGATTGTCGAGCAGGAATATTGGGACTTTGAGGATGTTGACGCCCAGGAATTTGAATTTGTTCGATATTTTGAATTCGGATAAGTTGGTTCTTACGCCCGATACAGTGGATTATTTGAATGGTAGATATGGAGTTGATTTTGAAGTAGAGACCGACGAAGACGATGAAGAGGATGATCAAGATGAAACTGAAGGTTAAATTGATGGCAATGTGGTTATTTTCGTTGTTTTTTTGGTAATTGTGGTTACTAATTTTGAAATTTAGGATAGAATATGACGTATTTGACAATTTCTAATGTCTGAAATTTAATTGTTTGGCTTAAAATTATATTCTGTTACCCTTAAGTGAGTGGCTAACTCACTAATATGCGAAATGTAGATAAAATTTGCATCATATTGTGATGGTGCGGAAAGGAAGTGATTTTGTTTTTTGCTGGTTTGGCAGTAAGTAAGCAACTGATGCGTTTGGCAATTGTTCTGTAGGTCTGTGTTTTGTTTCTTTATAACTAAGAGCTGTTAGTTAAGGCTCTGATCTGTTATATTTGTTTTTGGATATTTTGTTTCAATGTCTTGAATGCTGTCATTGCTTCCTGATTCAACATAACCGTATACTTGTTTCTTTTTCCTGTTTTTGCAATTTTCTCTTTTAAGTTCTCTGCAATTTAATATGGCTACTGGGTGTGATGAAATTCTTGAGTGCTTTTTTCGTTGTGATGTCTCTTGGATATTCTTTGATGCTTATCTTTTGTTTGTTCTTGGTCCTGAGATGCAGAAACAGAAGGAAATGAAAATGCTGATGCAGCAGACTGATGGTGAAGAATTTTCTAACCACCTTGACCTTGGATCATTGCCCTTCATATAACCATGAAGATGGTCTCTGTTGTGCTGAAGCAGACATTTACCTGATTTTTGGGCAGCAGATTTATCATTTTGCATGGGTTTTTTTTCGGTATCCCTTCCATGTATTGTTTTTCTATCAATTTACTCGTTCTCTTGGTTGAAAATGTATCTAGTTAGGCCAGTCACATTACTTGTTATTCTATCCGAGTATTGCTTTTCTGTTCAGCCCTTTTCTTTTTCCATAATTCTGATTACTTATATGTTTACTCTTTTGCAGTCTATTATTGTTCTGTTCTTGTTTTTGGCAATCTGCATCTTTATAAAATGCCCTCAACTGATTGCCAATTGTTAGAAAAGAAAAAATAAAATCGACATATTGATTCATATTTATTGCTCGTTAATCTAGGAAGTCATTATCATGATTCGTGAAAAAAGTTTTTGTTGGTGGTGCTTGTAAATTTTTGAAGCAGAAAGTTCAGGCAAAAAATTTAAAATAGAACTGGCAGTGAACGATTTTTTATAAGTTGATGATTTAGCTATTATTTCATCCTCCACTTTTAAGAGTGTCTAGAAGCAGAATTTGGTAGTTAGCAATGGACATTTTGGTTACTGATGCTTCGCCATCTGTATGCATTTCAAGTTTGAGTCTAGCCATTCTCACATACCATGTATGACAGCATTAAACAATATATGATACAAAAACAGAGTCAATGGTTAATTTTTAACTTGTCAACAAAACTGCTTTATTTGTCAGATGCTTCTCTAACATGTGTGTTTTGGTCTTTCAGAATTCTCTTAATACGAGTAGGGATACTTCATGTGTCTTTTAAGACTGCTAAAATTCTCTTCATAAGCTTTAGGGAATGTGCATTAATGTTTAGCACTCCTCTGCACTGCACTGCACTGCACTGCACAGTTTCATGCTTCGATGAAAGTTCATTTTAGCCTGAATTTGGCTAGTGCTAGTATCTTTATACTATCTTGGAATGCTTGAACTCAATTTGCCTTCTGAGCCAAATAGCTTATTGTAGTCAGGCACTTGATTTACTTCAGCATCCTTGAAGTAGTAGTTTACTCTTTTGTGCCCTCCTAACTCCTTGTGTGATGCATCCCATGCCTGATTCGCTTCTTCTTGTTAAGTTTTCTTACTTTGTTAGTACTTTGACCCCCATCAAGATCGTGTCCTTTTGCGAGCTTACTATACCATACCTTGTGTATATTATAGATTGTCTTAGGCTTCAAGATCGATGTAGGATTTTAGGTGCGAATATCTTATCTAAGTTTGATACTTAGATATAGCTGTTGAATTGGGTTTGATTGCTCACCTACGAATATTAGTTTTTTATTTAATTAGGGTGGTGCGAGTGGATTAATATTTTGTGTAAAGGAAATATTTGTCATAGTTGTGCTAGAACAGTGTAGTTGAATGACGCGTAGACTGTATAAAGCAGAGGAAACTTGGGAAAATTATATTGCCTGCAGCAAAAAAAAATGATATACAAAATTCATATGGAGCCTCGTGTTTTACTCGCTTTACGAATCCTTTGCTTTATGCCTATCCGTGGGTGTAATAAACGAAGTTGTCTCCAGAAGTTTTGTGTTAATATTTCTCCCTTACACAACTGATTAGCTATCTCTAGTCATTTGTAACAGCAGTTTCAGCAACTAGTCGAGGCTTTCATCTCATGGTTCTCTAGACTCTAGTCTTAGTAGAATTCTCTAGTCTCAGGGATACGCATTAAGTTGGAGCAAAAGCTTCAAAGAAGACAGCTGATATTTTCCACATGAATTTGCACTTGAGTTTAGAGAATGTTAGAATTTCTTTCTTCTTTATAAAGTAGGGTAAGTTTTGGGTAGTTTGTTGGATTTGACTCGCCCGAGTTTGAGAAAGATCAATATCAATGTATGCCATCAGTGAGTGAGCACCAATTCAGAAGCAGGTGCTACAATCTTGGCATTTACAATCTCCAACTCCACTCCACTTTGATTTAGGTTAACTGTTTGGTGCTTTAGTATTAATTGTTTTTTAAAATAATTTTTGTTTAGAAATATATTAAAATAATATATTTTTTTATTTTTTAAAATTTATTTTTAATATTAATATATCATAAGAATGATCTAAAAATACTAAAAACTTTAATTTAAAGTAAAGAAAAAAAATTAAAAAATTCAAGTTTTTTTAAAAATATTTTTGAAATACAAAAACATGTGAAAAAGTATAAACGCTTCTTTCATCTTTATTCACTCAATATCGTCATTAATCATCATCATAGTCGATGTATAAAAGTTTTAACAAAAGCATGATATTACTCTTCATATTTCGTTTATTTATCAATAGTCTTCTTTTTGTTTTTAACGTATGTGCCCGGGTTAGTTTGTGCGTTCCTTGACTGATCCCACGGGCTTTGAAGTTAACGACCATGTAAGTCTCCATTGGTCTTGAGGTTTGTGAGACTCGAACTGGTAACCTTTAGGAATCAAATGTAAAGTCTGATCAATTGAGCTACATGCCTATATTATTAATAAAATCTTTTTTTATACTATTAATAAAATCTTTCTTTATACCAGGAGTAAAATAACAATTAACCAACTTGGGGGTGAATTATATTTATTGTAAAGTACGATGATGAAAGAACTTTCTATCAAGGACTTTTTTGTACATAAATAAAATATAGGGATCAAGGTATAATTTTTGAAAAAAAAATCATGTTGTAAGAACATGATACATGTCAAATTTCCAACACGTTAATTCAAAAGGATGTGATGAAAATGAGAAAATGTAACATATAAGACAAAATCAGTAAAGGGATGAAGGAAAGCATCAGCCTAAATAGCTTATGGAACTCTGACAGAATTCAGATAAATTGCACACTGCAGTGCAGGAAATATTCACCGGACAAATTTCTTCAACATCTGAATGATTAATACTACTGGTTTCAAATACATAATCATTGTGCTAAAACTCTAAATGGTTCTTTCGAAACATTACTGCCAATAAGACCATGTAGAGAAAGACAATGCATGAGCAAGACCACTGTCCTGCAAGGAACAGACAACCTGTGCACGTATATTGAAGAGGTTATATAATTTGTCCCCTTCCAATCGACTGAGATTTTTTAGTTCAACTTAGTGTATTCAAGGGTGGTCCATTCGAGATCATTGTCATGGAAGAAGCACAGCTGCTGATGGATAAGTATTGATTTGTATGATCTTTAGGATATGAGGCTTCCTGGGTATGTATATATTGGAATATATTCAAGCATATTTTATTGATTTGCAGAATATTAAGATAGCTAACAGGTCCATCCTCTTTGTCCAAAATGTTGGTTGGACTGGGGAAATACAGGGATTAATTACATCTTTGCTTTGATTCTTGTACCTCATCATCTAGTTTTGAAGAATGTACTTTATTCGATTATCTTTAATGAAAAGCACACCAACAGAGATAATCGAAGTGCAAGCTCAGCTATGGATAGAATTAAACAGCAATTAAATGAATAAAATCTTATAATATAGTCCTAAGAACCAAGTGTGACATAAGGAATATTGCGTCCGAACGATTTGCCTGATATGCACCAAGTTCATATATCGAATAAAAGGTAAAGTCAGAGAGATTAAAATTCTATGATGCAGCAGCATTAATTCACGTTGCACACAGATTAGAGCTCAGATACAATAAAGAATATTTTAAAGATCAGCAGAGGCACAATCTAGCTTAGAGCATGATTAAGCAAAGGAATATTTTGTATAGAACAGGTTCTTGTTATGAGATCCTTCGCAATCCAAAGACATGGGATTAGATAAGGCTCTTGCCACCAAGAAATTAAAAGTAGACAATCTCCCTTTTGTAAATCGGGCCATACTCGCTTTTTTGAGTTTTCTAATCAGCATCCTACAAGGTAGTAATGTTCTTCTAACAAAATACAAATTGCAACCATATCAAAATGAGAATTGGTGGAGAAAAGTGCAGAACTTGATGATGATCCACAATGCTGCTGCTGTTGCTGCTGCAGTACTTTTAAAATGCCGACTGGACAGAACTGACCAAACCCCAATAGAAAATAGCAAATTACTTTGGTAGACTCGAACGTTAGCATCTCTCTATTGAGGCATGCATTGCTGAAAAACAGAAACGAAACAGAGTATAATGTGGACAGGTGCAACAGTTTCAGTCTCCATCGTTGGGTTGGCAAGTCAAGTATCAGATCAACCGCCTTGATATAGCCTGCACGCTCAGCTAAAAGTCCAAATTCACACCCATGCCTTGTGCCGGCAAATCTTTTCGATTTGAATGTCTTTCATGCCGTTAAGAAAAGGGCGGTATATACTTTGAACATGTTAACAAGTAGTCCCGAACTAATTGATGTGATGCTATACATGATCCTGCATATCACATTATATTCCAACCTCGATCATTGCTGTCAAGGAAATCAAAGAAGATTTTGGACAATTGAGATTAGAGGTATAAAAAGTCAATTTACAATCAGTAAACAAAGTCGATACACTGCAAGCACCATCGATTTGGCCAATCTTGATGCCATCATATTATCCATCGGCTCACCACACATCCGTAAGAGAACATAAATATAGAGAGGGTTCAATGAACTTATGCTGATGCCGAAACTTAAAGGACATAGAAGACGTAACCATGCCAAAAACTAATGGAGAACCGAGCTTCAGGCCTTAAACTGACTAGACTTTTCCTTTATCATCTGAACCAATTCCCTGCCACAAGATTATCGGATTATATCAAGTGATCAATGACCAACTAGTTCTTTCTGGCATATATTTAATTTAGGTCCCATGACAACAAAATATTAGTTTCTTTATTAAAAAAAAAAAAAAACTTGAAGGTAAATTTCCTTTTCGTTGAGGATCTAAGATACAATCTCCCCAACCACACCTTGTTTACTGCTCTTTTCCGAGATCTGGTGGGGATGATTATGTGCCCATTTTGTACCTTTCTGTTGAAAACAACAGTGAGTGAGTGGTTCTCAAACCAAAGAAATGAATTTCAAAGGCCAATCAATTAACACGCCAACGCATACAGATAATGATAATAACAAGTGCACTGATCTTTAAGAATCTAAAGGGGGGTTCGTTCCCCTACAGAGAATTCCCTGTTCTCATCATATCTAGTACTATAGAAAGATTGCAAATCAAACAATCTCGAGCTCATGTAAGCTTGAAGGCATGGAATATTTAGTTTTTGTCATCAAAAGATTATTCTCCATACAAACTATATATCCTCTCTTTCCCCTGACTTTATAAGACAAGCACTTTAGACATGTGATCGTCTCATTAGGCTTGTGGCCATCTAATAATTCACCCATTGAAAATGAACAGCACACATACAGGTATGCAAGAAAGATTGGTGGTTCAGTCCAAGATAATGAAAACAAGATCTTGTTAACATCATGATCAGTCACAAGAAAATCCTTCTCTGGTCATCGAAAGCAAAATAAGTTTTTTTTCTTCTTGACTTTAGTATAAAATGTTGTAGCCAAGAAAATGGAGTGGAAAGAAACAAGATTAGCAAGACAAGCACCCTCGATGCTTATATTCAACCTGCAAGATTCGCTGCTAGCTGCTTTTTCAACCCCATCAACCGTCACGAAAACACATCAAATTGGATGCGTATCTTAACGACTACAAGAGCAATATCCTACAAAATCTATCATTAGCAATGTGGTCAAAATCAAAGGATTTAAATTGTATGCGCGTGGCATAATCCAAGATTTCTTTCAAGAATCATTTAGGAAAAGAAGCATCTGAGATTCTTTATTTAAGGTTGTCACTCAATCACTTCATTGTCAAAACGATATACATTGCATCATCCTCCAATCCTTTACATCAGGATATCAGATTTCAAGCAATAGAATATCCACGAAGCTACTGACCTGCTCACTATAATTATCAATTTGACTTTAATTTAAGTACATGGACCTTCTGGGTTCTTATTCATTTTAAAAAATAACTCCTGAAATTTATCTTAAGAATTATATATGTAGAGTTGAAGTTTTCCTGGGAGATTGAAGTCAGAATTCGTCATATATTTCTAAGCTTTTTTTTTTTTTTTTTTGGGAAAGGTTGGGTGTATTGTGTTTTTCTGAATACTATAAATTTGTGGGGGGAAGCGTAGAATTATATATTATCCCGAGCCAATGGACTTCCTTTGTGTATTGTAACTCTTAAATACTTTGAAGACCTTAATATCAAATATTTATAGCTTAACGTTTCATTTAAATGGTTATTTGATTACATATAACAACAATTATTTCTATCCTGATCATAACGAGGTGGCTAACGAGGTGGCTAGTGTTGATAGCAAAGGGATTGAATTTTTTTTTATTATTAATGTGGGTATTCGGGTCAAGATACGTGTACTTCGGCTAATCTTACGGGCCCTGAAGTTAACGATCATGTAAGTTTCTAATAGCACTGATATTTGTAGGACTCGAACGGGTGATCTCTAGAAAAAAAATTCAGATCTGACCATTTACGCTACACCATTCTCTCATAGAGTTGCAGAGAAATTGATTTTGATTGAGAAAGAGGTGCCAAAGTGCATCTGTGAAGTTTTTTTCCCTTGGTCCAACTAAACATCACACATGGGTTAGTCCTTACACTTCACTAATCTCGTCCATCGATTTTATTTTTAACATCACTTGGGTCTTCAATCCTACCCTTCTATCCGCTTTTCATCTAAAATCCGTTAAATGTTCACACAGAAACCTCTGGGATAATTTACAGATTAACCAAATTTGCATTCAAAATGAAAGAAAATGCTATTTTAAACTAGAAATCTTGAGAAAATTGAATCCCGTTTATACTAAGAATTTAGCATATCTAACTGATTTGGACGGAAAACGGATGAAAGAATACAATTTAAAAAACCCTACGGATGATGAATGCAATAAAAACAAATGGCAGCCAAGAAAAAGCGGTGCTTGGTAGCCCAAAAGAAGACGAAAGATGGGGCAAAGGGCAGCTGTCCAGCGAAAAGGCAAATGGAGAGCATAAAGAAAACTGGGAATTGAAAGAGAGAGGAAAATCAAAGGATTTGGATATGATTCAAAATGGCTTGATGCTGTTGAGTGCAAGTAAAAGAAAGGCAGCAGCAGTGACCAGCATCTCTTCCAAGTAAGCTTATGATATTGTTTTTTTTTTTTTTGTGTGTGTGTGTGTGTTTGTGTGCTCGCATGTCTGAAAAGAGTATCGAGTAATTTACAATAGTTTTTCTTTTAAGAAAATAAATTAATTAATTCTGGCATAACACCCCACCTAAGAACAAGTCGGCATCAGATGAGGGAAACTGTGGTTCAGGAAAAAAAAAGAAAAAAGAAACCTGCAAGTAATTAAGAAGTGCCGTCTTTGAACAAGTCTCAGTCAAGGCAAGAAAGTTAACCAAAGATTAATCAGAAAGTGTAGGTAAGACAGTAAAACACAATGTTGGGATAAAAGTGACACTCTCAGCCCAATTAAGAGAATCCAAAGAAAATCTAGCACAAGATTAACCTAAACCCATCAAGCAAGGAAGAGACAAGTATGGTATCTAGGAAACAATCAGAGAAAATATTACATTATAATTTTTAATAGTACAAGGAAGAGAGTGATGGATCCCAGTTTACGACATTTACCTGTTCAACTGGTCACATTTTTAATTATTTAAGACTTCAGTGCGATTGCATAATCAAGCTGATGAACTGTGATTTTACGTAAGATACCCAGATTACTTTCTATGTGTGTTTGATAGTGTTTTTATTTTTAAATCTTTTTAAATCAAACCGAATAAAAAGAACTTTATGGATATCGATCAGTATTTTTATAACATAGGTACAAGAAAATATCACCTCTATTGAACTCTATTATCTGAGACTAACTTATTAACAACAATATCAAGTTTTTTTGGGATTAAAAATGAGCTAGCCGAACCCTTTTATTCTTCTCTTAATATTTAAAAACCGAAACACAAGAGTATATAAAACAAGATAAATTTTAACACATAAAACCATACCAACATAGCATTCAAGTACAATAAAACAAAGAAAAAAAGTTCAATGACTTTAAGAAAGTTTATTGTTTAGTTTTAAAAATCTCTAACCATACCCTTTAAATTAAGATTTATTTCATAGAAAATATACATCGCACCTTCCAAAAGCTATGTATTATCCCATCAAGATGATTGATCATCGAAATGTCTCCCTTTAACTTAGATGCGTGTATGGAGAGGAGAGGGAATCAAAGTAGGAATTTGATTGAGAGAAATTAAATGCAAGAAACGTCATGAAATTTCAAATAGATTACCGGAACCAGCCCTTAAATCATCAAGCCAATAATCTCATCAAGGAAACCTTTTTTTTTTCCCATGGTACCATGGCCCACCTCCTCTCAATCAAAGTCCGAAATGATCAAATCTTGAGTCTAAAATGATGATTGATGGTACAGCCCCTTGATACTATCAGAAAAAGGGTGTATGATTACTACTTTGTTTTCTGTCCTTTTCTGATGAAGCTAAATAAATACAGGAGAATTAAGGATCGTTGAGCAGGAAGACAACACGAACAGTAATAGTAATAATAATAATAAGAAAGGAAGACAGAAAAAATGAAACTGATAGCTCTTGAAATATTTCAAGTTTCCACTTCTATACAGAGCAAGAACAAGAAAAGGTTACCTAAAATTTTGTCCCTTATTTATAGCCTGGTTGGGAGCGTGGTTGCGATTATTTTTCAAAGTGTTTTTTGTGCTGAAATGCATCAAAATTATTATTTTTTTAAAAAAAATTATTTTTAAGATCAGCGCATTAAAACGATCCAAAACATACCAAAAAATTAATTTTTAACAAACAAAAACAAAACAAAATTAAATTTTGAAGAAATATAGTTTGCACCGCGTTCGTAAATTCTATTGAGTGATTGTTGTTGAAAACAAAGTAAATAACTTACAAATACCAAATTTAACATATTTATCTACGTGAACAAGTTTTTCATGGTTTGGTGCTGCCCGTGACGAACTAATTTTTTTCTTTTAAAATAACGGTTTTATTTTAAGGGTTAAAAACAAATTAATGTTAAAGGTAAAAGGAGAGCACTTGTTACTTAGTAATCCTTATCAAAGTTTAATATATAAATATTAAAAAAAATTATTTTTTTTAATATGAAAATTAAAGTCTATTAACATTTCATAAGAAGAAAATTAAAAATACATTTTAAAATAATCTTTTAAATTTTATTATTTACAATATATATACATAACATACATTTATATATGAATTATTTTTTAATTATTTCATGTGAAATATTAAAATTTTAAATATATTTTTTTTAAATTTCAAGTTAAACCGAGTCAACCTTTAAAATTAAGAACACGATGACTATAATAACTATGTCCTGAACACTACCTAAGGGTTTCAGTACAACCTTTTCATTCACCTTCTGTCAAAACAATTAACTGAATCAACAAGTCTCACCTGTGATGTGCTTGTGACTTCGAAGACCTCTTGTAAAGGTGCAAAAATTCCGGTTGAGGTACGTTTGCTGTGCTTAAAGTATTTTTCAAATGGACATATAATTTTTTTTTAATATTTAGCTTGGAAAATATTTATATGTAAAATATATTTTTAATGATAATGATGATAAAATAACGATAGTAATAAAGAGATGGCGATGGAGAAGTGGTCATTATGATGGTTATAAGGTCAAATATTTTTATTCATTAGTTTTCTATAACATATTTTACAGTAAATAAAAACAGAAAATTTTAAAAATATTTTTTTAGTAGAATATTTTAAGCAAAACTAACCTGAGGCTCTAAATTTTTTCTAATTTTCACAGGGTACGACTGACTCGGTAAATAGAGATGAAAGCTCTAGTATAAGTAGTGAGGGGAAAGATTTGTTGTTAACTTCGCTTCCTATTGACCATAACTTGAACTAGATTCACAAGTGCACTAGCACCTTTTTTCTTAAATAGGTTTAGAAATTTGAGCTAACCCATGTTTTTATAAAATTAAATATTTTTTTATTAAAAGATATTTTTTATATATATATTTTAGATCGTTTTCATGTGCTGATTTCAAAAATAATTTTTAAAAAATAAAAAAAAATATCATTTTGATATATTTCAGCATTAAAAACATTTTGAAAAGCAACCGCAACCGCACTCTTAATTTTTTTTATATTTTGAATTATTTTAATACGCTGATCTCAAAATTAATTTTTAAAAATTCAAAAATAATTTTAAAAAAATAAAAAAATTATCATTTTGATGCATTTCAAAATGAAGAGCACTTTAAAAAATAACCGCAACCACACTTTCAAACAGGTTTTATATTCTAAGTCCACACTTTCAATTCATTTAAAAACAAGCCATCCCTGTCGAGGATCTATGAAGATTTAACTTAACTTCTTACAGCTTAATGTAAGGATTGAAGATTTAAAAACAATACTTATGTGTCTTATTTATAAGTCAACATCTAAACTTTTTGTTAGCAAAAGTTTGTTTCTTGGCCTTATTAAAGAGCTATTTCTCTTGTCAAAATGTTAAATATCAATTTGTTGGTGTTTCCAATGGAAGGAATAGGGATCATAATTTAATTTTAACCCGATCGATATCTATTTAAATTGATCTAAATGAATACTTTATATATATATATATATATATATATATATATATATATATAGTTATTGTTTTGGACTTGGTAACTTCATTATTGCTATAAATAAGGACATTTTAGGAATAAATTGTGTTTTTAAAAGGTTTGAACTCCATAATCACACTGAAGTTGCTATATGACCACATCATCAAGAAAAGAAGGGGACATGTTTTTGTAAGAGAGAGAATCGAGAGAGGGATGAGAATAGTAAAGGTTCCTATTTGTTTAACTAGAAAAAGCATCTTCTTTTTTTATTATTGAGTTTTGGTTTTTATTTTGTTTATTTCTATTCAATTATTTTCTACTTATCAGATGATATTAAGATATTTGAATAATTAAATTGATATTTTTTATATAAAAAAATCAATAAAGTCTTGATTGGATCAACTGGATCACAAGTTAATCTGATAGGTCGATTGAAGCAATTCTAAATTAACTTTTTTTTACACTCGTCTCTGATTAGGTACAGGTTAACAAAGTCTTTGGTTGACATGTTAGGCCGAGCCAAATGTAATAACAATAAATAAATCTCAGAAAAACAAATTAAAATTTATTTTGTTTTTTAAATATGAAAGAAATCTTTTTCAAATCATTGATTATTTATTTTGTAAAAACTATTTAATTTTTTTTACACTCAGGCGGTGTTTTCTTTGCATGGAAATCCAATCTAAAATTTTATCCCGCATTAATTTCCCACAAACACATCAATAACACAAACCACATTCAACTCATTCATTCCCACAAAATACAATCATAAACATTACACTTCCAATTATAAGGGCTATATCATCATCATATATTTACAGCTATTCATACTTAAGATAACCATTTATTTTAATACAACATAGTATTATATTGACTTAAAATATACAAAATCAAAATTTAAATATTATATTATTACAAAGTTGTACCTAATATAATAATATGACAGAAAGGTAAGGTGTCAGCCATTAAGATAGAGACCATGAGTGAGAAGTTCCTACATATGATACACACTAAATATATAATTCAAATGCATTAATAATATTTAAGTCCATGATTCAACTTTGGCGCTTAATTAAAGAAATTCACACAATTGCTGATCCACTTTACGGATAGTCAATAACAACATTCATTCATTCATTTCATCCATTCATAATAATTCATTTGCCTCGTTAAAACACATTTTTTTGTTTATTAATATGGATATCCGGACCAGCTTGCGTGTATCTCGGCTAATTTCACGGGTCCTAAAGTTAACGATCATGTAAACTTCCGGTGGCCATCATATTAGCAACCATAGGGTTCGAACTTGAGACCACAGGAGGAGCAAACCTCTTAGTTTCAAACTCTTACTACTAGACCACTTATTAGATGATTAACACATATATTTTAATCTGTGAAGATATGACTGATTTTTCATATCTCAAACCCCTTCTCTAGTTTAAATTTTGGATCAAGATTTGTAGAATCATTATTATTGTTTGTTTTTATTTTAATTTTTAATTTTATTTAACTTAGTCAAATATGGGCAACATAATTATGTTTAAGATTAAAAAAAAAACTGAATTGATAAGTTTTTGAAATTACACACACTTAAATAATAATAAAAAGTTAAAGTACATCCACTCCAATAAAAAATAAAAGTATGGACATCCTGTTGGAAATAAAGTGAAATTTTCATGATAATGTAACAAAGACACTTGATTAGAAAAAACTTAAAAGTTAAATTAAAGTAGATCCACTACTCCAATGAAAAATATGTTGTCCAGTACCTTATAGGGTTTGATAATTGCTTACTATGTTATATTTTCGAGATATTAAATGATCAATAAAGATTATAACGTGTTAAAAATATTTTATTTATCAAGTTAAATTAATTATAACCTCTTGTACCTCTTACATGTTATTTTTGTGCAATGAACACACATTTTTCATTAAAAAAAAATTGAAATTGAGTTAAGTAAAACACTAACATTTTTAACATGTGTGAGTTTTGTTAAAAAAGTTGATTGATAATGTTTTCTTTTTAATTAGGAAAACAATTATCACAATAAATAGCCTTGCTTTTGACTACAAGGAGGGGCTGTCTTGCTTTGTTTTATTAGTAAAGCAGTTTCTTTTTTAATTTATAATTTTTTTTTTAGAGCAAATGAGTATTAACTAAAAACTGTTTTTAAATTTAAAAAAAAATAGCTCAAACAATTATGCCTTAATAAAGCACAGCAAACATATGGTATGCAATTTGAAATATATAGTAAATAACAAGGGGCTTTGAAAATATAATTTAGAAAATACATTTTGGCAATTATATATATATATATATATATAAGATAATCAAAACCCTGTAGACCTCCAATTAGTCAAATAAATTAATAGTTTCTTTTAAGCGCAAAACTGTGGACTATAATTCAAAGTCCAATGGAGATTCTCACGAACCACATTATTCTATAATCCTATCAGATTTTGAGTTCAGTCCCACCTTCATCAATTCATTATTGAGTCTTTTTTTTATTAAAAGAAAATAATTATAGTAAACCGTAATCATGTCACATAGCCTGCTTTGTTATTAACTAGTCTTGTACCCCATGTATGGCTGTATTGTTTTTATATATATATATATAATATGATGTTTGTGTGCTCAAATGGGGGTAGAAAAAAAGATATAAACCATCGGTCTAGATTATGTGATTGGAATAACCTCAAATAAAATAAAAAGAATTATAAAGTTTTTTTTAAAAAAAAACATGTGTTAACTTTTCAAACTCGTGACTCGAGTTATTAGACCCGAAACATCCAATCTGAAAAAATCATAAAGTCCACTTCCCAATAAATTAAATATGAAAGGATAAAATTGAAAAAAGATTTTCAATCATATAAAAGAATCTTAATAAATAACAATTAAAAAATGATGATCAAAATTAAAATACAAAATAAATGTTATATTTAATTGAAGGGTGAAACTAAACAAAATAATTTTGTTAAAGGACAAAAAAAAAAGAATGAGGATTAAAAATGACTTAAAAAATAAAAATAATGTTGTAATTAAAGGGTGAAATTAAAAAGAATAACAATTTTTACAAGAAGGCCATGAAAACAATTTGAAATAAAAACAACGAAGACCATATTATAAAATATAATATTATCAATTTGAATTAAATGATGAAATTAAAAACTACTAAAATTTTTATAAAACAACCAAGAAAAAAATAGAAATTCAATGAATGAAGACCATATAGGAGAATATAGTATTTAGTAAATTAAGATTAAATGATGAAATTAAAAACAAATAAAACTTCTACACAAAAGTCAAGATCACAAATTAAAAATAAAAAAAAACAAGGATTGAAGTTGAAATACCAACAACTAAGAGGGTCAAGTAATGATTTTTTGGGAAGGAAAGAGAGAACAAGGGTAAAAAAAAAAAGATTCACTGCCACCAAACCAAACTATCAATGGTAACATGTGCCGCATCAACATGAAAAGGATATTAGGAGACTTACAACAACAAAATAGAAAGGCATTTTTAGATGCCAAGAGGTAACGAACATACCACCTGAATGGCTCGGCACCTCCCATGCACCTCTAGGCATGCCACACTCGCACGTTTTTTTTTTTTAATTTAGCCAAATATAAAATTGAACCTGAGCCGACTTTGTGATTTCAAAAAAAAAAACCATTGTGAAAAGTTAAAAACACCCTTTGTCTAAAGTTTTTTATTTTATTTTAAGGGTTATTTCATCATTTTACTATGCATTTTAATTGTTTGTTATTTTTTATATTCGTGCAAACACCAAATTGCATATGAGCTTAAATTATAATAATTGAGAAACTATTGTGAAAATATGAAAATATCTCTTGATATTAGGTTTAATTTTTTTTTTCAAGTATATTATGATTGTTTAATTGTGCAATGAAGATGAGAAATATTTATTTATCTCCATTCTATCCGGTAATGGTAAAGATAAATAGGCCATGTAAGAAGACTTCAATACCATTGTAAGCCTATGTTAAGTTTTATAGGTGGAGAGGCAAAAACACCATTATATTATTCTATTTAATAATCTTAATGAGTTTGGAGCTAAAATGATTTTTCATGTCCAATTAACTCTTTTTAATTAGAATTTTAGTTTTAATTTTTCGTTTTGGAGAAATAGTCAGCTATCCTTTTATCCTTTGGGTCACTCAAAACAATTTAAAAAATTAAACCGAAGAGCTAATTAGAGAGATATTTGGTCATGTATTTGTTAAATACATTAGCATAATTAACTAATAATTTTTATTGACCGAATTTCGGCCTCACCGTTTAACATTTCAGGGGTTAGGTTTTAAGCAGCTCACAGTTCCTTCTCTTTGGTCTTACACACACACACACACACACACACACACACACACACACACACACACACACACACGTTAATCTAAATAAAACTATAGTCATTGGAAGAATATTAGTGTCTAAAAAATGAATTGACCAGCTGATTAAACAAGCAGGGGTCCCCAATTCTGGGTTAAGTTTCATGAATCTAAAGTTGTGTGGGTTAATTTTTTATTTTTGTGTTAGGTAGTAATTGTTTTTTAAAGTGTTTTTTATTTTTTAAAAAATTAAAATAATATTTTTATTTTTAAAATTTATTTATTGATATCAGCACATCAAAAACATCCGGAATCATAAAAAAATATATTTTAAAGAAAAAAAATTAAAAAACTTTTTAAAATATTTTTTAAATACAAAATCAAACATACTCCTAGTCTACTATGTAATGTTAGTTCAAGTGTTCCTTTGTGACAAATTTTTAAAATGAATTGACTTCTACATGTTGTTGACTTATAGCAAGTTCAACATAAAATACAACAATCATTCTTGCAGCAACGCTAACGTTGTTCTAAAATACTATGAGAAAACAAAAGTAATACACCAAGTAAGAGTCTTGTGATGCAATACTCTGAGCAAGACCGGCCCTCGATTATCTCCAACTCCCAGCACTGCCCTTTTCTTTATTCACGTCTCTGCCTTTTATTTATTTATTTATTTCCTCGTGACCCAATCTTAAATTGGCTCCGTCTTTAGTTTTATTTTGGTTACATTAATTAATTATTCCATAGGTCCCCCTTTTTTTTTTTTCTGGGAATGTTTTGTGAGTGATCTGCATCTCGGAGTCATCGTGCCCTATATATAAACAAATAGAGTGGCATTTTCTTTTCTTTTTTTAAGCCAGAAAATGGAAATGCTCAGAAAGGAAGTCAACTTAAATAAGTAATGTTAATCATCAGACATTTTATGTGGACAGGGTTTGTCTTGTATCTAGACGGCTTAGAACTGATCAATTTCCGTAACTCTGATAATCTGGTTCCACGTGTCAACCAAAATAGAATAATTTGTTTTTACATATGTATTTTTCTTTTTAAAAAAATCAAATATTAAATTCTCTCTCTTTTCCCTTGATTTTTTTTTTATCTCCTCTCCTCTTTTGGTATTTTATTCACTCCCAATGTTTCTAGAATCTTCTCTCTTTTATTCTCTCCAAAAATCTTTTCACTTTCAAAATTTTCTCTCCCTCCCCCTTCTTTTCATACACCAATTTATAATGCTCCTTCTAGAATTTTCAAAACCAAATATTAAATTCCCTTATTATTACTCTTAATTTCAATTTTGAATATTTTTCTATTTTGAGATTTATTTTGAAACTCAAATTCCAAATCTTTTCTACATTTTAAAACTTAAATTTTAAATATTTCTGATATTGAAATTTTAATTTTAGTTTTGTTTTCTTTTTTAAATTAAATTTTAAATCCTTTTAATTAATAACTCTCCTAACCTTCTAAACTTTGCTTCGGTCTCTCTTTCTCTTGTTTTCCCCCTCTCATTTCACTCACTAACAATTTTATTTTTTTGAAATTTTGTTAATTTGAATACGGCAAGAAAAAGACTTGAAATTGCAGATTAATTGGTTGATTTGCATTGTAAATATAATGTTCAAGAGTTTTTTTTATTATTTTATTTTAAAAAAAATGTTGAAAGAAGAAGGTCAAAAATGTGCTACGACATTTATAATCTCATTCGATGAGTTGTAATTAATAAAAAAAGGATTGACTTTATGATTTTGAATGTATTAAAAAAAATACATCCTTAGATCGATTTAATAAAACTAATTCAAAAAAAAATTATCGCTGTTGAGTTGTAATAATATTATAATATACAGTACAAGGCTCAACGAATCTATGAATAAATTTAGGGGAAAAAAGTCAGCGACTCAACAAGCCAAAACTTGGAGGGGGTGTCTACTGGGAAGTGGCATCCCTACATAGATTGACCTATAATAAAGAACTTGGATGTCATTATTTTGACCTGCAACATTTAAAAATGAAAACCCTTTGGCGTACTGCAGGTATGATCAGTTAAAGAAACAGTACAAAGACGAAGAATAATATTGTTTGAATTGGAGTTTATTGCAGGTTTCTTAATCTTAAACCGGCTTTATTCAATGCATTATTATACAATAAGCAGAAGCGTGCATAGCTAGCTTGGTGTCCCAGATGAAAAATCATCGGGCCATGATCTAATTCGCACCCTTTTGCCTAAATTTTGATGTACCTAACCTCAGATTTTAGAAAAGTATTGGCATGGAGCCTGAAGAGCAGCACTAAGAACATGATGCACTAATGTCACATGGACAATTTCAATAATTTGGCACGTCTTAAAAGTTAAAACACATTTGCGATTTGCCTGCCTTGAAGGTGTGGGATAATAAATTAACTGCTGAAAATTAAACCCCTTTGAAAATAGTAGAAAAAAAAAACATTTTTCCTTTTTGCATGTGATGAAAAGTACTCATTTTTAGACAAGATAAACAAAAGTGGTGAAACATCAATTACTTGTTTAGTGACCAAAAAAATATTATTACACAAGAGTGTGTGTGTGTGTGTGGTGGGGGGGGGGGGGGGGGGGGGAGCAGCAGTCAGCAAGCATATATTGTATAAGATTTTGGATGGTAAAAAAGGCAATAAAACAGCCAGAATGCAAACGAAGCGAGCAAGATTAAAGCATGGACCACAACAAAGAAGAACCATCGCACTTGAGAAGAAAGAAAAAAAGCGACCAAGCAGAATATATACACAGGAACAAATCTTTTATTTTTTCTATAATTACTATGTAACATGTAATATTCAATGTTTAGCGTGTGTGTGTGTGTGTATTTAATCAATCTTTAGAATTATTTTTTTCTCATTAATCGCCTTCTCTATCCTCAATACTTTATTTATATGAAATCATTTCTCTGATAAATCAACACGTCTTCGTTAGTTCTTGACCACAGATTAATATATAGAAACAAATTCTATAATTACTATGTAATATTCAAGGTTTAGCATGTATATATATATATTTAAGTACCGATCCTTAAGGTTAATTCTTCTCATTAATTTTCCTTTTCTATCGTCAGTACTTTATTTATTTATATAAAATCTTGTATTATTTAAAATCAATTACATTTTATTCGTACAAATTAACTCATTATTCTCCAAATATGAAAATTTCAGAAAACGTTCTCTTTCTCTAATATATAATACAGAAGTGGCAGACAAGGAATGTCGAAATGGATCCCAACGTCAAACAGGAAATTGAAGGCTCTTAGCTGACGCCAAAAAAATAATAATAATTCCCTTAAGTCAAAAACCCTCCATTTTCATTTATTTATTTATTTCCTTCCCCTAAAAAAATAATCCAAATCAGCCACTATTTAAACCCCCTCCCCCCCTAAACTTTAGCCTCCAAGATCAGACCAAGAAGCGCACACAGTACACACTGCCAAAGAAAAAAGAGCTCTCAAAGGAGAGAGGGTAACCGGTTACCGGAATATTTGACTTGAAATCCAAAAAGAAAAGAAACCCAGTTCGGCGGCGAAGATGATTGCTTACTTAGAGAGATTTATCCACGAGAACGATAGCGAATCCAGACCTAACGACGACGAGAAAGACCAGCTTCCAAACATATGTCACTCTCTAGACCTCCAAGGCACCATCGATTGTGTGGCTACCGGTTTGGCCGGTAAGGATTTCGGCGGCATGTACACATGCGAGCCTCTAGCTCTAATCAGACCAGCAAGTCCCGATGACGTGGCACGTGTAGTTAGAGCAGCTTACCGGTCACCCAATCTGACGGTTGCAGCAAGGGGTAACGGACACTCTATCAACGGGCAAGCCATGAGCGACCGAGGACTTGTCATGGACATGAGGTCCACTGAAGGAAACCATTTTGAGGTTGTAAGAATGAATGGGGAAACCTTCGTCGATGTGTCGGGAGGGGCATTATGGGAAGATGTGTTAAAACGATGCGTTTTGGAGTATAAATTAGCTCCAAGGTCATGGACTGATTACCTTGGTTTAACGGTGGGTGGCACGTTATCTAACGCCGGCGTAAGTGGTCAGGCTTTTCGGTTTGGCCCACAAACGTGCAACGTAGCAGAGTTGGATGTTGTTACTGGTGAAGGACAACTAATGACTTGCAATAAAAATGAAAACAGTGAATTGTTTTTTGGTGCACTTGGTGGTCTTGGCCAGTTCGGTATCGTTACCAGGGCCAGAGTAGTGGTCCAGTCTGCACCAGACATGGTGGGTCTTGATTTCTTTCTTTGCTTCTTAAATTCATCTTGCAAAATTACTCTTCTTTTCATTTTTATGTTTTTGGTGCATGAATTACACGTTTACGTTACGTAATTCTGGTTGAGTTTTGTTAATGTTGTTGTTCCCTTTTGTTCTGATGTGTCTGGGATTAGGTGAGATGGATAAGGGTGGTGTACGCTGAGTTTGAAGACTTTACTCGAGATGCTGAGTGGCTGGTGACCCGTCCAGAGGGCGAGTCATTCGATTATGTTGAAGGGTTCGTGTTTGTGAACAGTGTTGATGACCCTGCAAATGGGTGGCCAACCGTGCCGTTAGACCCGGACCAAGGATTCGACCCAAGCCGTGTCCCTCGAACCGCCGGCTCCGTTCTTTACTGCCTTGAAGCAGCTTTGCATTACCAAAAGACTGACCACCCCTCCACGGTGGACAAGGTAACTCCTCACCAATCTGCTGCATGCATTCTCATAGTAAAAGAGGATGCGACCTAAATCGAGATTTTCCGATTAATGGCTCCTAGGTACTTTGGGTGTCCTGAAGAGTTACTAGAACTTAGAAACTGTGGGCCATTTTGTGGGCAGTTGTGACCCGGTTTTGACCTAGGTGAACAGAAGCTGGGCCCGTTAATAGATGTTGACCACCTGTGGGTCACAGGTCCCACATCGAAAACGTGGGGTCCGGTGGCCGGACAGTGAGAAAGTCAAAAGAGCACGAACTCAATTACACGTGTACAGGGCTAAGCTTAAGAGGACGGCTAATTCTCGTCCTTCATACCACAAGGACACCAGCAATTTACTTTACTGCTTATTAATCCATATTGACTACTGCCCAGAGAAAGAAACAAAAATGTGTGTGTGTATTTTTGAGAATAAAAAAGGGTAATAATTGTAGCGTATACTATAGTCGTCACCTGCTTCCAAATTGAAACTGACCATACGGTATAATGCATCTCTCATTGGATTTTCTGACACAAGAAAGAATGGAAACGCCCGTGTAATCAGTGTGCAATTACGATAATGACACTGTACGGTGCTTCCTGTTACTTTTTGTGGCCACTGGAATGGTTTCTTTCGTATTATGGAAGTTCCGCGAGGGCTAAAATGGGAAGTAGGTATTCCGATGCTGATCATTGAGAGCTTGCTGACGTTTTGGTCCCCACGGTTTCAGAAATGGCCAAGAAGACATCATTTTCTGGAATCTGTAGATCATAATATTATGTCTCTTTGTCCTCCCAAATGACGTGTTTGCCCCTCGTTTTAATCCAAAACTCCTCAAATCAAATCCCCCTTCGCTCATCCTTTCTTGTTTGGTTGTGTTTCAGGCTGTGAACAGCTTGCTTGGGCGGCTAGGATTTATCGAGGATATGAAATTCCAAGTGGATGTGAGCTACGTCGAGTTCCTCTTGCGTGTGAAGCATGCAGAGGAATCCGCTAGGGAAAATGGTACCTGGGACGCTCCTCACCCCTGGTTGAATATGTTCGTGTCAAAGAGGGACGTAGCTGATTTTGATCGTGTGGTGTTCAAGAGGATGTTGAAAGAGGGTGTTGGTGGGCCCATACTAGTCTACCCTCTCCTGCGAAGCAAGTAAGTAAATTTTCTCTTCCCACCCATTAATTTGGGAGCCTCTCTGCTAGAGGCGACCCCATCGTCATTACCTCAGTTTGTTATCTTGGTTCCCTCCATGCCTTTACACGTGTAAGTTAGATAAGAATCTCACGCTGCTGTGAGAGTGACGAGGTTCGGAAACACAGCCTCTTGTTTGAACACGTGTCTTAAAAATAGACAAAAATATGGGCCATGTGGGGTTGTGGCCACTTGGCACCTAGAGTCTAATTCACCTCACCCTTTCAAATCTTATGTCCTATTTTGCTTGACTAATTATAACACGCATCAAGCAAGTCTTTGGAATTTTCGAAGCATTTCAGAAATATTTTTTATTTAAAAATATATTAAAATAATATTTTTAAATTTTAAATTTAGTATATCAGAACAATACGAAAATAATAAAAAAATTCATTTAGAATAAAAATTTAAATTTAAACTTTTTCAAGAACAAGATCTCGCCGCAAAAACAAACGGATTGAACCAATTTTAGCCCATCAAGAGACATTGCTTCTGATGTATAAAAAAAGTATACTGCATATCTAACAAAGTTTTAGAAAAAATGATGCGTTGTTACTAGCAAATCATTGCGTGCAAACGACTTTGTAGTTTCATTTTCTTCCTAGTCTATGTTGCAAAACTTTAATCCACGGTAAGGTATACATGTTAATTTGCTATTTGTGGGGACAAAGATATGGTAGGGCCTACATCGTGGACAGTTTGTTTTTCTTTTCTAGGCATAAACTTCTTCTTCCCTAGCTGTTTGTAGATGGTGTGAGGTAAAAGAATGGGTGTTTAGGTAAATGGAAGGGAAGAGGAGGAAGGGTAATTGCGTCATTGAGGGTTTACTCTTTACGGGGGAGAATGGGATTTTCAAGTGATGTAACATTCACGGTCAGACTAGCTGCTATACGGGAAGACGACAAGGAAATTTATTCGCCAACCTAGCTATAATGACACCATAATTTGTCTGGGCTCCAACAACGATTTTTTGTTTGACTAGATTGCCCCTGTAGTTGGCAGATTAATGCGTGCTAAGGGGTCTAAATCTTCCAGTCAAGATCCTACCAGCCATGCCAAACACCACCCAGGCTCCAGCTGGGGAAACTTGGCCTTGGAAGAAAGAAATATGCACTGGAAATCTTAAAAAGGAAAATTGGACTCGTTCTGTCCAAGCCGTTTAAAGGATGAGGCTGTGACAGGCAATCTTATCCGTGATGTTTTTTCTTTCTTTCCCTGATACATACATACATGCATGTATAGCTAAGTGTTGTTATTGTCTTGTTGAAAAGAGGGGTTTTTTTTGTTATAATATTGTTGGAAAAGTATGGTTAAAAGTTTATGGTTCAAGTTGAATTCAAGAAGATATGATTGTATTGGCCAGAGTTCATAGCATCAGACACTTGTGTTTGCTTGAATGGCTGAGGTACAATTTTAAGTGTCTTAACCCTTCCCCATGCCCATTTTGTTTTCCTCTACCTTGGAATCCAATGTCCAATAATGTTGCTTTTATCAGCACATACTAAAAAGTTGATTGTTTTTTGTCACTTTGGAGCTATAAAGCAAAAGGCAAATGAGTACTCATCTCAATTGGGTTTGATGAGTGGTTAGGACTTGGGATATGAATGTATGTGTGGCAAATCAATGATTCCGAATTAATCTAAATGTTTGCCATGCCCCTTTTGCTTGATCGATCTTGCCTAATTCTTTAACTCCATCCAAATAATTCTTCCCCTAACTTACCCTTTGTGCGTAGGTGGGACGACCGGACATCTGTGGTGTTACCAGCGGAAGGGGAAATCTTTTACTTGGTGGCATTGCTCCGATTCACCATGCCATGCCCAAAGGCCCCTTCTGCCGAGAAATTGGTGTCTCAAAACAGAGAGATTGTCCAATTTTGTGTCAAGGAAGGTCTCGACTTCAAATTGTACCTCCCTCACTACCAATCTGAAGAGGAATGGAAAAGACACTTTGGAAGCCAGTGGTCAAGATTTGTTGAGAGGAAGGCCAGTTTCGATCCCCTGGCCATTCTTGCACCAGGCCAAAAAATATTCAAGAGGATCTCCCAACTCTAGCTCGGTCAATTGATAATAAATATCGATCAATCGGTTTTACATCTCAATTGTAATTTTCCTAGAATGTATTCTGCTCCCAGCTAGCTAGCTAGCTAGCTTGTGCTCGTCAATCAGTGCTCTTGCATGCCTCCAATATTGCAAATCAGTTGATAAACAATATTGTTGGAGCAATGTAAAGGAATATTTCGGGAGAGAGAAGAAAAATTAAAAATTAAATTGATCCCTTTTATAATTAATTATCCTTCTCAAAGATAAAGCCAACAGAAAGGGGTTAAAAAAAAATAAAAAAAAAATAAATCAAAGACTGTTTGCCTTCACGAGTTGTTCATCGTGATTTGACTAGTTGTGATCTTGGCTTAATAAAGCGGCCAAGATCACCATCCCAACTTAACCATCGCTTCTTATAAAAACATTATACAAACAATAATGGCCTCAATGGGTACGTCGTGTCTCTATCATGCTATAATGCCTTCAATCCAATCGAAATAGACCATCTCCTAATATGTCTTTGATGTTTTCGGTTCTGGATTATTTGACTCCCTGTATATGCTGCGCGATTCAATGGTCAAATATTCTATCTTTCAATCACAAGAAGATAGAAAAAAAGAAAGAAAAAGAAAGTGACGAGGCCGATTAGGCTTGGAATTAGGTAGTATCCGATTCTCTTTGCATGCAAAAGATCAAATGCAAAAAGCTTCCACTTTTCTGTTAAACGATTTTGGTTCTTCTTTCTCTAATGACCTAGCTAGATCGGCCTTTTGTCTGGTTTCATGCGAAATCAAATCTACTTGGCTTCTCCACTTCTAAACTTTTTTCCTTTCTGCTAGCTCTTCTAAAAAGTAGAGAAAAGATACAAAACTGAGTGGCTCCAAAGTAGAAGCAATTATAAGATCATGATTTCTTGTAGGAAGCACTGCCTAATCGACTCTCGTTTTAACCCATGCAAAGTAATCTACGTTCTTTGCCTTTGGTAAACGTGTCCTCCTCGAACGTGGTGTGCCCTTTAAGATAATTAAAGTAACTATGGAGGGGGAACTATTTTAACCACTCCTCCTAGCATGGTGTTCGAACTAATGTCTCTCTTTTTTTCCTTTTTTTGTCCAAAACATTTCGATTTCGAAGATTTTCTTTATAATTGAAAAGAAGAGGAAATTAACATGCTATAAAGAAAAACCCTCATTTCTTCCTTTCTTTTCTTCCTAGCCTTGATCCCCTCTCTTCTCAAACGCAGCTCCTTAATTACAAGATCTTCAATGCTTTAATTGTGATTTAAAACCCTTCGAGGAGCATACATGGACTATATATCTATCTATAACAAAATCAAGTCTCCCCCTTGAATCCTTTCTTCTTTCGAAAAAGATGATTAACTAAAGGGAGGGGGGGGGGAACTGAAAAGGTCTTCGATACATACTTTTTGTCATGTGAATTGTCTACTTTAAAGGAAGCGTAATAAACAAACAAAAACTATACTAGAAAAGCGCACACATTAGATTTCCAGGAATCAAACTGGCTCCAGTTGATCAGTTTTAGAAGTATTCACTTGGCATTATCCTAACTAAATCATCAATCTTGATTTCAAATGAAATTTCTTCTTCTTCTTTTGACCATGAATCATCCGGTTTTAGCCAGCAGTTTGAAAAACCAAGGACTCCACAAGTTGGGATAGGCTTGATTTCCTGTGCGCATATATATATATATATATATAGACACACACACACACAGAGAGACTTCTTATCGTATGGTGACCTTTACAGTTGGAGCCATGATTTCTCATGACGTCTCATCTTCGAGATATATATGCATTAAAATTTCAAAACTTTGGTCCACACCCTCATCCATCCCCGACCCAAAGTTTTCTTCTACGAATGAAGTAATTTTCGATACCCAAAAAAAAAAAACATAAAATTAAGAACTGATTGAATTGAGGGCCATGCCAAGTCATTTTGACAAACAAGCTAAAAAATTATCAAATTCATCGTGGTGGGCAAGATAGTCAAGCTCCCAGTGTCCCTAAAGGCTTTCTAAGGGTCATAGCAAAGCTTACGACATGAATATTACCATCAGCTAGCCTAACCTCTCTGTCAGATCCACGTGGAAGTCCAAAGTCTTATTACCATCAGCTAGCCTAACCTCTCTGTCAGATCCACGTGGAAGTCCGAAGTCTTATTACCATCAGCTAGCCTAACCTCTCTGTCAGATCCACGTGGAAGTCCGAAGTCTTATTCCAAAAACATGTTTCCTTTTCTAAATGCGAAACATAAACGACTTCCCAAGAAGCGTTACTCTGGTGTGGGGCTGCACATGGAAGAAATACTTTGCAAATTATTAAATAAACACTCCAAAAATCTTATTTCCCATTAAATTCAATATCATTGTGAATATATTGCGAAGGAAGCACCCCAAAAAAATATATTATAGTAACTTTATAGCCTTAGACACAGATAAATAATAATATCATTGTTAACACACACACACACACACACACACATACACATATATATATATATATATATATATATATATATATATATTGCAAACTGTGATTTTATTTTTAAAATTTGGTCACAATTTCTTTTTGATATTCAATTTAACTTCGGTGGTTTCTCCAGGTTTTTTAGTTCTAAATTTAAAGAATAAATTTTGGAATCAAATTTCAAATAAATGATAAAATTGATTTGAAATAATATGAAACTAAATATGAAAATCAGTATTAACATCCAATCTAAAAAATAAACAAATGTCAATATTAAATAATATATATATATATATAAACTACTAAAGATTATATATATAAAAATTTGAAATTACAACTTTAGGCTTGTAATCAGGTTCTTGGGTGTTCGAGATTAGGTTGAATAGAAAATTTTGAAATTTATTTTTATTTTAAATTAATTTTTTTATGATTTTAAATAATTTTAATATATTGATGTTAAAAATAAATTTTAAAAATAAAAAATATATATTATTTTAATATATTTTTAAATTTAAAAAAATTTAAAAAATAATTTGTATAAACTTATCACTTGATGTCCATTGTAGATTTTACAACCCGGTGCAAGTGATGTTAAAAATGGGTTGTTGTAGTGGGCTCTGATGTCATTAAGTGCTAGCCCATTGGGTGCAATATGGATCGATAAATATAAATAGGACCAGGAATTGGGCCTGGAGGGAGGGTTAATATACATTGATAAAACAAGCTCTTGCAACGTTTGATCTACTTTTATTTCGAATGTTGATCCAGTATCATTTTAATTATAACAGCACAATATAAAAGATCTCACCTAATAGTAAAGATGCAAGTATTTTCAAAGTATTACCAAAATTACTCCATTTATAAAAGCAGTTGTTGCGCAAAATATTACCAAAACGAGCAAGATAATATCCAAATTCAGCTTGGGCCATTTTGAAGTTCCACAATAAATTATTTCGAACCGGTTAAAATTATATTTTTAAAAAATTTAAAAATAAATTGTTTAAGATTAATTTTTTAGATTTTTAGATTTTTTTGATGTGCTAATGTCAAAAATAATTTTTAAAAATAAAAAAATATATATTAGTTTGATACATTTCAGAGCAAGTAGTATTTTAAATCTTAATCGTTACCACACTCTCAAATATCCCCCAAGTCAATTCTAGCTTTTTTTCAAGTCTTTTTGGTATTGTGGTAGTAGTTGTTTTTCAAAGTGTTTTTTTATTTAAAATGTATTGAAATAATATTTTTTTATTTCTTTAAAAAATTATTAGTAACATCAGCATATTAAAATGATCTAAAAATATAAAAAAATAAAACAAGAAAAATTTAATTTTTTTTTAAAGAGAAAATATACTAGGCTTAATTTTTCTTTAAGTTTGCCTAACCAATTAGATTCATATGACCCTCGTACACATGTTCAACCTACATAATCTTTCTGTACATGTGTGCGCACCCAAATGACCCTTTGCTTGAACTTCGACTCTTTTCTATGTTTATAGTAATGATTCTCAACAAAAACACAGGCCCGCCTATTCTTGCTTTAAGGTTTTTTTGAATTATTAACAAAAAAAAAAAAAAGAAGCTAAAGGGTAATTATACTTTGGATTACTAATGTAATCCACAATATATATTTTTTTAATTTTTGTTATTATTATTTTTTAATATTAAATTAGTTAAGAATTAGTTGACCCAAGTAACCCAAGTTATCTTGGTTTACGGGTTTGATAAGGTGTCATTTTTTCTTATTTTTTTCTTTTTAATTGAAATTGAAATTGACTTTGTTATCGTCTATTTTTTTCTTATATAGTTAAAAAAATAATTTTAGAAAAAAATACATGTTATTAACCTGGTTCATGGACTTGTTCATGGGTTTAGCTGGTTGACATGGTTCACGAGTCTGGTGAGTTTAACCTTCTTTTTTTTTATTTCATTTATAGCTACTAGGTTAATTGAGAATTCAGTTTTATAAATGGTTTTGATTCGCTTCTATAATATTATTGCGGTCTCAAAAAAAAATTAGTATTGGGTTGATATTCGATTTTGCAATCGTCTATTTTTGTTATCATATAATTAAATAAAAAATAGTTTAGAAAAAAAATTATAATCCTTATGGAGTCCATAATCCGGTTCACGGATTTGGCGTGCTAGCTCGGGTTACCTGATTCACTGGTTTGACGGGTTTACCCACCAACCGAATATGCTTTTTATTATTTTTTATCCTCTTTTATTATTATTTTGTCCTTCAATATTGGATTAGTTAGGAAATAAACTACATATTTTATTTTTGTTTATTTTTTATAGGGTTATCACAGTTTCAAATAAATATTTATTTTAGGGTCAGTGTTCAATTTTGTGAGTATTATTTTAATTATATAATTAAATAAATAAATGTTTATAAAATTTTTTTATTAAACTCAATAAAGTCCATGACTTGAGTCGTGGGGGGCCGTGGTTGATCAAATATATCGTTGTCTTAATATTTTTTTAAAAAGTTGTCATCTTGAATTTTTTTTTTAAATTTAAGCCATGTTTTTACCGGTCATCTCGGTTGCCATTGGATCTATAATATCAATCAATTTAAATTGGTTCAGATCCCACGTGATTTAATTGCAAACTTGATTTAGATAAAGAGATATGACGATGTAGCTCAATTCTAGCCCATTAAATACAACATGATAAAATTAGGTAAAAACATCCTAAAAAATTTTGTTCGTGTCAACTGGAGCTAGTACAACAAAACTATAACCCCTTAATTTAGGCCAAGCCAACTCGGGATAACCCGTCAGAAAGAAAAAAAAAATAAAATCATAGAGCCTATTTTTTAAAAAAGAAAACCAAAACAATGTCTAACGATGAAAGGAAAAAAAATAAGTAAAAAAATTAATGTCAATCCGTGTTAACTTTTCAAACTCATGATCCGGGTTATTAGACCAAAAACATCCTTTCTATAAAAACCATACATCCTAATTCTTAATCAATCAGATGTTGAATGATGAAATTTTAAAAAAATCAACTATGCAAAAGAATTCAAACAAAAATTAGAAATTAAGAGAATAAGGATCAAGACTGAAATGCAAAATAAATTTTATATTTGATGGAAGGGTGAGATTAAAAAAAAGGCCAAAAAGAAAATAAAAAACGAGGATCAAAATTGAAATAAAAATAACTTTTTGATTAAAGGGTGAAATTGAAAAGAAAAATCAATTTCATAAAAGGAACCAAAAAAACAATCAAAAGAAAATAGACCAAGTTGAAAAAAAAAAAACAACACATCACAATTTGGAATTAAATGATGCAATTTAAAACAAATCAAAATTTTACAAAAGGATCAAGAATAAATAAAAAAAAAGAAGTGAGTGAAGATCCCAATAAATCAAAGGACAACTCTGAGATTTTGCATGCTTAACGCAAAATTCGAAGGGAGAAGAGAAAAAAAAAAGGGGAAAGAAAGTGTTGTCGATGACAAACTGTATCGTCTCAAAAGGAAGAGAACACTACGACGCTTCTAACGATATGGTATAAGAGGGATTTTTGAAGTTGGAAGGCGCCATACAAGCCACCCGAATGATGAAAGCTCATCTCACACGTTGGCACGTGCATTGCACTACCTTGTTTTTTATATTTATTAAACTATCAAATTGCACCTCAATTGATTTGATAATAATGAAAAAACCATCTTGAAAATATGAAAAAGCCCTTTAACACTAGTTTTATACTTTTTTACTTTCAAGAGCATTTTGGTTGTTTTACTATAGTTTAAAAATATAAAAATATTTATTTTATTCAATCAATCCGATAATAACTAATGAACCTTGTAAAAATATCTCAATACCCTCAATAATTAGTTTTAAGTTTTTTTTATGAGAATAGCTTATAGTGAGCAGTGTTTTCACTCATAATTTATAATGTTTCCCCCTCGTGTTTTAGGTTTTGTTAATGACATTAAATATAACATCATGATATGGAGGCTTTGGACCTTTAATGATATAAAGTTCAAGCTAGACATTATACCAGAGCTCTTGCTAGAACAAGCCCCACATAATCCTTAGTATACCATTGGTCCATACTATGTTGTGTGCCACATTAATTTTTTTAATGCAAACAGAAGAATAGATAGGCATTGCTAACATGTTTTTCAAGAAAAGAAAACTTAATTACATGAGGATTAACCCGATATAACCCGATCAACTTAGTGGGTCCAAAAACAACTTGGATAGCTTGAAAAAATGACAACAAAAATTATCAATTGAAAAGTAGGAGAAATAAATTGAACTTTTCAGGCTAATTTTAAAATTGCCACTTATTTTCTTTTTATTTTTACTTTGATCCTATTTCTTTCAAGCATGCTTTTTTTTTTTTAACAAATTAGAAGCACCATCAATTTGCCCACATGATTACTCAATCAAGCATAAAAAAAGTTCAAGGAGGAAAAAAAAATCTATTGCTTGAATCCATAGTGGACTGTAAGAGGTTGCACAGTAAAAAAGCATGCAAGAAAAACCTCATCACCTATTAGTTTCTTTGTTATGATAAAAAAAAAAGGAGGGAAATATTCTAAATAAGATATATATGTTCATCAAAATCACGTATTCCAAATTAAGTTTTAATGCAATAAAAAGATATGGCAATGTTATGGATGTATTTTAAAGTATCATAATTTTTTTTATTAAAAAATCTAAAGATGTTGTCCACACCTCATAAATAAATTAAAAAATAAATAAACTGATAAATAAATAAAAAGTTATTAATGCTAATTAAATACTAAAATAAAAATTAATTTTTATCCTAAAAGCAACTAGATACATCTCCAAATATCTAACCTCGACTTTTCTTTCTAAACTATATTTTTATCTATTTTATCTTAAATGTTTTTTTTTGCCAAGAACCATTGAATTTTATTTTTATAAATACATCATACAAATATAATCTATTTATATAAAATAAAAGGAAAAATATAAAAATAAATTATAATAATCTATTTGAAAAATATAAAAAATATTTTTGAAAAAGGTGACTTAACAATTTAAAAAATAAGTTTGGGTATTAGTTAAAATTTAAATAAAAATTCAAGTCAAAGGGAGGGAAAAAAAAGGATGATATTAGTTATTTTTTTTATAAAATAATAAATAAATAAAATAAAAAGGGTCAAACATTACGGGGTCTAACAGGCAAAGCCTGCATTCCTAGCTAGCAACTAAAAAAACTAGGTGCGTTTGGGCCTGGGAACTGAGACCCTGAACAATATATCATCTATTTTTTTTATTTTTATTTTTAAAGTGAACAATATAATGTCCATTCTTAAACATAAAAGAAATTAAAAGAAGGCTAGGTGTTAGGGCCTGCCTCACTGGCCCACGCATACTAGCCTTTCTTTCTTTTATGATAAGCATACAAAGCCAATTTATTTGGGCAAGACGTCTAGTCTCTTTTTATGATTTTTTTTATATTTTAATTCAAATATACCATTAATAAAATACTTAACATTAGATTTAAATTGTTAGTCAAATTTGACATTTTTTAAAAAATAATATTAAACTTTTTATTGGAATGGTAAAAATTTATTTTGCAAAAAAAATAATATTGATCATGTATATTCAATGAATTGAAATTATCCATTTTTCCTGCCTATTTCAATTAATGATTGTCTCCGCCTTTCATTCAAAATGCACGCTGCTAATAAAAAAATCATGCCATTCTTTTTTAGAAGATTAATTTTTTATGATAATATTATATGTTTCTTTATGGATAATAATGTATTGTCCTAATACACAAGATTTTTAAAATATTTTTCTCATTAGTATTGAATGAAAATAAAATATTTATTTTCTTAATTTTTTGAATTATTATTTTTTTATATTTTTTCCAAATTTATTATTCTCATACTTTTTTTATATAGTTGCAAATAGATGATCAATTCAATTCTTGTTTTTCATGATCATAAAAAGTTTTTGCTTAAAAAACAATGTCACTCGTGTAAAAAACATGTTCTAATAAAAACAAATTGTCAATAAGAAAATTAGGTTTTTTAATTAAAAATATATCCTTTTTTTCTTTTAGTTCGAATTAGGGGTGATCATTTTCAGTTCGGTTCGGTTTTTACCTTTAAAAAACAACCAAACCGGAAGGAGAAAAGAAAAAAAAAGAGGACCCAAACCGAACGGGGACCGGTCCAAACCGACCGGTTTCGGTTCGGTTTTTGAGGTCCAAAACCGAAAAAACCTATGGTTATTTTTCTGAAGCCGCTTTTACTTCTTTCTTTCATTCCCCTTTTAACAAATTTAGTTTTTGGCTTTGTAGGAACAACATGATCATAACCTGGAGGAACTTCTTGAGTCTGCATTTCCTTTCTTCACTGCATCACATATTATAATAAAAGAAACCAACCCATATCAATCTTTCTTCATCCACGTACACACATATGAGAAAATTTAAGAGAATGGAACCAAACCCATGATTCTCCGTATCAAAAAAGAGCATACCAGGGCCCCTTTGGATTGGTAGACGGTGACTTTGTCTTGGGGGTATAACCAACCCGAATCCAAATGGATTTTCTAAGGGTGCCGCCGGGTTGTCTGCCGGGAGTCACAATCCTCTCCCCCTTCTTCTAGGGTTTTGTTTCGGGTGGGAGATTCAAATTGTGCGTGTCCATAAGCCGTTTTATCTCTCAGTAAACCAAAATAGATCTTGTATCTATGAGGAAACAAGCATTTAACACTCCAACTCGAGCCTTAACAATGACGTCAACCCCGATTCGCTTTACAACGACCGGCTCGAGATCAATGAACTCAACTCTTACCGGGGTCGAGAAGTGTGAATGAAAATTAAAAGGGTTAGAGGGGAGGGGCGGGCGTGCGAAAGGGAAAGCGGATAAATGGTCCGCTAGGGTTGTTGAAAAGTAAAGTAATGGGAGGAGGCGGCTGCGGCTTGGACCGCTTGGTTTATTTTTTTTTTCATTCCTAAAGCTGAACCGGTTCGGTTCGGTTCGGGTTGGCCGGTTCGAGCACACCAAAACCGGAAACCGAACCGAATCGGACATTTTCTTAAATATTTTAACCGGTTCAATCGGTTTTTTTTATCGGTTCGGTTTTTTCGGGTAATTGTTTTCCGGTTTTCTCGGTTAAATCGATTTTCCGGTTTTTTTGCTCACCTCTAGTTCGAATTGTTATAGTTTTTTTTGAATTTTTTTTGGATTGTTGTTACTTTTTATCTAATGACCAATAGAAAAAATTCATGAATAAAAAAAGATAATCTCAATGAAAAACACATTTATCTTTCATATTTTTATCAATTGTATTTATTATGAATATCTATTTCTCTTATATTGAATGATCAAATAAAAAATAAATTCCAAAAAGTAAAGTTATTAAACCTGGTCATGCCTATGATGCAAGTCGCAAGATAAGCAAGCTAATTTGGATGACCTGAGTCAATTCAAAACGTTGTTATTTTAATTTGTTTTAATAAAAAAAACACTACATCAATGTTGTTTTTGAAATTTTATTTTATAAAAAAAATCAAAACAGGTTTTGACTCAATCAAATGAGTCGCGTGTGCACATGCTAGAGTGATGGGGTCATACTTGATCTACTCCTCCTGCTTGATTTACTTTGAAATTTGATCTAAATTAAAGTCTAAATCAATTGGTTACCATGTTGATCAACTATCAAAGAAAAATTAGACTATGACAGATTTAATAGCACTAATAAATATCTCATATATTAATTTATTGTTTGTTTGATATTGTGGTAGTTTTTTAATTTTCAAAATGCTTTTAAATTGTTTTTTAAATGGAAAATTATCAAATTAATGCTTTTATGTGTACTTTTTAATAGTCTTGATTAGCTGGTATCAATTTTTTTTTTTAAAAAATGATACATTTTAAAAAACATCATACACCATATTACCAAACACCTATATAAACTAAAATAAAACAGTTAAATAATTTAATAAAAAAGGTACGACAAAGTTAGATATCCAATGACCCACTCGTTTGAAGTTATTAAACCTGGTCATGTCTACGACGCAAGTCGCAAGATAAACAAGCTAATTTGGATGACCTGAGTCAATTCAAAACGTCGTTATTTTAATTTTTTTAATAAAAAAACACTACATCAATGTTGTTTTTGAAATTTTATTTTATAAAAAAAATCAAAACATGTTTTAACTCAATCAAATGAGTCGCGTGTGCACATGCTAGAGTAACGGGGTCATACTTGATTTACTCCTCCTGCTTGATTTACTTTGAAATTTGATCTAAATTAAAGTCTAAATCAATTGGTTACCATGTTGATCAACTATCAAAGAAAAATTAGACTATGACAGATTTAATAGCACTAATAAATATCTCATATATTAATTTATTGTTTATTTGATATTGTGGTAGTTTTTAATTTTCAAAATGCTTTTAAATTGTTTTTTAAATGGAAAATTATCAAATTAATGTTTTTATGTGTACTTTTTAATAGTTTTGATGAGTTGATATCAAAATTGTTTTTAAAAAATAATACATTTTAAATTAAAAAAATATATTTTAAAAAATATTATACACCATATTACCAAACACCCATTTAAACTAAAATAAAACGGTTAAATAATTTAATAAAAAGTTACCAGAAAGTTAGATATCCGATGACCCACTCATTTGTAATACCAAGCAAATACATTTTATTAGGGGGAAAAAAACAACATGAAAAATGGTGGATTATGATTTATGACAGCTGGTGGTTGGAGTTGGACTTATCGGAGTAAAATGGGCCAGCGATGAGTTAAAAATCTTCTCACATCCCAGTTAAAAGACAACACTTTTGGCCATTGAGGGGGTCCCACGACATGACTTCATGAAACCCCTGTCCCGTTGCTCTGATACTGACTCGTACGAGCAAAGGACAATGTTCCTCGCTAGGGTTCGCGGGACCCACCCACTTAAATCCCATCATCATTGCCATTGTAAAGTGGAAGCCCATCATGTCCGTTAGTTACATAGACTTTTTCAAACATGAGACGTGACGATGAACTCATCTCTTGATTCTTGATGAAGGGAAACATTGTTTGCCTATGAATGTTTTTAAAAATATATTAAAAAAATATATAAAATATAATTTAAAATAAAAATAAAAAATTAAATTTTTTTAAAAACATATTAAACCGTAAAACAAAAGCAAGTGTTTACCTAAATATAAAGTATTTTTCATTCAGAAATATATTAAAATAATATTTTTATTATTATTTAAAAATTATTTTTCATATTAGCATATCAAAATAATTTAAAAATATCAAAAATTTATTAATTTAAAACAAATAAAATTTTTTTAATTCCTTTTAAAAATACATTTAAAACACAAAAATAAACAGCCGACACTTCATCAATAATTAGTTTCCCTCTGCTTGGCATATACCTTGTAAATTCTCTTCTGTTGACGGAGGACTGCAATGATTCATGGGTTTGGTGTGGTGTCCCTCCGTTTTTTATAAAAATAAATTATCAAGATAATTTTTATTTTTTTTTAGATAACAAGGGTTTTCTATTGTTTTAATATTTTTTAAAGAGGCTGGAAAGATAAAAAGATATTGTTTTTCAAGGTTTTGTATTATAGAAATAAGAGTTTAGTTTGTCCATTTCTTTTCTTATTTTTAATAAAAGTCAAACATTTTTTTAAAAAATATTTAATAAACATGTTTTCTTGATTTTTATGAAAAAAATTTTAGAATGATTAAAAAAACTAAAATGAAAAAAAATTGTTTTTATTTTCTACAGATAAAAAAAAATATCTAAATGTTTTTCCAAAACAAGATGCAAATGCTTGTGTTATTGGAGTGTAGAAGTTACAGAAAAATAATTGTATGGATCTCCGATACGTGAATCTAAAGTAAATCATATCAATGCTTGTTTGTTTGCTCAAATATGATTTATTTTAGAAGTTGTTTCATGGAAAGGGAATTTTTTGAAATAATTTATATATATATATTTAATAGTATCATGAAAAATTCTTTTCAGTGACTACTATATCATGAAAAATAAATTAAAAAATAATTTTATATTTTTTTCAAGTTTATTAAAAAAAATAAAGATTAAACTTGACATATAAAAAAGTTGAAGGATGATAAAATTAAAAAAATATAATTTCATAAATTATATTAAATAAGACAAATAGCAATTAAAATAATAAATACCAAATTTGAATGATAAAAAGTATAAAGATAGTGAAATTAAAAAAAAATAATTTCATAAATAATTTCAAATAAAATAAATAATAATTAAAAGAATAAGAATTAAATTTGATAGATAAAAATTTTCAATTAAAAAAAATATATAAGAAAAACAACTAATAATCAAGAGAAAGAGGAATAAAATTGATATAATCAGTAAATAACAAGATAATTTTTTAATTTTTTTTTAATTTCAGAAAAGTATTTTTCATAAAAAAATAAAAAATAATACTTTTATAGAAATTAAATTAATTTTTTATCTGATTATAAAATATTTTTTATCAATAATTTTTTTAATAATAAACAAACCTGTAAAAGTTTAGAAAAATAATTTTTATAAAAAACATTTTTTCATGAAATAAACAGGCTAAGTGTCATGCAAATTTCTTAAGGTGATTTGTGGTAATAGGGTCAGGTTTGGTCTGTGTGGGAGTGACAACGGCAACCTTCTAATAATTATGATGTTGGTGCTTAATTACAGTATTGGTGGATCAGCCCGAATAATTATGGTGATCACAATGACAATTTTACCATGCTGCCTTGACATTTTAACTTTTACTGTCCAATACAAGTTCAATGGGTTTAAATTTGTTGGAGGATGAAAATTTTATTGGAATCGATAGATACTGGTTTGAATAGATTTGAATGACTGTTTTTTTTTTATGATTTTTTTATTTAACGCATAACAAATAATGTGTTTATACTATTAAATTCAATCTAAATATAATTGATATATATATATACACACACACACACATATCTTAAATACTTGTCTATAAATGTTTTAATTTTTTTTTCCGTTAAATAATGAATAAATTATAAATATTACAGTATTTGACTGTAAAAATATATTTAGAAATGCGGTTGAAATTATATTTTTTAAAATTTTAAATATTTTTACTTAATTTTATTTCTATCAATTTTATTTCTATAATTTTTTAGATATTTTCAATTGATTTCTTCCGGCTTAAAACATTGCCATTTTACATCATTTTACTCCGCACCATAACACAAAATACATTTTAGAATATCTAGTAGCTTTAAAAAAACCTAATTGAGATTTAGTGATGTGTGGAAGAAGGGTAGAAATTACGTTTCAAATTGATTTTCTCTAATGTTAAAATAATATTTTTTAAATTTCATCTTTGTTATAAGCATACCAAACAATAAAAAAAATATTAATTTTAAATAAAAATAAATTTTAAATTTTTAAACAAACAATATTTTAACTACAATAAATAATAAAAAGAAATTTGAGGGGTCCTCTATTTTCATTACCTTCCTCTCTGGCTGCAGAGAAAGTTAATGGAGGACAGTGTTAGGTGGTTGTGTTAATTGCGTGGAATAAAACCTTTTATTGATCCTGGTACAGCACAATATAGAATAAACGAAGAAATCGTGCCTTATTCTTGCCTTTTTTATTAAAAAAACTTTTTTCCCGGTGACAGCAGGAAGGCTGGGGACAAGCGAGTATAATTTCTCGAACTTGGAAGGGTGACTCGAGAAACCATACGTGGTGATGTTCAATAATTAATTTAAGAAGATACTAAAATAATATTTTTTTATTTTTTAAAAATAATTTTAAGACAAACATATTAAAATGATCTAAAAATATAAAAAAAATATTTTTTAACAAAATAATTTTATTTTTAATTTAAAAAAAATATAATTTCAACTATGTCTCCAACGCGATCAAAATATATGAGCGAGCCAGTGATTGGATTATTCCTGGCTAAACAAGATCAATTTATATGCAGGTCCGTGCACCCATGATGCTGCCTCAGCAAAAAAGACTGCAATTAGTATGTCACCTTCCATTGCCATTACAAAAACATCCATGGGGTTTTCTCAACTGTTTTTGCATGCCCAAAATGATAAAGAGTGCAATATATACCAACAAAATCATTTGCTGAACAGCCAATAAAAAAGAATGTTTTTTTACCCACCTCCTTTTTTTTCATGGTGAATTATTACCCCTCCCTCTAAATTCAAGCTCGTAAATTGTTTTTAAAATATTTTTAATTTTCTAAAATTTATTGCGGCTACCTCTAAATTCAAGCCCACAGGTTTCCAGCACAGTCAAGGAAAACACCGAACAGGGAACACTAAACTTGTCAAGGAAAACACTAACAATTAAGGACAAACATAAAACACACGTGATTTGCTCTGCTGTTTTTCTTCCAAAAACCATGTAAATTACCAACAACATCATTGTTAAACAGCAAGAGCTAAGAGTTTCTCTTATTTTTTTAACCGTGGCTAAAATTGTTTTTTTTTTTAATAAAATAACACTGTTATAAATTTATTTGTAAGAACGACTGTTTATTAGGACGCCCGTATGTCACGCAGACGTCTAAATTTAAAAATCTAGCGTGCATCACATGCATAACCTTAAAATTGCAGCGGCCCGTGATTAGACATGCATTACTAGGATCCGCATGTTCTTTAAATTCAATCCTAACACTAGAAGCGTATGTGATACGTGCATGTTTTAACGAATTGTGTTATCTTAAAAAAATAAAATAAAAATTTACCGTGTAATATTTTTTATTTTTATTTAATGATGAAAATACCCTCAAAGCTAATATTTAGAAGTTAAAATTCAAAGAAAAGCTGTCCACTTCCTGATGCAATCGATGGGTCAGACTTTAATAATATGATATCACTCAGGTGCCTGTCCTTAACCATACTATTAAGGCAATCACGGGTAACATTTTAAACATTGAACCTCCTCGAAACGGCATCGTTCGACGAAAAAAAATTGACACTTTCCATATAAGTAGGGGAATACAGAGATTATTATTATATCCCCATAAACGCCGATCCCCCTCCCTCCAACCCTCCATCCCTCTCTCTCTCTCTCTCAAGCGAAAAACAACCTTCAACAAGGCAGAGCTTACAAGATCCGATCAGATCCGTTCAAAATCATTTTCTCTCTCTAAAAACCCTCTAGCTTTCTCTCTCTAAAGCCCTCCTTTTCATTTCTCCTTCCATGTGTCAACACCGATCGGTTTATTTCTTTCATACTCTAATTACCCTAAATCTAAGCTAGATTCTACACTTTTGACACCAGGATTTTGCAATTCTTCACCTCATTTCTTCAAATTAGGGATTTTGTTTCTGATTTTGTTATAGAAATGCACGAGATCGTTACCTAGGGTTTTTTTGTGTGTGCGAGTAAAGGTACTACCTTTACCTTGAATTGCATGAAGATTTGGTGTTTCTCGTGCTTCATTTTCGGTAAAGAAGAAGAAGAAGAAGATAACAAAGCCATGAGAGAGGGCATTTCAGAAAATGAAGGCAAGACCGAGGGCAATCTTGGAAATAACGAGGAGGAGGAAGATACTGAGGCGATTGCATCGAGAGATATCCGCCGTGAGCGTTATGGCCGGGAGTCGATGAGGTGGATTGAGGAAATGATTAGGGCGATGCAACGTGCTCGTAGTGGTTTTGGTGGCGGAGGCAGCAGCGGTACGACTGATTGGGGAGAGGTGGGGCCGGGTTTCGAGGAGGAGGGTCAATTTGTGGCTCCTCCTCTTGCTTTGAGGAGGTCTGCGTTTTGTACCTCGTGGTTGGGACGGGGAGAAAATAGTGGCAGTAGTTCTGCAGTGGCAGAGGCTGCCGGGAGTGGTAATGGGGGGTGCGATCGTGATTCACATAATAAAAGGGCTAAAGTTTACTCCTATTCTAAGTGAGTTTTGAACTTGTTTTGTGTTTAATCGGGGTCGAATTTTATTTTTATCTTTTATTCTGAAATGGCATCTTTTTCTCTATTAAAGTTTCGAATTTTCAGTGTTTTTTGGATGATAATTCAATGCTTTTCTGCTTACTGCGATGTCTATGCTTCTTGGTCATGTTTTGAAATTAATGTTGTTCCACAATTTGTCATTTTGTTAGAGAATTCAAGCTAAACCACACTACGTTTTTTCCAGACCTTTTGGATTTTTAGGTTTAGTCTTCTCTGTTGACTGTTGAAGTGTAAGTAGCATTGCTGGTTAACTTGTAGCAAGTGCATTTCTTTCGTTGGTCTTTAGCTTGCGAGCATGTAGTCTCATTTGGACATCACCTTTCAAACTTGCTACGATTACCTTCATATTTTTGATGGAATGGTCTTCACCAGCGTTGAATGTAATACCTGATTAGGATCTGGTGATGTGCATGTTAAATGAGTTCTTTCAGAGTGTATGCGTGCTTCATGGTTTTAATGGTTGCTGTTCCTGCATGATGGATAATTGTTTCTCTGCAGTGACTGTCACTATGCTGCGGTAATGGCTTCAGATGCTGGCAATTCTACTTCATCAGCGGATAGACACCTTGGTTTAAGTCAGAGCTCTTCAATTCCATCCAATAATGAGATTTTTTATCATAACTTCATGTGGAATAACAACAGCGATGATAATCCCTTTGATTCTAATGGTGCAAGAGATGATGGTGATGATAGCGGCACTTCCAAGTCAGAAGACTTAGAAGTTAGGATGGATCTTACAGATGACTTGTTGCATATGGTAAAGTGCATTGTTCAGATTGTTTTAATATATGCGTCACACCTTGCTTCCATCTCAGGGTCTAATTTTATACTTTACTTTTTCTACCCAGGTTTTCTCGTTCTTGGACCCCATTAATCTATGTCGGGCTGCGATGGTTTGTAGGCAGTGGCGAGCAGCTAGTGCTCATGAAGACTTCTGGAGGTGTTTGAATTTTGAGAATCGAAACATATCTGTAGAACAATGTGAGTTCGACTTAGTACCCTCTTCTAAATCTTTTACTCTATCTTCCTCCTGCATATGGGTAGAGTATTGTATGAGTGTGAAGAGATGTGGTTTTGAAAAACCAAAAGGAGCTTGTCACCATCTTCTCTCCCTCACCTACCCCTCTCAATCGTATCACCACAAGGCTTTAATGTCAATGTTTTTTTCTACCTAGCTTAAGAATGACTGAATTTTGGAAATTGGAAACCCTGCAAATGTGCATTGCAATTTCTACCCAAATTTCATGTAAAACATAGGGCACCTTATATATTTTTTTGGTCATTTTATTGCTACTGCCTAGGAAAAAGTGTGTGAAATAAATGTTATGCAACAGAAAGTAGTCAAATTAGGATAGCGTAGATGCATAAGTTTTTTTTTTTTTTTTTTAAATGTATGAATGTGATGGTCCTTATGTTGGAAAATTCCTTGAGGCTAGACATGCATTTTTTTTTTCCGTGGGCCACACACATCATTGTCAGAATTTTTCTACATAATATTGGTATACACCTCAGTAGATGTGCAACTATGGGTATCTTCTTCATTTTTGTAGAATTTATTTGGATGACTCATTTAAAATAAGTGATTTTCGAATCATCTTTTGATAAATAAGAATGGATGTATCGGTTCAATAGTCAGACATTGTATAGGTGGGATGGATTGTACATTTAAAGAATAGAGTATACAAGCATAGCATTCGTAAAGTGTGAATTTGTTAAAAGCATTGTTGAGCATGCAATGTTAGCCTACTTTTATGTGTGAATCGATAATGCATTTAGCAATCAAATGCTATGATCTACAAATGAAAGCAATATTGTGTAATGTATTACAAAAGGAGCACTTTGCATCCTTTTCCCTTCTCATTGTCAAATAGTGGTTTTGGAATCAAATTGATTGTATTTAATGTGAATTTGTAGTTGAGGACATGTCTCGGCGATACCCAAATGCCACTGAAGTGAATATTTATGGTGCTCCTGCTATTCACTTGCTTGTTATGAAAGCACTCTTTTCTTTAAGGTAGATGCCTTTCATTTTGTTCATCACTGTTATGGTCATGTAATAACACATAGCTGATGCTAATATCTTTAAATTATTTCAGAAATCTTGAGACTTTAACCGTAGGAAAAGGACAGCTAGGGGATCCTTTTTTTGGTGCCTTGGGAGATTGTATCATGTTGAAGAGTTTGAATGTCAATGATGCTACTCTGGGTAGTGGTATCCAGGAGATACCAATAAACCATGATAGATTGTGTCATCTTCAACTGACAAAATGCCGAGTGATGAGAATATCTGTCAGGTGAAACACTATTAAGTATTAAGCTCTTAAATCAAAATTCTGTTAGTTTGCTAAAACTTTGTGCTAAGATGCATCTTTTGCAGGTGTCCACAACTTGAGACCTTGTCTTTGAAGCGCAGCAACATGGCACAGGCTGTGCTGAATTGTCCTCTCTTGCATCTCCTTGATATAGGGTCTTGCCACAAGCTTACAGATGCAGCAATTCGTTCAGCAGCAATTTCATGCCCCCAGTTAGAGTCTTTAGACATGTCGAATTGTTCATGTGTGAGTGATGAGACACTGCGTGAAATAGCCCTCACTTGTGCTAATCTCCACATTCTTAATGCATCTTATTGTCCAAACATATCACTTGAGGTTAGTTCTTCTAAATCAGTGCCATCTTTGATTTGGTTAAATGGTGATATTCTGCTGTTTGACATCACGATAAGCTTTCTCTTTTCTCTTTGAAGTCTGTTAGGATGCCAATGTTAACTGTTCTCAAGCTTCATAGCTGTGAGGGCATCACTTCAGCTTCAATGTCTGCGATTGCATATAGTTATATGCTGGAGGTATGAATTCTCTTCCTTTGCATGCTGGTCTTGCCTAGATGCGGGTGTCCTCTAGAAATAACTTGGAGCATTGACATTGTAATTTATTTTAGGTTTTGGAGCTTGACAATTGCAGTCTTCTGACTTCTGTGTCCTTGGATCTCCCTCGCCTGCAAAACATAAGATTAGTACATTGTCGAAAGTAAGCATGCTTTTCCATTCCTCTATCCCACCATTCAAATCTTGAGAAGCATTCTTGTCGGATTGCAAGAGTTTTTTTTTTTTGTTCTTTTTGGTTGGAGTAATGTTATTTTCTGCCCCCCTCCCTCCACCGCAGATTTGCTGATCTGAACTTACAAAGTATCATGCTATCATCTATAATGTTGTCTAATTGCCCAGCCCTTCATCGAATCAATATCACTTCCAATTCGCTTCAAGTATGTTTCACCAGATGACTCCTGTATATTCACCATGCTTTCCTTCATCTTTTATCAGTGTAGCACTCTTATTATTTGTTTCTTAACTTGCAGAAATTAGCGTTGCAGAAACAGGAAAACCTAACAACATTAGCATTGCAGTGTCAATATTTGCAAGAAGTGGACCTCACAGATTGTGAATCTCTGACTAATTCTATTTGTGAAGTTTTTAGTGATGGTGGTGGATGCCCTATGCTAAAATCATTGGTTCTTGATAATTGCGAGGTTTGTAAATTAGGCTCTTTTTGTCTGTTTGGTTTATGCATTTTGTGAAATCTGATCATGCTTGGCATGTGCATGATGAGGGATCCTGGTGTTTTAATGCTGTTATCTTTTTGCTGCTATAATCTTTCACATGTTTTGTTTTCTCTGGAGCAGTAATTCTTATAAAGGAAGAAAGGTATTGGTGGTGTTATTGTATTAGAATTCCAATTTCTTATGCCTTCGATAATGAGATTTTTACCGAACAGATTTTCTGGATTTGCATTTTTCAGCTATGATATAGGTCATGGGATATCTCATGTTCTAAAAGTGGATTTTTTTTAAACATCATTTCAATGGAGCAAATTAAATAGAGGAGAATGAGCCATAGAACCAGCCCCAACTAGTATGGATCAAGTCTTTTTCAGTACATTAATGACTAACTCTCAAGATGGAGCTCCACTGGTGAATTATTTAGACTTGGACATATGCTTCTAAACAATGCATCTCTGATGCCGATGATACTCCTTTAGAATTTGAATTGGACTTCAGTGATACGAAGAGTGCAATTCCAAATCACACTCGTAGAGATATTGGGTTGCTAAAATTTGGAATGACTTCTAATTATGTGCAGAGCAAGTAAACATTAATAAGTGGACTTTTGAAGATTGGGCAGGGAGAAAGGGCCTGGCAGCTAAATTCTGATTAAAAATTCAGATTCATGGTGAATCATTGGTTCTGTAGTATGCAATAGGTTCACCCTTTTTGAATTTTTTTATTATAAATAATATTCTCTGTTGAATGTTTTTGTGCCCAGGTGAGTGAAGTTATGCAGTAACTTCTGCAGTTCCTGTAATTGGTTTTTTTCCCATTCAACTGAGTGAAATGATTTTTACTTTTCAGGCCTTGACAGCTGTGCGATTCCACAGCACTTCTTTAGTCAGTCTTTCCCTAGTTGGTTGTCGTGCTATTACTGCTCTTGATCTGGCGTGCCCTTCTCTAGAGCTTGTTTGTTTGGATGGCTGTGATCATCTTGAGGAAGCATCATTCTGCCCAGTAAGTGGGAATTATTGACGCCAATCTTGTTCTGCTAACATGATACGCAAGGTGTATTATAGCAAACAAAATTGATGGTAAACTGAAACATTCTGCCTCTTTTCAGGTTGCTCTCCGATCACTCAATTTGGGAATATGTCCCAAATTGAAAATCCTTAGCATTGAAGCACCATGCATGGTGTCCCTTGAGTTAAAAGGATGTGGTGTATTATCTGAAGCATCTATTAATTGTCCCCTCTTGACGTCTCTGGATGCTTCATTTTGCAGGTCATGTTACTTTCTGTAGTTTTTTGGGCTGTCCCCGCTCATGTCCTATGACTGATATGTGTTATTTACATGCAGCCAACTCAAGGATGACTGCTTGTCTGCAACCACTGCATCCTGCCCACTGATTGGGTCATTGATTTTAATGTCTTGCCCTTCTGTTGGTTCTGACGGACTACTTTCTTTGCAGCGGCTTCCACATTTGTCTGTTCTTGATTTGTCATACACTTTTTTGATGAATCTGCAGCCAGTGTTCGACTCTTGTTTGCAACTGAAGGTACTTCATAATGTCAGCTTGCATACTTCTACCACTTACATGCAGTGCACTTCAATTACTTTTGTAAAATTTGTACGTCTATAACGAATGAGCCTGTAGCTAGTTGTACACACAGGTATGAGGGTGGAGGTCTTAGGTTTGAGTCTCACCCTTGTCAATTGAATTCTAATAAAATTGGATCCCTATAATAAAAAAAATAATTGGACATCTGTTGGATTGGCAAGGTCTATTTTACTATTCTACAACCCACTTGCTTGTATAATTTGAACATTCAAAAGAGCTCATTGTGAACGTGCTAAAGTTTTTTACTAAAACATGTTGGATTGCTTGCGATTTAATTTCATACTGTCTAATTATTCAAAAGAAGACCATCTGAAGATTGTTTAAGATTTTGGCATCTTCAGCTTGAATTATGAACTTAAATATTTCATTTTTAAGCTGAACATGTGTCCCTGGCTGACCTAAACATCTGATTTGCTTTTTTCCATGTTACAGTTTATGAAATTGTTGGCCTTAATGACTTATTTTCTTTTACCTCTTCATCTTCTAAGGTACTAAAATTACAAGCATGCAAATATCTTACTGACACATCATTGGAGCCTCTTTACAAGGATGGTGCTCTTCCAGCACTTCAGGAGTTGGACTTGTCTTATGGGACCCTTTGTCAATCTGCAATTGAAGAGCTTCTTGCTTGTTGTAGACACCTTACTCATTTGAGCTTGAATGGCTGTGTAAATATGCATGACCTGAATTGGGGATGCAGTGGTGGTCAGCTTTCTGAGTTGCCAGGCAAATTTAGTTCATCTGCCTTGTTCTCTCATGAGAATATTCTTGTGCCACCTGAGCAGCCAAATCGCTTATTGCAGAACCTCAACTGTGTTGGTTGTCCGAATATTAGGAAAGTTGTCATTCCACCAGTGGCCCTTTGTTTGCATCTGTCTTCACTAAACCTTTCTTTATCTGCCAATTTGAAGGAAGTCGATGTTGTTTGCTTTAATTTGTGCTTTCTTAATTTGAGGTGTGCTTCTGTTTGTTGATGTTGTTTAAGATTTTTTCATATTAGTTTTTTATACTTTTCTTTATCTAATATCTGTGTGTTTGTATGTTATTCAGCAATTGTTGCTCCTTGGAAATATTGAAGCTTGAGTGTCCAAGGCTGACTAGTCTTTTTCTCCAGGTATGTGCTTTTCTGACTTTCAATGAGTTCCTGGATTCGGTCGTTGTCTGGGTTTACCCCTATTATATTCAAGGGGAAAAGGAAAAAAAATAGCTTGTCTTTAAGTCAGATAATGAAGGACCTTGCACAAATAATGTGGCTATTTCTTTTGCCATTTAATTCATCTGCATGCTTTTACCTGGGTTTGGGGAAGTCCTCAATCTGGTACCACAGTTATTAGCTTGAATACATGATAGTATCGCAGTGCTACTTGCACTATAGATGCATATACTGTCTAGTAGGGGGGGTCCCTCTCCTTAGGAATAAATGTATAAGAAAACTGGACAGCCTCCTCAATACCAATCACAAGGATCACTTGTTTTCTGGTTTGATGTGTAATTTTCCTCGGATTTCAATTATTTGCCTCTCTTCTCCTACAGGAGAGTATGTGCTAGCCGTGTCTTTGGGGCAATTATCATTTTAGCCTTTGGGACAACGCATCTCAAATTGCCCCCATCTAATGCATTATTTTTTTTTGCTTCTGTTTTAATTGTTGTTGCAGTCTTGTAACATTGATGAGGAAGCTGTTGAAGCTGCCATATCTCAATGTGGCATGCTGGAGACTCTTGATGTACGTTTTTGTCCGAAGGTGAGATCAGCACTTTATTATATTTTTTTCTTTTTGAAAAATGGAGAGCTTAATTATCTTACCAAGCAGAAAGACAGTCTTTGATTTTGTTCTATTTCCTTTAGACTTGTATTACTCGCTTGCTAATTGAAGTTATTTGTGTTCTGACACCCCCAGATATGCTCAATAAGCATGGGCCGATTACGTGCAGCATGCCCGAGTTTAAAGCGCATCTTTAGTAGCTTGTCACCCTCGTAATTTACCTCGTTTTGTTTTCTCTCCAGTGGTGATTCGCTTTTACTGAAGTAGCATCCTGTTTGTTGTGTAATATCCACAATTCACACCTGTGCTGTAAATGTTCTTCTGTCTTGTTGATGCGTGTTCCAAGTATACCAGGTTATGAAGTAGCTTACCTGCTGTAACAATACAATAAATTTTATTTGTTTTCAATATTACTCAATTTGGCGAGTAAATATTTTTTGAAGGGGTTTGCAGTCTCACTTGCCTGGTTCTTGCGTGTAGCAACCGTTTGTGTGACCACAGCTAGGATTGAGCTTGCAGCTACGAAACTTTTTTGTTTTATTTTTTAAAACTGTTGGGAGTAATAATTTAGTTGCAAATTTACAACGTCTTAATCAAAAAAGCATATAAAAATGAAGAAATTTACATGCTAATTACTACCCTGAACTTTTGTTTCGTAAAATCTAGTTGCCACTTTTATATTCTCATGAGTTACTGTTCATAATAGGTACACGAGGCTGTAGAAACTATAAAATCGGAACTCTGTAGGTACGTAATGATAATAAACGTTGCTACGATTATTTGAAGACAGCAGACCGATGATGGGTACAAAATTTCTTAGTTTTGGATCTCATTGCTCTTTCGTCTCGAGTACCTGAGGGGAAACAAAGAGGAAAGGATAGAAGAAAGATCATATAATATGTCACAAGATTGATTCCAACCGCTTCAATTCTGGGTCTAAGATTTCAGCTTCAGAGTCTTCATCTGGGGTCCGGTAAGCATCCGCAACAGCCTTCCCTTTATCTAACACATCAGATGGGACAGTCTGGAGAAGGCTGTGAACAGAGCATGGGAGGAAAGTAAGTTTCCTTGAAATATAGATATTGACAGGAAGAAATAAATGAGTGACACCAGAAAACAAGAATTTGTTACTAATGCACAGCGTTGCTTTTCTTGGGGGGTTTCAAAAACCCACTGCCATGATTACCTTTCCATTGCAGCAAGGGCAATTCCTACTTTTGCCTTCATCGATTTAACTGAAGCATCTGGCTCATTTCTTGATGCACGCAGAAGCAAGGAATCGAGTTCTTCCAAAGCACTATAAAAGCGTACAAGTTATTTCTGTCAGGATTTGTTTGGATGTTCATGATCTACACTAACCTTTTTTCTGTATAGTTTTGGTGCTCTTCAAGTGACCTGCTTGCCATTTCGATAAATTTATCCAAGAGAAGCATTTTTCAATGAAAAGCCAAAACGATTTTCAGTAATTCTACTGTGTGTTTTATATCCCACCGGTCCTATATAAGCACAGTAATTCTACTGTGATCCACGATTAGGAAGGCCAGAGTGCAGGGAGCACTTAGAAATCCACTCAAAACAATGTGGGAGACACCTATAACTATTTTCCATTTTCATGAGCAGCAGAGAGATTTTGGGAGATACCTGAGACATTGATCAACATTGTTGAAAGCAGCGTTACCATTTCCAGCATCTGAAGCATATTGTGCTACCTGAAGTTCCGAAGAAAATTTCCAAACCTCAGGAACTCATGTACAGAAAAACTGCCATAAAGGAAATCCAAATAAGAAATTGGTTTTTTGGACATCTTTCTTAAACACAGGCTTTCAGATGACACCAACCATATCGATGCAAGACTGATTGTTTGACAGCAAGTAGTGATGAACAAGCATGGCTTACAGTCTAATAACCACTATGTCAAGGCAAGAGTTTTGATCCAAACCTGCGACATTCAAAGGCCTGGCTCTAAATGCTATCACACAACCAAATAAATCTTGCAGAGCTTAATTGGGCTCTAAATGCTCCATATTCTTTTTGACATATCTAAAGTTTCAAACTACCGACATCCTCACGCCATCTAAGAGACAGACCCGCCATCTCTGCTCACAATGGCTGGAGCATTTAACGATACTAGGAAAAAATTCACTGAACAGTAACATGATACTCCAATGGCAATACTGCCTGAACCATCTAATTGAATTAGATAACCTCTAAGCTTCAAGTTAATGATGCAAATATTATCTGACCATCTCTGTAAAACAAATTTAATACGGGTGCATCATGGGGACCTAACCAATGATATCTTGGCTCCAAACGAATTTAAGAAAGAAACTCAAATGCATGGTGCTTCTTTACCCTCTATGTAAATCACTTATCGGCATATTAATGAACAAACTTGAAAGTACTTAGCATGATGGTTAAAGAGAGGTATGTCCTCTTTTTGAGTTATTAGGCGATCAAATCTCGTCTCCTAGAAGTTACAAAAGTAAAGCTCATGAATATCCTAATCCCAACATAAATGACCTTTTGGTGTTGCAAAGCTCCTATTAGATAACCTCTAAGCTTCAGGGATTTCACTTGGACTAGTGAACAATTGTCCACTGTCCAGTTGATTTAATGGTCGAAAATCAAATTCAAGATTTTAGAGGTTGATGACTGCTGAGTTTACTGTCAATTAAAACTCCAATTTAAGGACCATACACAGAGAAATTATACTCCATTTTCCCAGTACTGCTCTAGAAGCCTTAATGATAGTTGAGAGAATAATCAAATAGTAATATCTTCTCTCTTTATAATCATATTGTTTCTTCTGAAGCCAACTTAGTGGTACCTTACATACTTTCCAGTCATTTAAGCTGTATCCAAAATCAAATAGATAAAACACCATTTAAGGAATTATGAAAATTCTCCCGGAATAAAAAATGTTTCACAAGCAATTAGATACAAAATGAATAAAGCTAGAGAAGTTGACTTACTGCTCGAATATTTACACGAAGAGATGCTGCCGGGCCAGAACGTAATAAAGATCGATAGTTGCCGAATTGGGGCTGATCAACATCCAGAATTTTCTCTACAGTAGTCAAAGAACAAATTAAAGCATCATGGTACACTATCAATATATTCTTTAATGCCTAATTGAGTTCAGGTTTCTTGCTTAGTACGAGGATGTAGGAACATCCTTAGTGTGAGTGTGCAATAGAAAAAGAAAAGGTAAGAGATACAAAATCGAGTAACGACTTTTGTGCATCTTCTGACAACATTAATATTGCAAGTGTAATTTTGGCATCATCTCTTAATTTCTCCAGCTCCCACGGGAAGGAAATAATGTGGCAAGACAAGGAATTACCTAAATCCTTAATCTGCAACTCAGTCAATATAACAGCAGGCACATAAGCCTCTAGTGGATCAAGCTTTTTCCTGTTAAAATTTTTAGGAAAGGAATTAGTTCTGATAGTAGTAGAGGCACTCGTTGAACGAAACAAATATCATACAAGGCTCAATCGCAGTCATCATAGTTTATTTTAATATAGTGCTGGAAAAATTTGGAGTATCATTCCACTAGCAGGCAAGGCATTGACAATTTGTCAATATTTAATCCAGTTTGTGTCCACTCAATTCTGTATAGTATTGAAACTGAATTAGAAATCTTTAGGCCTCAGGCATTTCCTTTCACTACAATCCAATGACCATTTCGAATTTATTTGTTCTGGTTTTATCCATTAACAATTTAATGCCAAAATCCATACTCATTAATCAATCATACCATACCGTTTCACATAATTATCGAAAAAACTGCCAGCAATAGCATCTGCAAAACAAAAAATATAGTGAGCCCACATCAAACAAAATCACCAATTCAATAAACTTATCCCAAATCAATGAACAACTTAGAAACACAAAATTTTCAATTTCTTTACTTTTTTCCTTTTTCAAAAAGCAGGAGGTTGAAAACAGAACAGGGTAGTAGTTAATCAGACTTCAGTTTGAAGCAACCCCTGGCTAGGCTAGAAGCACATGGCATTACTTCAAATGGAAGACAAGCACAAACCCTTCGAATCACGTGCAGTTCAGTCTTTTCAAGAGGGCATGTTTGTTTGTTGAATAAGGGGGCAAAAACAAAAAGAAATAAGAAAAGAAAAGGAAGCAAAAGGAAGTGCTATAATCTATTACTACCATATTGAACTTTCCATGCAAAGAATGTAAAAAGAGTAAGTTTATTATGATATTGCATACCATTAGGAACAAAAAGGAAGTGAGAGAGAAGTAGAGAGTTGGAAAGCAATGAACGCCTGCTCTGACCCTGCCATGTTGAGGTGGTGGAGGAGGACATCAATGCGCAGCACCTGATTACTCCTCGACTACCCGACTTAATGTTTGGTTTCGAAGAAGAAAGAGAAAAATGATATGGGAGAGCTGAGGAATGGAAGGAGGAGGATGTGGTGTTAAGTATGGCCATGCCAGCAGCACTGTATTGGGTGGATCCAGTCGGTGAGGTGTTAAGGGAAGAAGATAAAAGGAAACAGGGCTTATCCATTTGCCTGTCTCGTTGTCCTTTTATGTCTTCATATTTACACGAGGGCCTGTGTTAGTTACTGTAAGAATCAACTTGTGAGATGCTCTCGTGTTGCTGATTTAAGAATCAATGGCTATAATTTTTATTGATGTTAGTTAGAGGATAATTGAGATACTATTTATTTTTATATTTTAAAAATATTTTTGAAATTTTTTAATTTTTAATTTTAAATTAATTTTTTTATATTTTTAAATCGTTTTAATATATTGATATTAAAAATATTTTTTTAAAATAAAAAAATTATTTCATTATATTTTTTAAAATATATATATTTTAAAAAATAAATATTACCAAACTTACAAACGAAAATAGCTATTCAATAATAAGAAAATATTTGCTTATTCTATCCTTGTATAAAATCCTAAATGTTGATTTCAATCCAATAATTTATAATAAAAAGCAAATATTATATCTGAAGATTAACAAATATAATGTAACATGTTGTTAATAGATTAGTTTTTCTTTTCTCTTTCTTTTTATAGGTGTAATATTCCGTATTTATATTATTCAATTTTATCTTAATTAGTGAAATTTCCAATAACTAATATTCTATTCTTAAACCAGTAATGGGAATTTCTCCGGGTTGTAGCTTTTGATTTTTTTTCATTTATAGAGAAAAAATTGTTTAGGTAGTAAAATAATTTCTATCTTTTACATTAAATTCCACCCAAAATTACGTTGTAAACCTTAATTTTATAGAAACTAAAATATATTTTTTATTTATGAAAACATGTTTTTTATTTATTTTATATATAAAAATCAATTACATAATAATTTTAATCAAATACATATTTTTTAAACCTGTTTTTTTTAATCACAATTAAAAATATTTTCTTAAAACCTAGAAAGCATACTCACTTAGAATATAATAGACCATTAACCATTAGTATTGATTGAACTAAAACCAAGAATCTTAATCAAATAGTTTGGGTAAGAAGAATTTCAATGAAAGGCAAACTAACCTCAACCCAAACGTTATTCAAATATAACGAAACAGCTCAAATGAGGTAGCCATCATCTTTTTCTTAACCATACAATAATCCTTCACTAGCTATGTGCATCGTGGTTTGCTGTGGGTAGAATAAAGTTTTTAAAAATAAATAAATAAATGTGCGAGTATTTACAACATATGATTTGGCACCAAGAAAAAATTATAATTATATATCAAAAATATTATGCATGTATTTAATAAATAAATTGAGAACCATGTATAATAATAAATGAAAAAAACCAATTGATAATAGCTAAATATTAAATTGAAAAATTAAAAGATACATGTGTATTAAAATATATAATCTCTCAATATGGACAGCAAACCTAGTTGTATTGAATAATTTTATTTCTTTAAATTAATTTTTTTATTGAATTGGATAGTAATAAAAAAAGACGAAAAAGAAAGCGAGCCAAGTCAAAAAAAATTGAATGTCAAAAATATTCAAGCATCGCTAATGTATTTTCTAAAAAGAAAAAAGATTTAATTATGAATTCAAAATTTAACACAAATTGGATGAAATTTTTTATAGAAGATTGAGACGGGATCATATTATATCTACCTAAGTAAACCCGAGTTAATCAGCTAAATCTGCGACCCGATTCATGAGAATGTAATAAACTCAGAAAAAAGCAAACTAAAATAAATTATGATACTTAATTTTCAATCAATTCAATGTTGAAGAATGAAATTGAAAATAAAAATATTTAATTCACTAAAGAACAAAAAAAACTGGAGTGAACTGAGATGAACTTGTTAAACTCGTAATCTAGACCATGCATCCTATTGGATTTAATAAAAGAAATTACATATTTTTTTTATTTAACGAAATGCCAACCAGGTGCATGAGAATTGTTTTAATATTATTTCTTTTTTCAAAATAAAAAATATAGGTTGTGTGTGAGATTAAAATAAGAAAGGTATGGCTCGCACTCCAAGCCCATGCATTTTTCAAGATATTGAAGGTCAGTTGGTGTATATTTTTAGTTTAAAAAGTGGATGACATGTTGATCACCCTTTAATATAAAAATTTGATGCAATAACATGTCATCTACAAATGACACATTGTACATCCTTTAATATATATATTAAAAAAATATTGTCTATTGACCTATTTTATGAGGATCATGGGTTTATGAAAAAGTGGGCCTAAGGTTTTTTTTAAAAAAAAATTAATTTTCAACCTATTTGTTTTCTTACCTAAAACACCTAAAAAATCTCATATATACCATGATAAACTAATTTATGCCCTAAAAAACCCAAAAAACATCTAAAAACCCAAAATCAACCAGAAACTAAAACATTTCTCAAGCTTATATCTACCATCACTGGCAAGAGGATGATCAAAGAATACCTGAGATAAGCTCTTCTTGTCAAAAGAAACTTGTTGACACCTAAATCGACCTTTTTAGTGGTCATAATCAGTGTTAACCAAGTGTTTCTCACTCTACTATCGGAATCCAGTCACTTTCTCTCTCCTTTCTCAAACTAGAAACTATAAAATAAAAAAAATAAAGTTTTTGACCAAGATTGAGTTTTATAAATATTGGTGGACCAAAAAGTTTTAATTTGAAAATGAGGACCAAGCTGAGTTTTCTGACCAAATTTCAAAATAACACCTATTTTTCTATTTTTTTTCACTTTGATCCTATTTCTTTTAATCATACCCTCATCAATAAACTTAAAGCAAGTGTCCTTTAATTTGGCAATAAAAGAGTGAAATCGACCAAAACAAAGTTTGGGACACCAAAATAAAAACTTTGAACAATGAATCCACAATGGATGCGAGAGAGTCCAAATATCTCATTTACAATATTTTTCCTACATATTTTAGAGTTTCTTACTAGATTGGTGGCTTGTGCAACGCCGCAGGCTGGGTCAAATTTTTTTAACCCGAAAAAAAAAAGATGTTCATGTTTTTAAATAAGCAAGAGGAATTTGATAACCGAGTTAAATTTTGATTAATTTCATAATATGATAAAAAAAAAATAAGGCAACAAAAAAAAAATATTGCTCTTCATAAAGCTGGGTTAACACGCAAAATACTTGACCTGGACATTAGATATGTTAAGATGACATGTCTATCGTGTGTCCTATATCATGAGGTCAATATAATTTGATTGAAAAAGGAAATTGATGATAAATAAAAACAAAATTGCAAAAATTAAAAAACAAATATAAATCAAGATATTTAATAGCACAATACAGGTCATTTACCCGGTTTTGTTTAATGAGTTTGTTTATCAAAATCAATTTGTAATAGAAATTAATAGAAACATAAACTTTATTGAATAAAATAAAAGGAAAAAATATCATGTAAGATTGCACATATTAAAAATATCATAAAAAATAAATATTTTTAATTTATAAAAATAAATTTAATTTATATGAAATATATATATAAAAAATTACATATGAATTATACTAACCTCATGAAAGATTAAAGATACTTAATATAATTAAAAAATAATCATTATTTAAAAAAGGTTAAGTAAGCACACAAAAATGACATGGAGGGGTATTAATTAAAAAAAACTTAAAAAAATACTTTTAAAAGGCATAAAAAATGTATTAATCAGAAAGAAAAACATAAAAAAGTACCAAAAATTGAAAAGCTCAGGCCCATGCATTTGGGCCTGCTATTTTTTTTAAATGGGAGGAAAACATGACGCTCGTCCTTATTTTTTTGAGAAAAAAAAATAGACAAATGACGTGTCATCTGCCAGCCCAGATTCCGACCACCATTGTAGTGGTCGAAAAACTGGGCTTGCGAGTTTTGTACCTAAAGAAACCCTTTTTTCAACTACAAAACACCCTACAAACACCTTTAAAATGCCAAAAAATCAACCTATTAACCCATTAAACCCAAAAAATAGTTTAAACCACTAAATCAAACTGGAAAAAAAATATTGCATCCATGACCTAGATTTAGATTTTTAGGCAACATTAAGGTTTAAAACAACTACCGTGAGACTTCTCTGACCTAGTGGAACTCGTTAACACCAATTTTAACTTGTTTGGTGGTTGAAATCGTCATTAACAAAGAATTTTCTCTTTCTTTGTTGGAATCTGACGACTTCTCTCTCTTCCCATGAAAAAGGGATTTGAAAATAGAAAAAAAAAATATTTGTACCAAGATGTGTTTTTTTTTAATTAAATAGAATGGCCACCTTATAGCAAAAAAGTTGGGGACTAAAATGTACTTCACAAATAAATTTGAAAGCAACACCTATGTTACTCATGTTCTTCGCTTCAGTCTCATGTCTTTGAATTCAACCCTCCCTCCCAAAATAAAATGCAATTGGGTGCTAATTTTGACTCAAAATGACTTAATTATACAAATATAAAGTTCGATGATCAAATTAAGATTTTTTTAAAAATCACTACTCCAATCCGCAGTTATTTGTAAGAGAGTGAATAGTGATTTTATGCACAGTGAAAACACCACAGTAACTAGCTATTTGTCTCTTGCTCTGCGGCGGGTCAAGTATTTTCTTTACTAATAAAAAACTGAGCATGTAGACTATTTCGACGCTTGTTTTTACACAAAGAAAATTCTAAATATAAATAAAAAAAGTCTATGCACGTATCTAAATAAATAAATAAATAAATATTTCTATAGATAAATAAATAAATAAAAGTCATTGATGATAACAAAAAACAAAACTGAAAAAATTAAGAGATACTTGTAAATTACAATATTTAATCTCACAACATAAGACACTTACCCAGTTGAGTTTAATGAAGTTTTTTTTTGTTAAAATAAGTTTTTTATTGAATTAAATGATAATAAAAACCAATACACACATAAAATTAATTGAATAAAAAAAAAATATCATGCAAGGCTACATGTATTAGAAATATCAAAAATAAATATTATATTTTTAAAAATAAATTTAATTATTATAAAATGTAAGAAAAAATATAAATGAGTCACAATAACCTCTTCAAGATTAAATACATAAAAAATAATTGCTATTTAAAAAAGACTAAATAAGCCAAAAAAATCATGGAGATGAGATATTAATTGAAATATAAATTAAAAAATTATTTAAAAAAACACATATAAGAAGTATTAATTTAAAGCAAAAGAAAAGAAAAGAAAAGGAAAGAAAGAAAGATGCTAGGCATTACTCGGCCTGGCAAGCCAGACCAATCGCTAGGCCTATTACAAAAGGGTCAACACGCGGGTTAGCAAGGGCATGCCCACGTGTGCGAGCCTTCATCTATTTTAAAATTGATGGGTCGTTTGCCTCAAAAGTTTTTGAAAAGTAAATAAAACAAACGACGTGTCGTTTGGAATTCCCTAAATTCCAACCATTACGATGCTTAGAAACTCAAGGCTTTTGATTTTCTGGCTTAGAAACCTATTTTTCAACTTATTTTTTACTTGGAATACCTAGAAAAGGCCTAAAATACCTTGATAAACTCATAAATAGTCATAAAAAACCGCACAAAAACCCAAAATCAACCAAAAACTTTCTCGAGCTTAGATCTAATTTTTTAGGCAATTTTAAATTTAAAAACAGCTAAGTGGAATCCCTCATTGAATGGAATATGATGGTACTAATGTAGACAATTTTGGTGGCTGAAATCATTGTCAATGATGATTTTTTCTCTCTAATGCTGAAATTCAACGAGTTCTTCTCTCTCCTCTCTTTAACCAGAGACTAAAATATAAGGAAAATAACGTTTCAAACCAAAAATAAATCTTAGACATTCAAAGAGATCCAAGTTATATTATTTATAAAGATGAAGGACCAAAGTGTATTTTTATGCAAACTATGTACACATCACCTATTTTGAGTGTCCTTTTTTTTTTATTTCGGTCCTTTTGCTTTCAATGTTGTCTTTGTCTAAGAAATCATAAGCAATTGGTGTTTAATTTAGAGTCAAATCATCAAAAATAAAAGTTTGATGACTAAAGTAGAACAAAAATGTATATGAGAGTATGTAAACCAACACAAAGTTTTCTCCGCTCCACAATCTTTAGAGTTTTCTATTATAATATAATAATAATAATAATAGGTGACCCTTCAAATACAAAAGAATAACAAAAAAAAAAAAGTTTAAATCCATTACTTGCACTTTATATTTTCATTAATTCATAAAAAACTCTTTGTATTTATAATTAAATGTATAAATATTAAAAATTTATCTTATTATCCTCATTACTTAAATCATCATCATCTAATTTCCTGTAAAAAAAATTTCAGCATTGAAAATCAGGGTACTATTGTGATGAAGGCAAGATTGAATGCGGCCAGTTTTTAGACATCAGACCCAAAAAAAAAACAAGTTGGTGACACGTCGGCAATTTATTACCAAAAAGAAAGCCATTTAAGCTGCTAAGTAACCAAAGCAAGAGGTGGACGCATCACTGACTCATCCCATGATTCCCATCTACTCCTCTCTCTCTCTTTAAAAGTCTCTTCCTTTCTCTCTGGTCTCTACTACACAACAGCTGCAACCAACCACAATGGCTACCTTTTTTCTTCTGCTATTTTCTCTTCTGTTCTTCTCTGCTTCTGCTCATATTCACTGTAAGTAAAAGCCTCCCATTTCCTTTTGTTTCTAAATGTAGTAGGAGTGGTTGTTATAGTATATGATAAATGGACTTGACATGTTATTAGATTTGAAATTATAACTTGCATTTAGTGCTTGATCTGCTTTCCCATTGTTTGTTTATGTGGGCATTTTTATTTTTATGGATTATTTCCAAAATGTGTATACTTGTTTTCATGGGGTTTCATTCACCCGTTTCGTAGCTTTGTCATGAGTTTCATTGAATATTGCTTTTTTAGATTTGAGATTGCTTTGTTCAAACTGGATGCTGGTTGTGGTATTATTGTTGTAGTACGATCATAGATCTCTGTTTTTTAGTTTATAGTTTAGAGTCTTTAGACCCATGTCTGCTCTGCTGGAGCTTATATTGTTTTTTGTTTGCTAAGAGATTGGAGGAAAGGAGGCAACTTTAGTATTTGAATCTTGGGTTCTTTAGTTCTTGGTCCACAAAAGTCAACCTTAGTGATAGTTGAAAGAAAATTCCAATTTTTGCAACCAAATGATAAACACGTGTGGCAAATAAGAGAGGTTGTTGTTTCCAAGGATTAGTTGTTGAAGATCTATGAAAATTCGAAGTTTGGTTAGTGAAGACAAGATCTAAACTTGCATCTTGACTGTGGGAGACTTCTTGGTCTTCCTAATAGCTAATGAGTTTTCGATGAGTGAGATTTGTTGGAAGAAGGAAAGAGAAATGTGGGAAAGAAAATAGAACTAAGACTGAGATGGGTCTCAATATAGGAGATGTACAGAATTCGTTTCTTTCTTAGAAATATGATTCATGTGCGACTATATAGCTCCTTCCCTCCCCGTTTGAAATGCTTAAAAACAGGTACGAGACCCACATTGTGAGATATACCAGTGGTACTTTTCACTGATCTGGAACCTTCCAAAAAGAAGTCTTTTTCCACCAGAGTTATCACGGTTGCCCGGAGCAAGGCAGAGGAATTGAACAATTAGGAAAGCACTGATTTTTCCTCGGTAAATCTTGCGTTCAGCTTGTATATGGCTTCTTAAAAGACTTTGGCAGTTTGTCCCCTTCTAATTAGAGCTTTATTGTGCTCAATACATCTTTGCTAGCCTTAAACAAGAGGATGATATGCTGTTATTTTAGTTTTTGTCTTTTATTTGGGAATTTGTCATGGGTTCATGCTTTCAAGAATTATGTCCCCAAATCCGTGTTTGGCATGTGGAAAGAAAGAAATAGGAGAATGACATCCTAGATGAACTAATGACCAAGTTGTTGCCATTGCTGAACTGAAGTGATACTCGTGTCCATCTTAGGAATTGGATGGAACAAGCTTGCTAAACAAAGCTGGCTTGAAACAGACTCTTAGGAAATTATGATGCCCTTATGTTTAGCTTCTTTTGCAGGCTATTGGGACATTTATTTTACCATGGGAACTGTTACACACATGCATACACTAAAACCACAACCAGATAAATCTGTTAAACATCCACAATGCAAGATGTTAGAATTTATTTTTTAATCAGACTATTTACTTGTGTTAACGTAAGAATCTAAAGCACTTTATCTGGTAGTATGTATGGGGAATAGTTATTATGAGAATCAAGTCCCTGCTGCACACATCATTTGCTTTATTTATTTAATACCTAGGGTCTCATAAAATTTTCTTTTACTCACTTGTAACAGATGTAGCGAGAGTAACTGATAACCCTGCAGATCAACTTGTTGCTGCACTTAACGATAATAGAACTGCGAAAAGGAATCAACCCTCTATGACAACCCAGGCCTAGGCTGCATTGCTTTGCAGTACATAAAAGCATACCAAGGGGATTGCAGTGTTGTAGGAGGAGATGATGCCAAGAAGCCTTTGGAATCTCAATTCGCTGATACATTTGCCCCCAATTGTGGCGTCACAGCCTCAACTCTCAGCCAGATCACTGGTCGTTTAGTTGCCTGCCAGTCCAAATATGTTGAGCCTTCTAAAGCATTCTCAGAAATTCTAATGAAGGATAGCAGGAGCTTAGAAATACTCCACAATAAAAATCACACAGAAGTAGGGGCTGCTGTTACTGGCACTGATGGTGGGGCTCCCTATTTTTGGTGTGTGTTGTTCAGCAATGGTAAGCGCAATAGTAGCTTTACTTTGGAGGGAGGCGAAGCTAAGATAACAAAGCCTGGGTGCTTTAGTGGTGCCAATGATGTGTGCAGCAGTGCTAATGATTGGCCTCGGTCGATCACTCTGTGGTCCTACATCGCCACGGCCTTCATTGCAGCTGCATATGCCTTTGGTTTATAGATGCTATATCATGTCTTCTCAGAGTTTAAGCTATTTTTTCACCTGATTTTGGGCCATCTTTTGCTCCATTGAATTGGGTGGCATGCGTGGCCTATGCAATTTCTGTACTCTAATTCATTTTCAGTTTATTGATTCATATTATGTCGAGTGCAATAATGTGCTTTCATTCTCTTCAATTATGTCTCCATTTCTTAAAATTCTGTATTACTGAAGTAGAGGGACATCTATTTATTCTCTCTCTCGAGGAATTTTTCTTTTTTCTTTTGGTTAATAGGGAGGCATATATAGCCTGGGGATGGCAATCTGAACCCTTCGACCTCATAGAGGCCAAAATGCTACTCCACCACGTGAGCTGCATCTCTTAATGGAAATTATTCTGCAGGAAAGATCGGAACTTTGAAATGATTGTGTAGAGAGCATAAGAGTCCTCCAGCGGCTTGCTCGTGCGGTCCCGACCTTCACAACATGTGTATTGTTTGCGACAGCAAGTTATGAAATTCTTTTTTTTCTTCTTAGGTTTGTTATGATAATATCATTTTATTTCTGAAGGGACGGTTGTTGGGTCAAAAGTTTTGAGACCCGGCTTGGCTTGGCGGGTCATCCGGGACCCGGCCAATCCGAGGATGGAATCGGGCCGGGTTGAAGAAAAAATAGAAAAAAAGAACCCGATGTGACCTGGCCGACATGGCAGGTTGACCCGGCAAGACCTGGTCAAAAATCAAAACTAAAATTAACTTGATTAAAATTCAGAATCCAGATTTTGAATCATGCGGCCACGGGGTCTAAAAACCATGGTAAAGCTGTCCGAATTGCATTACAGTTGTTTCAGTAGTCAGCAGCAAACCCTCCGCTTGTGAGATGCATGTCTCATGTCTCATGTCTCATTAGCGTACATGGTTTTTGGATAATAAATATCTGTCAAAATACATATTGTTGTCAAAAACAATCCCTCTGTCTTTTTTAGAATTAAAACCTGGCAAATCCAACACTCAAAAGATACACTTCGTTTTGTTTCTTGCAATAATTAGAGTTAAGGTAATGGTGACACAAGTGGTTTTTTTCTTCTTTATATAATTTTAAACTAGAGTAATAATAAAATTAAAATAAATAACTTTAAAAATAGATTAAAAAAAATTAAAATCAACTCTTATTAATTTTTGAAACTTCGACTCTAATCGTCAATCTGAGACTAACCCCATACAAGTCAAGAAGAAAAAAATAATAAGGAAAAACTCTAAAAAAAATTAAACAAAAAAACATCACCTTAAAAAAAAAGGAAAAAAACTAAGCAAACTCGAACAAACCTCTCAAACATGGTCGAATCTCTAAAACTTACAACTCATGAAATCTTGGACCCGAGTTTAATTAAGAAGCTAATTAAAAAAAAATCATATAAAAGGCAAAAAAAAAAAACATAATCACTAATTATATAAATGTTGAATGATAAAATTAGAAAAAAAAAACATAAACTTTAAAAAAAGGAGAAAATCCAAAAAAATAAAATTAAGGCTAATCTTCTAAACTTGGATGAATGTCCCAAACTCACAGTCCATTAAATTCTAGATCCGGACTGAATAAAAAAGTTCAATTTCTAACCAATTTAATATTAATAAGCCAAAACAAACCCAACAAGGAGTAACAATTAAAAAAACACAAGAAAACCCAAGTTATTTTTAAAACCAGTGAAAAATCATAGAGAAAAAAATAAGTAAAAAAATTTACCTTGAATAAAACAAATAAAAATCAAAAGAATAAGAACTAAATTTAAAAAATAAAATAAAATAAAATAAAAAGGGATGAAAAAAAAAGAAATTCTAACCTAGTAAATTGTTTAGAAAATTCATCTCAAATATTAAAGGAAGGGGCAGGGAAAAATATAAATTTAAAGAATAAGACAAAAAACCCAACAAAGAGCAATAAACAAAAAGACTGAAATATCCGAGTTATTTTTAAGAACAACAAAAAATTATATGGAAAGCAAGCTAAAAAAAGAATTCAATCTCAATCTCTAATTGAATAAATATTAAGGACAAAACAAGAAAAAAAATAATTTTTATAATAGAAAATATAAATATAGAAAGGTGTATAAGAGAATATGCCGAAAATATAAAAATATATGATCAATTAGCTCATTTTTATTTTTATATACAACTCCCCTTGGTTCTAAGAAATTGGTTGAAAACTACGTTGTACATGAGCAGGCACGTAGCCCAAACTCTGCCAACTCTTCGGTCTGTCACGGATTTTTTTTAATTTTTAATTTTTTTTTATGTAATCTCAAGTTTCAACGCGAAATGAATGATATACCTAACTTATTGAACCGAATTAAAATAATGTGTTTTAGGCTAGTTATAAAACTTAGATTAGCCGGCTGGGTTGATTTGGGATTCAATTAATTTGAATCTAAAGTTAAAAAAATAAAAGAAATGATAAAGTTTGATGGTTAATTCAAAGTAAAATGTCAAAATCAAATCTTTAAATTATTGATTTTTTATCAAAATATTATTGTTTTATTTTTTTTAATATAAAAACTAGATTGTAACTATGGTTTTAGGCGTAAAATTGCATGAAATCCCAGAAGAAGAAAAATCCCATATTTTCTATATTAAAATTGTTTTTTTTTTGGCTTTTCTTAGAATGCATTTAAAATTTTGTTTACCAATTTTACTGTTAAGTTTGGAAAGAAAAAAAAAACCGATCATAGTTGGAAAAATATTTAAACACATGGCATTGCACAAGGACCAAAGAAATTTTGGTTACCTTTAAGCGGGAACTATACAAGGCAACAAGGCAAGGAAATAGCCGAGAAATGAAGGGAAGAAAAGGGTTGCGGCTTCAAAAAGGTAAGACCTTTTTATTTTGGAAAAAGCTAGTTAGATTCTTGGTGGGTTTCTTTCAATAGTGTTTGGTGACCAAAACGAGGGTTTCTCAAAGATAAAAGAAACCCTCTTTTGTCGTGAAACCTATGGAGTCTCACCTCAAATTTTAGCTTATTTATTATTATAGAGAAAAAGAAGTGAAACCATCTTCAAAGATGGATTCAGGGGAAAAAAAAGAGAAGGAAAAATGGGGTCTTGATTTAAATTTATCTATACAGGAGGAGTTTTCAACTGGTTTAGGGTTTCAAGATTTTTTAGGGGAAGAGAAAGAAGCTGAAAATGACCATCTGGGTCATGATTTTGGTAGAGATAGCGATTTTAGGATAAGGGAAAGAGACTCCGTTGTTGAAACGGATGATTTTACTAGTAGCAAGAGATTGAGGTACACAATTGAAGAGAAGGGGAAGGCTAAAGTTGACTGTGGTGGTAGTCAAGTGAATCTTGATTTTGATCTTAATCTTGATTTGTGGGGATTTGAGAAAGACCCAGTTGAAGGGAAAATGGATACATGGCCATTTGATGCAGGGTTATTGAGTTCAGGACCTGTGATGCACAATTTCTTTCCTGATAGTGTAGAGAGAAATACCCAGGTGGAGAATTATGATGTTCCAAGAAAGGACATCGTTTTTGAACAAAGAAAGGAGATAGCTTTGTCAAGTGTAAGGAAGAGACAATCAAGAAGAAAGGAACAGAAGTTGATGCAGCGTGAAATTGCTAGGAATGTTGCTCCACGATTTGCACATTTAGGTCCTCAAGAGCAGATGAAGCAGCATAAAGAAAAGAAAGTTAAATTGAGAGAAGTTGATTTGGAAATGGAACTGGACTTGGATGATTCTCAAAGTCCATTTTCATTGGCACTGGAAGCAATCAAATTGCGGCAAACTGTTCGAAAAGGGTCATTAACTGGTTTCTCTGAGTCGCTCTTCAAATGGGTTCCTGCAAAAGCTAAAGATTGCGATGCTCTGAAACGCGATGTTCCTACACTTCTGGACCTCAGTTTGAATGCTCTTGCAAAAAACGCTGATGCTATTGTGTCACTTGAACATGTTCCAGATAAATTACGGCATAGACTTAGTCAGTTGGTTAGTGATTGTGGAGTAGTGGATGCTCACTTTGTTGAACTTCTTGCAAGGGGATCTCCAACCGAAATTCGTCTGAGGAATATTTCGCGGTTGACAGAAGAGGAGTTTTCCAAAATATTTAGTGTTTGTGACACCAAGGACTTGACTGTGAGTAACTTTACAGGTTCAATTTCTTTTATGCATGTATGGTATTGTAGAATCACCTAATCCTTATTGGAAGACTGGTTGTAGGTATCTTCATACCATTCTTATTTGAGTTTTACTATAACCTTTACTATCTTGCAGGAGCTTTATATGATTTTGTGCGCTTACTTCTATTCATGACAACCATTTGCAACTACATTTCTTGAAAAGTATCATAATATTTGATTGAGTCTGCCATTTATTAAACATCAACTATTAATTGTTATATTGCTTGAAATCTGGTGGCAGGTGCTACAACTTGACCTTTGTGGACGATGCATGCCTGATTATATATTAAATGGCACCTTAGCCAGGTCATCACATAGACTTCCTTCCTTAGCTACCATATCTTTGAAGGGTGCACATCGTTTGTCAGATATTGGACTAACTCAGTTGGCTGTGTCTGCACCTGCATTACAGTCTATAAATCTGAGCCAGTGCTCCCTTCTCACATCTCAAGGCATCAGTGATTTCGTTAGCTGTTTTGAATCTACTTTGAGGGAGCTGTATATAGATGATTGTCAGAATATAGATGCGACAATTATTTTACCTGCACTGAAGAAACTCAAGTGCCTAGAAGTGTTGTCAGTAGCAGGCATCGAGACTGTTTGTGACAATTTTGTCATTGGACTGGTCAAAGCACGTGGCATAAACATGAAAGAGCTTGGTTTCGCTAATTGCGTGTACGCCTCCCTTACTTTTGACTGTATCTTACTTTCACAGATAGATAGGAGCTTCTCACCAGCTTCTGTAATTTTTTTATTGACAAGTGTGCTTTTGACTGGATGCAGGCAACTGACTGATATATCACTTCGAATTGTAGGCAAAAATTGTCCCAACTTATGTGCTCTGGATCTTTCTTACTTGCATAACTTGACAGACTCTGCATTAAAACACCTAGCCAATGGTTGCCAGTCAATTAGGAGACTCAAACTTCACCGAAATGATTTCAGGTTTTGTATCTGCAATCCTGCATCAGTTCCCAATTTCATTTGCATGTTTGTTAATTGAGTATGATTTTGTGCCTCACTTGCATAGTTAATATTGGTAGCTTTTTTTACTAATGCTAGTTCTAATATTTTGAGGTGTCTGCAACATAGTTTTTTAATAATCAATTTATCATTATTTTCTTTCATACAACAACTAAGCCTCAATCCCAAACTAGTTGGGGATCATACTTGTTTTCATCATAATGACAAATGACATGAGAGTTATAGGATGTCACAATCAGTAATTGTTTTGCTTAGTTCAGAAATACCTATCACATAGTTTATATCTCATGTTAATTTTGTAACCTTGGATTTAGCCATTTGAGGACCTAAGTTTCAGCACAGTCGCCTATGAGGGGGAAACTGATTTAGGTCCATATAACAAACAAACAGGAGAGTCTATGTTTGGTTGCGTATGCATTCAATTCTGTAGGATACAAGGTAACATGAAAACACTGTAGGACAAATCCAAAGTTTTCAGATATGAGCTAATCCTGTTGAATGGAATCAATATGAACTAATGCTAATTGAAGGTCTATTGTAGAAACTGAAAATTAAAAGGAAAATTTTCTCTGTGACTTCATTCCATAGTGATTTTGTAGTTTACTTTGCCAGTTGTGCTTAAGAGATATGTTTATAAGTTTATGTAATCTAACAGTAGGAAGTTCTACACATGACAGTGATGAAGCTATTGCTGCCTTCTTGGAAGTCTCTGGACAGTCTCTGGATGCACTTTCAGTTAACAATATCCATAGGGTGAGACATCATTATGCCTTACCAGATTTCTCATGTGGCATTTGTAATTTGTCTTTTCTCCCAGAAGCATGGATAAGTTGTCTTGCAACGGTATCTCATGATTACTTCATACTTTGTGTTGCTTTCTAGTTTTTCACTATGTTTTCATTCTGTCTTTTGATTTTGACTGTACTTGCAAGCTCAACCTAATGGTTTAAGCTTCATAATGTTGAAGATGTTTTCTCACGCTTGCTATTACATTTGGGGTAAAAGGTGCCCTCTGGAACTATTGATCAAACTAGGATTAGTCCCTAAACAAATTATTAGGCATTCAAAGTCCCTGAACAAAATTGAAGAGCTAATTAGATCCTTATGTTAGTTAAATCTAGATTTTCATCCATTATTGTTAACTCAAGCATGTGAGATGCACGTGGTTCTTATACCTCGACTTTTAAAATTAGATCAAATTAGAAATAATGAAAAAAATAAAGAAAAGGAAAATTGAAAAAAGGAAAAAAAAATCCACTTTTTTTTCATTTATTTTCCTTCTCTTTTTCAGATTTGATCCAATTTAGAGACTGAAATACAATATCTTGTGCATCTCACATGCTTGAGTTAACATTAATTCAATGAAAACCTAAGTTTAACTAACAGAAGGAACTATTTAGGTCTTTAATGTTGTTCAAGGACTTTGAGCTCTGAATGATTTGTTTAGAGACTAATTCTACTTTGACCAATGGTTTAGGGGGGTTTGACTTATCTTTATATTTGTTATATGAGTGCAAAGTAAGCACCAATGAATGGCATTGAGTGCATTGAGCTAAGAGTTGGATCCAGAAAAGCTTTTCTTATGTAATCTATATTTCTTGGGGGATTAACTTCTGCTATTATTGATTTAGGACAGTCATTAGAAAATTAGGATTATTCTGCAACCAATATAAGACAGTTAATGCTTGAAATTCTTACAGATTTGCATTAAGAGAAATTAGGTTTTTGAATGAAGTTTAGTTTGTGTCAAAAGGGGGCTGTTTTTGGTTGAAAATAAGCTGTACAGGGTCTGTGAGCAAGGCATGCTGATGGTTCTTATGGGCTGATTTGATGAATTTCAAGATTTACAATTAAGAGTCGCACCAGGGCATTCTACAACTATGAACCTATAACAGATTCTTTAATCGAATATCTCCCACAGAAAAGTTGCAAGCTTGGAAAAAAAAATTTTTACTAAATTCCGTTTTTTGTTCTTATAACAGGGCCTGTTTATAGGCCTGAAAATCCTGATATGGTTAGGAAAATCCAAATCCCAGTAGGGGAAAAAGATGAGAGAACTTCCAACTTCAAGGTAGAAAAACTTCCTACAAAAATTAAAATTCCTTTTTAGTTAACTTACTTCTGTGTAGGAGCTTAATTAAAAGCATTTATGTAACATCAAGAATCTTCAGATCAGGATTTCTATTCATATAATTTTGAATCCAAAAAGAGGAGCCTGGCCTATCTTCAACTTTACATCTGAATAATTTGTAACAGGTTGCTCACAACACTGCCTTATCAATTGCCAAATGTTCAAGAAATTTGGTGAGTTTGGACTTATCATGGTGCCGCAGATTAACAGATGAGGCACTAGGAATGATTGTTGATAGCTGCTTATCACTGAAGCTGCTCAAGCTATTTGGATGCACGCAGGTATACCCACTACCAACCCAGTTTCATTTTAAGCCTTTTATTTCACCTGTGCGTAGATGTTGCTGCAACTTGCTGGTTTTGGGAAGTTATGCACCCAATCTCTTCTTTATATATTCATTTGCAATCTCTGTAAATATGAAGGGTGTGCGGCACACACTTTTTCATGTGTGCATGCATGTGGTCGTGTGTTCTTCTATGTGTGTGTGTGAGAGAGAGAGGGAGAGGGAGAATTATGTGTGAATTTATTGTTCTGCCAAAATATGTGATTGAAGGAAAATTTGGCAGTGATCTGAAACAATCTTGGTTTTTCTAATGTCCCGCCCATTATGTGCTGAATGCTTGCCACAAATTGTGCTTTCCATGCTCTCCAGTTTTACATGTTATTTATCTGGATAAACATTGATGAATATTTAGAAAAGCATTTTTATCATGGCATTTCTTGTACATTTAGTTAGCCATCCATGTGGCCAGCCTCTCCTTGACTAGTACAGAGTCTACAGACAATAAAATTAACCAATCGCAAAATACATGATGGGAATGATGCAAGGGTTGTGGACTCAAGGGGTAGGCTATGGGACTGGATTGTAATTCAAAGATGCCCAAGTGCAATACAAATTATTGATTGGCGCTGTTTAGTTTCTGAGGCATACTTTATGATCTTTGTTTCTTGGTTACATTGAGAATCAGACTTGAATTGCTGTTTTTTTTCATCATTTCAGGCACATGGTATTTCCTGTGAGCATAATAAGCTATTGCATAACATCATTTCCAGCTTTTGAAATTTGGATCCTTTTCTTTTACATCTCAGCTGGTGCTGAAGCACGTTAGCAATACAAGTTAGAATGCATGGTAGTACAGTAAGTGATGTTTTGTTGCATTCTGTGCAGATTACAGAAGCATTTCTAAATGGCCACTCAAACCCCATGGTGCGAATCATTGGATGTAAAACTGGACCAGTGTTGGAGCATCTTGATGCGCTTGAACCTCAAGAAAATCCTTTGCGATATTCTCCACTGACAAGCTTTTGCTGATCAACAACATATTATACACCACCTGGATGCTTGACTTTTCTACTTGCATCCCTGCTGTACATCAAAAACCACCCTGTTTCTTCTTCAGTAACCAGCTTTTTCTTGGCCCATGGAACACTGAAAACCAAAGCATTTATCACACCTTGATTGTCAACTAAAAAATTCCCCGAGTGTATTTAACACCGGACCTCACTTGGGCTTCCCCTTATTTATGTCTTTTTATTTGTTGATACTGATGCAAGATGGCATGATGCATCAGAAAATTGTATAGACAGAAGGAAAATTGAATAGTTGATATAATATGATTAAAAAGAAGAATATACTGCTTGAATGAGTAAAATTAAGATCTTTATTAGTGCACTATTTTCTTTGCTTCAGGTAATGTGATGACAGCAAACATTTTTTGTAGCAAATCAGTTCAGTCTGTTAACGCTGCAGCATTACAGATCGTGAATCCTGATCACTACTGGACAAAATATGTAACATTGTAATTATAGGTCTGCTGTCATTAAGCTTTGCATGTAATGTTCAAATGGTATGCTTAGAACTAACTGTTCTCCTAGAAAAGCCTAGGTCTTGAAAAAAAGGTGACCAATGTTATCTAGTATGGTCGAGTCTATGCATCTAATTAATTGCAGCCAGCAAGAGTATTACTTATGCATCTTCAAGCCACATAACTTGTTCAACAGCGTTATTTTTTCTGTAATCTCAAAATAAGTTGTATTCAGAAGCAAATTAGTCTACTTTCCAGTCTCAAACTAGCCTTTTCCTCTAGAGAAGAGTTGGTATCATCAATTAGGCTATGCCTCATGCTAGGAATTGGATTTTGGCAAGAGGCATGTAGGTACAAAGAAGCTACTTGCAAGAAACATATTTTCTACTTAAAAAATCAACAAAATTATTATTCTTTTCTCCAAATGTAGAAATTAAGACCCCACAATGCAATTCTAGTTAAAGTAGCTAGCTCTTTGAAAAGAAATGACAACAACTCACAGGAACTTCCTCCTGTAATTTATGGAAGGAAATAGTGAAAGTTTTCTCTGAATAAACTGAGAAGCTGACTTTTGTCGCCGAAGCACATCAGAGAGTTGTCAAATTGTCACAGAAGCAGCTCAAGCTCCAGTTTCATTGAATATTCCCAGTTCTTCACTGATGTCCGACGCCCTACACTTCAAAACCAACGCAAGAATCACAAGTATTACCATGATACCACCAGAAGAGCCACCAGCTCTGTGAATCCAATAAGGATCAAACCTGGTAAAGCTCCTGTCTAGATACAACGATAAAGCAGTGGCCAAGATCAGCACCAAGAGCAGAAGAGGTACCCAAGAAGCAAGTATGATGGATTCCTCATCAAGTTCCGATTCACTGACTGGTCTCCGATCAATAAACAGAGGTGAAACCACAGCTAGAAGGCCCAAGCCTATGGCCACAAGCTTCTCACAAGAGGAAACCCTGCTGGTCCTGCATGCAGCTATTGGCTCCATTTAGGAAACAGAATTGGGGAGAAACTACCCCTAATTTCCTTTATGTTTAGTCCACTGAAGCTAAGCAAAGTCGGCACAGGTATCACCAAATTGCCCCATTGATTATGCCTTCGAATAATTTAATTCTTAATTGTTTCTATGAAGAGTAAAGTTCGGTCCAAAACCAATTTTTAATGCATATCTAATGGCCCAAAAATGTTCAATCATGATTCTATTTTTCTATAATACATGACAGCCGGTTAGTGATCAATCAAATGATATCAGATGGTTGAGATCATCTGACAATATAGTTTACTCGTAGCATACAGATGCTTTAGAGAGAGCATAGATTACTCAGACTTTAGAACTCTGCATCTTGATCGTGGAAATGGAATATTCTTTAAATTTGCAGCTAAATTAAAATTTGGTCCGCATTGCCTTTCTCAAGGAATGTCCCTATCCAAAGCAGGAAAGGAGAAAATAGCACTCTCTTTTAACAAAGTTGTTTTCGGAGAATCCTTCCAGAAGTTCCAGGTGTTACAAGATAATCTTCTGTAGGAAATATAGTGGTGACAGCTTCTTAATGAAATTCTTTGGAGTTAGGCTGGATGGATGTGAACGAGGCAATAGAGATGGACACGATTTAAATTTGATTCTATTGCTGCCTACATAATTGGGGGGAATCTGATGCTATTAGCATCCTATGGTTTTTCTACTTTTACATATATATGCTATCAGCATGTCAAGAAATTTCTGGATTGTACTGCAAAATCTTTCAGCATAACAAAAATAAATCGAACGAGACAAACCACACAGAATCACCAGGTGAGAAGGGCGGTCGATTAATCAATACACCGTTGGTGGTGTTAGTTGTGCTTAGCCATCCAGTGACACACTTTTCATTGACAACATAAATTAACTGTTTGGCTTTAAATGTGCCCAGCTGGAGCCTGAAGAAGTGAGATGGCTTCATGGAGGAGTTATGTGCAAGCTTATGGTTATGGGGCAACTTCAGGCTTCAGGATAAAAGATTTCAATTAACTTCAGAATGGAATTGCCACTGTGTATGTAATCAGACTGCCATACTGACGAAAAGATTATATAACTGACATTAAGATACAGAAACAGATTATCCTATATTTCTGTCAGTTGATGAACATTCAAATTACTAGCCGGAAGATCACCACCCAGTATTCAGAACTCACGAAAATACACAACGTATATACCTAGAAGACTGTCTCAAGGGAATGACCTAATCGGCACCAGGGGAGCTCCTTGACTTGTTTCCATTGAGCCTTCTCATCCATTTCTTCTGTGCTGTAGTGAGATGAGTGAACAATGTAGGGGATGAGCGACTTCTTGGAGAAGCTCCATTTTCTGGCAGTTCAGCAGGAAGTGCAGTAGCAGTGCTAGTAAAGGCATTTAGAACCAAGAATGCTAATATAGGAGAGAGATCCAGTGTCCCTCCTAGTGGTGGAATGATCCCGCGGAATATGTTCAAGTATGGGTCACACAAAGTGCTGCATTCAAACATCAAGACTGAATCACATGCATGCATATAGATTCTAACACAACAAATTCCAATAAGCAAATAAACAAGCAATTATCAAGCCTTTCATCATCACTGAAGCAAAAAGTTGCTCAAGCCGAAAGTGATATGACATCTAATCCATTTTGGCATGGCAACAGATTCATTTATCAAACATATTAGGTTAGACTAGGCGATCTATTTTCACCAAAGTTGACATTTTCTAGCCATATCAAAACTCAAATTAAGTAATTTCGGCAATTCTAAGAATGTTATAACAATTCAATTCTAAGCACTAAGTCTAAAATTAAGAAAAAATAAGTTAATTTACATAGATGGGGTGGATGTACCTTAGGGGGCTAACGATAGCAGGAGGAGAGTTAGGAAACCAGGTCAAAACAAGCCTTACAACCAACAAAGTGTTGTATATATTCAAGAAATTAATGATCCCATTAGCCACCACTAGCCCTGCCACTGAATCACCAGGTAAGACAGCTGCAAAGTTGTGATTTGACAGGTAGTTGTTCATATTCCTCCTGCAGTACTCCCTCCTGCATTGAATCTAAAATAAAAAAAGAACAACTCCAGTAAAAACAAATTATTTAAGCAATATAATATTACATTGAGAGACAGATACTAACCCGGGTCATATGTTGGTTAAAATCAGTTACAATGTTTTTGAGAATAGGATTTCGAGAGGCAAAGGAATGGAGGAATCTCAAGCATTTGTCAGCTGCTGAAGTGATTGAATTATGAAGCTCACCCATGAAAATACTTGGATTTTGCTTGATTGGGGGTCTGAGAAATAATGGGTTTTGAAGGATTGAAGAAGAGAGTAACACCATGGAGTTTGGAGCAAAAATTGGTGCTTGGCATTTTGAATTTGTTTTCTCTAAACAATTCTCGTTCAAAGGAGCCATTTTTATTTATTTAGTTAAAGAGAAGGTGGGAGGAGAGGAAGACAAGAGCTCAGAGATAGAGAAGCAGATGGATAACGTACAAGGATTTATTTATTTACTAGACTAGATTCGATGCTGATATTTGTATCTCCCACGTGGTAAGCTTTCATTCGCTCCCACTCCAATCTCCTCATGCTAATGCCCTTGCTTATTTTCTTACATATTTCATCGAAATACTAGTTACCAGTGGCATCTACTCTCGGCACAACCATGTTTTTTTTAAATAAAAAAATTTTAATTATTTTTTTAATTTTAATATATTGATATAAAAAATAATTTTTTAAAAAATATAATATTTCAATTTATTTTTAAATAAAAATTACTTTGAAAAATAATTTTTACTAAATTTCAAACACAATCATTAAATAAAAAGAAAAACACTAAGAGGAAAAGAAATACTAACATGATATATTTTTACTAATGAGTTATAAATTTTATTTTTTATTTATATTTATTTTTATTTAATGTATATTATATAAAATAATTAATAAAATATCACTAATTATTTATTAGGTATCATAATTTTTTTTCTCTGAACATGTTAAATCAGAATGGATAAAATTTGAACAGTAAGACGAGTATAATTCAATTTGGTTAGATTAGTAAGATGTAGAGGTAGACTAGATTATTGACCCAAAACATCGGACAAATTTTATTTTAATACAAAAAATATATATAAGTGTTGTTAACGTTTTTTTAAGTAGAAAAAGATTTAAACTATGTTGGACTGTTTTGATATAATCCAGTTAATTTAATGAGTTTAAAGACAACTTGAAATATTAGTAAAAATATAAAAATTAAGATGATATTTTTTTAATATTGAGACGACAACATATTAGATCAATCTCAGTTAACCCGAGTTAACTTGTTAAACCTGCAACCCGAGTTATGAGATCAAGATAATCTTATAGAAAATAAATTGGAATAATTAGCCGAACCTCGATAAATCTGATATTTAAAAAAAACTAAAATAAAAAAAACAATACAGTGAACAATACTTTATGAGAAGGTAAATCTTTTTTAGTTTTTATCCGTAAGATGTTCGTCCACCCAACACTTATACTTATTTTTTTTATAAAAAAAATGATGAAGTTATAATTTTGTTTTTCAATATAACACATAAGTTTTCATTTATAATTTAAGTTTAGATTGCATTTATGGTTTTATGATTCATATACTAAGATGTAGTTTATGTTTCAAGCTTAGATATTACTAGATAATTGGTTTGCAACATGATGCTGGTTGGATCAATTGGTTGGATTAATTTTTTTAACGGAAAAAAAAATTAGGTGTTGTTAATGTTTATTCTAGTAAAAAAAAATTAAATCATATGAGGATTAACTTGATGTGACTTCGGTTGACTTGACAAATTCAAAGGTAAGCCGGATAATTGGTAAAAACATTGTTTCACTCAAAATAAATATCCAAGATGAGATTTTTTATAAATATTAAGACAAAAATATATTGAATTGATCCAAGTTAACCCGGTCAACTCCGCAATCTCGCATGCCGAGTCATGAGACCATAATAACCTTCTATAAAATAAATCAAAACAAATTATGAAGCTCAATTTCTAATAAACTCAATGTTAAAGGATGAAATTGAAAAAATACAATTAAAATAAGGACCTAGAAACAATAACCTGGGTCAACTCAAGTTAACGTATTAAACTCGCGACTTAGGTCATGAGATCGGAAAAACCCAATAGAAAAAAATTTGAAATAAATTATAAGACTCAATTCTCAATCAACCCAGTATTAAAAGATGAAATTGAAAAAAATAATAATTAAGAAAATGACATAAAAAACAATAACAAATAGTCAATCCGGGTTAACCCATTAAACCTATGACCCAAGTCAAAAGACAGGGATAACTTCATAGAAAGCCAACTGAAACAAACCACAAAACTTAATTTTAATAAACTCAATGCTTGAAAGATGAGATTGAGTGAAAAAAGTCAATTAGAAAAGAAGAAAAAAATTCAAATTAATTTTTCAAATCTCGCAATCAAAGTTATGAGACCGAGATAGCTATATATAAAGTAAATTGAAAAAAATTATGAAACTCAATCCCCGATAAACCCAAGTGTTGAATAATAGAATTGAAATTTAAAAACCAATTAAAAAACAATTTGAGTCACCAAGGTTAACCTCGTTAAACCCGTGACTTAAGTTATGAGACTATGATAACCTTATGAAAAACAAACCAAAATAGATCATGAAGTCTAATTCACAATTAACTAAGTGTTAAATGATGAAATTTTAAAAATAAGTCAACAAGGAAAAGGGATAAACGACTTGAGTCTCGCCGAGTTAACTTCTCAAACTCACAAGTTGGATCACGAGACTATGATAGCCTTATAAAAAAATATTAAAAAAGATTATGAAACTCAATCCCCAATAAACTTAATATTAAAAGATGCATTTCAAATTGAAAACAAAAGATTGGAAAGGAAAAAAAACAAAAAGAGAGAAAAAAACATTATTTCAGGTAATAGTATTATACAAGGAGGGGTACCGGTAAAATCCCTTTCTCTTTTAGTTTTTTGTTAACCCGCCAAATTCATAACTTAAGATATAAGACGTGGATAACTTCTCGTAAAGCAAACCGAAATAAACCATGAAGTTTAATTTTTGATCTACTAAATATTAAAGAATGAAATTAAAAAAACAAGTCAATTAGGATGAAAAAAATACTCGAAGTTAACGTAGTTAACTTATCAAACTTGCGGCTCAAGTCATGAGACTAATATAACCTTATAAAAAATAAATTGAAAAAAAAGTTTAATCTCCAATAAAACTAATAAATATAATATTGAAGGATGAAATTGAAAAAAAAATGACTAAAAAATAAAATTAAAACAAAAATATTATAATAAATAATGTTTTACAAAGAGAGATACAATAAAATTACCCCTATTTTTAGATTTTTATTAATTTTTATAAAATTAAATTTTTTAAAAATGAATTGGTCGGATATTGATAGATATTAGCTAGGTGAAAAAAGTTTTTCACTCTTTCGATCTAATTAAAAGTGAAGACTAGTGATGAATTAAAAAAAAACATTCTAGATCAAACACGGGTGAGGAAAATCCAGCATGGACCAACTTAAATCCTGGCGCTCGCGCTAAAGGCCAAATTGATAACAATAATCGCACGTGGCAAGACACTATTCGCCCACGATTACCTATTCAATGGTCTCCTCTTCTTGACCACCTCCGTTAACCACCATCAAAACAATCTCTCTCTGTGCTGTCTCCTCCACAGTTTCTCTCTAAAACTTTAATTTATATCTCAAAATGGTTAACAATTTGCTTCTCGTCGTCTCTCCGAACCCGAAGCGCTGCTTCGGTTTTGACCATGGTGATTTCAGTGCTGGCAACTCTAAACGGCCGCGTGGCTCTCCGGCCACGTGCGATCCCTAACTTCACCCTCTCAAGCAAGGGCAGAGCCAGGAATTTTTCCTGTCTGGGCTATAATATAAATACATATAAATTATTTTTGAAGATCAATCATTCACTAGGATATATAAAAGTTTTAATTCAAATACATAACATAAAATATATAAAAAATAAAATTTAAAGTATATAAAATTCAAAATAAAAATAAATTATACTATCAAAGTTGCACCATTCGGATGTTTTGTAGAATATAATTCATCTATGATCGAATCCGAATCAATATCTTCAACAAGCTCTCGTTCAATGTAAATCATCAAAGAATCTGCTAAGAACTCTTTCATTTTATTGCGAAGCACAATTTTTACATGTTCCATTGTCCCATCATGAATCTAGAATTTAATTCTTCCAACTGAAAATCTATTGTTGAGTTAAATATATCATAATGATAACGCTGGTAAACTGTCACTGAACCTTATTGTTGATATGAACGACTTGCAGTTTTTTTATACGAAACATTCATATGTGGTATGTCAGGTTTATATTTTGTGCAAACAGATTGCACGTTTGCAAGAAGAAAATCAAATCTGACATCTCTCAAAGTTCGAAGCAATGCTTTAGTAGTTGATACAAGATTCATTGCATTTAAGATGTTAAGAGATTTTTGTTGCAAAACTCGACAAAGTAAATCAAGAGTCCCCATTATTTTATGCATAAAATATAAGATGAATATAAATTCAAAAGATTTCATCACAATCAAACAACCACCAACTTTTCCATATATAGAGTTAGAAGATCCTTCTTGAACCATACTTACAAGCACAATAATAGTTGCACCATACATATCTATTAAGCTGTAAATAGAATCAAAATGAAAGCTCCAAAGGAGTAATTCCACTTCGATGTAAATTACCGATTTAATTAGCCACTCTATCGGCCTCACGTTCCTCCGGTAGCTACCAAATGTGCAATTTATATAGCCTAAGCATAATGTAACTCGGTATGACGTTTAGGAGAAACACCAATAAGATTGATAATGGTTGTTAATTTTGAGAAAAATAACCTGGGATGATTAATTAATATAAGTGTGTATGCCCTACAAAACACAATTGATCACAATTATTTTTTTTAACCCAAATTGTTCATGTTTCGACACTTTTTAGTGATATATAGTTAGTTTATTTTTGGGTTTCAAAAATATTTTTTAAAAAATAAATAAATTTGTTTTTTGCTTTAAATTAATTTTTTTGGTGTTTTCAGATCGTTTTGATGTGCTGATATCAAAACTGATTTTTAAAAATAATAAAAAAATATTATTTTGATATATTTTCAAGTAAAAAGTACTTTAAAAAACAACCACTACAACAAACACAAACACCCCTAATAAAACAAAACATATTTTACAATTAATTACGTACAAAAACAATTATTTTCCACGGGTTGCAAGTATAATACTGTGTCCTTACTTTTGTCTGTACTCCTCTCCTTTGTATAATTTTGTGTTTAGAAAGCCTCACAATTCATAAAGGTTCAATTGTTCAAACGTGTGTTCCTTTTTTTTTATTATTGGGCAAAACATTATTTGTTACCTAGGCTACAGCCCACCTGAGCCTTGTACAAGGCTCCGCCCTTGCTCTCAAGCTCTCTCCAAACCGAAACTAACCTTCAAAACGCTGCGTTTCAAGCTCCGAACAAGAAAAACAATTCGGCGATTCTCCTTGATGTAACCGGAATGATGCGAGGCGCGTGTGTTTCGCGCGTCAAATCGTACTCTCCGCAGACGAGAGAGTTGAATCCGCCGTGGTCAACATGTTGACCGAGACAGCGGCGGTGAAGTTGAAACCGGAGGCGTTGTTGGAGGGAGAAATGTCGGGGAGTGTTGCAGAGAGTTTGGCGAAGAGATTGAGTGAGTGCGGATTTGAAGCGAAGAAGAGGGTATCGGGTAGTGGAGTAGCAGAAAACGTAAAAATGTGGAAAGATATGATTAAAAGAAGGAGTTGATCGTTAAGAGTAGGAATAGTGTGCTTTTTGCTTGGACTTTGGTTGCTTTGTGTTGTGGATCTCATGCTTCTCATATTTTGCACTCTCTCGGGATTCACGCTGGTCATGGTAATCATACGAACACTCTAACATGCATGCAATGCACACACGATAACGCAATGTAATGCATTCATTTCAATCATAATCCCTGACTCGTGCTACTTTCAAGATGTCAAGTGAAGATGATGTAAGTTGAAAATTGAATTTTTTGTGACTTGCTTATATGTGGTTTTTGGTGTAGGTTCGTTTCGGAGGTGCTGCATAGTTCGTATGTGAAGGGAGGCTTAGCTCTGGGAGCTCTTCTGGGACCAGGAAGAGGTACTTAGTTGCCTTGGCAGTATTACTTTTCTCAAGCTTGTTATATTTATATATCACCTGCATAGGAATGAGCCAGAATTCACTTGATCATGCATACTCTGTTATTTTTTATTTGGTACCAATCGTGCAATCTGGTAAAGTTTTGTTGTTTATGAAATTTGGGTCACTGCTTAACATTCTTGTTATAAAATATAGCTTGAATATTATTAGTTAAAGAGAAATTTATTTCACATTGAAAAGATAAGAGGTTTTGTTGTAATTTATAATGCAAGGACACTAGATCAATAGATTTGGATGTTGAAGGGAAGATTTCAAGGAAAAACTAAAATTGATATATATATAATGGCACTTGATACTTTAATTTGGGTTAATTAATTAATTTTCAGAATTAATTAATTATGGATCACATCTCTTGCCAAGTTGTTCAATTAATTTGAAGGTAGAGGTGTGTTTTTAAACTCTACAGATATATTGGTTTAAAATAGTGTTATTTTCTTTATAAATATTAGTTTGATATTGACAAAAATTTATTCGAAAACAATCTTCTTCTTTTCCTAATTTTTCTCTACAAACTCTATGTTTATGTTTATATCAGAAACAAAATAAAAAAGTTGTTTATAAGTTTAAGATTTTGCTATATCCTGAAGATATATTGCTTTAACCATGCCACAAATACAGTGGAGTGGAGGTAATTAATATTTTAAAAATAATGATCTTTACGCATCAAAACCTGTTTACTATAATACCCACTGACATTACAATTCTTGCTAACTGACTATCGTATTCTTCTTCTTTCAAATTAGAATGTGTTGATATTTTACTGTTATGTTACAACTGACAAAGTGTAATTGACTCCCTAATGTTGAGACTAGCAATCACAATTCTGATAAAATCTTTTTACTTCGAAATCTTTTGCAGACTTGCTTGTTGATGATTTAAGGGCGTTCAAGAAGGGATCACCAAATATGAATTCTCTTGTGGGATTCGGATCTGTTGTTGCATTTATCATCAGCGTGGTGAGACCCTAGTTAGTGCAAAGATTTTCATTTCGCTCACATTGCAAAAGAGTTCATTTTGCTAAGTTTTTTGTGCTGAATTCTTCTCTTGTGTAGATCTCACTTCTCAGCCCTGAGCTCGAATGGGATGCATCCTTCTTTGAGGAACCGGTGACTTGCTTACTTTCAGCATTTGCATTTCTTCTCAAAGTTTTTGTTTTATGTTTTTTAATTGTATGAGAAAGGTACTTAATCTTCCAAACTGGGTCTGACATAATGCTCAACTCAGTTAAAGTTTACTCCTTGATCTTGTTGAGACGTCTCAAATGCTGTCACCCATCTTATTATATGAGAACCCTTTTACATGTATCAGCCACTAGTTTTCTGTGTATTAAAGCCAGAAGTTAGCTTTTACTTTATGTCTCACTAACAAGTTTCTCATGGGTGGCTATTGCTTTTTTAGCGTGCAGGTCATGCTTCTTGGTTTTGTGCTTCTAGGACGTTCTCTTGAAGAAAAGGCAAGGACCAGGGCATCTAGTGATATGAATGAACTTCTTGTAAGTAGTAATGACTTTTATATCTATTATTGAAAGAAGTAAATGGGATGCTTAGTTGATTCCCATGTGAAACCCAACTCTTTTTATTCCCGGTAAATTGTTTATCTGTTTGGTGTTTGTTGTACTCATAAACACTGTCATTTCTTCAAGCTGAGACAATCTTGGTCCTTTTTTCCTCCTGTACTTTCTGTCTCCTTTGACCTTGGTTGCTTTGGGTTCATTTACATTCGTAGTTGAATAACACTGGTATTGGCCATTTAATGGAAATTTGATTTAACCCTTAACAGTAGAAAGCTTCATTAGTTTCTGAAACATTGTGATGCGATATGCTTCATATATTTCCATTCAATGCATTGTTCCAATATCACAGTGTTGATTTTAGACTGATTACTATTTGCCAATGTGAAGACAACAAAGGCAATATTTATTTTTCAACATACAAGAGAACATTGCTTGTTGTGAGGAGCATGCTTGACTAAGCATTGATGGCTGATGTTTTTTCAAACTTGGTTAAGTTTCATTATGTTGGGCTCAATTCATGGTTAGCTGCTCTAGATTGGTTCTTTTGTTCTCTTGTTTGTTAGAAAAAATTAGGGGAGAAACGCTTAAGGGAAGCATGGTGGAAGACAATTCTCTTTTGTATCATATCACTCCCATAACTGAGGAATTGGGCATAACCGGGTGGAATTCCCAAAGGACTTGGACTTGAATACAACTCTTTCAATACTTTATTTATAGTAGTCTATAGATAATTCTAGATATTTAGAGTCACATCTCCTACAAACATGTACCTAGGATAACTAAAAGGACACTTTGAATGCATAATTCAAAATCAATTCTAACACCTTGTTATTTTTAAAATCTCATAACTCTTGAAATTTGGATTGTGCTGGAGGATCAACTCGTCATGATTACTACACCTTTCTCATCTTTTGTTGATGACAAACAATTCAATATCTTCTTCTATTTTTTTTTTTTTTGGGTAGCCACATTTTTGCCACTATATTTTGAATCTTCCTTCTTCATGCTAAGGTCTTTCTTGCATCTTTGTTTTAGTCACTCTTTTATCATGGCTAGCTAATGGCATCTCATTGTCATCTGCTTGTGTTCAATAATTGTATTTGTTTGAACATGGCTACCCATAACCATTTTTTCTTTTCTTGTGACCTACTGTCACATTTCTCTAACCAAACATTTTTTTTTCAAGATTTGACTTTTCAAAAGTGGCTTTTGAAAGATTTGACTTTTCAAGTGGCTTTTGTTTTGGCTCACCCCTTCATCATGCTGCTGTCTTTTTTATAACATGGCTCCCTGGCCATTTTCTATCTTTTTCTTTAGAAAGAGATTTTTTAATGTCATTTGTACTACACTTTCTCTTGTGTTGGGAATTGTCAACTTGCACTAAGCCTCTCTCTTAGGCATCTTTTATTTCTTTTCATGCAAGATTCCAATTCTCTTGTTGGGCTCGATATCACTTTGTTACCAAGGAAAAGATCTTTTGTTAGAGAAAGAGGAAGTGTTTGTAGGAAGATACTTATTTTCTCACTCACACACATGCTCTAATCCCTCTAAACACACCAAACCGAGGGGACTATCTCCGATGCCACTTTGTTGGAAATAATTGAAGAAACATATCTCATTCATATCATAGGAAGTAAAGTGAACTTGGACTGATAACATTGAGATTACAATACTTTCATGACACATCCTTATAATAGTCTATAGAGAATTTTTAGATATTAGATAATCAAATCATTGAATACATATACATGCATCTAGAAGAACTAAAAAGACATTGAATTTTACCCTTCAAAATTAATTCCAACATTGTTGAGTGATCAAAACAAAGTCATTGAGTAGACTTTATTGTTAACTGGAAGTTGGATGAATTTTATTTAGTTAAACCATACCAAGTAAGCTTTAATAGTATAGTGTTTATGTAATAACCTGTGTGATTTCATTGATCTTGTAGTCACTCATGTCCACTCAGTCACGACTTGTAATTTCTTCATCAGATAGCAATTCCCACGGATACTGTTCTTTGCTCTGCTGCTATTTGCACTGAGAGTCCCCCACTGATGATGTTCGAGTTGGAGTCACTGTTAGTTCTACCTGGAGAAACTATTCCTGTAGATGTAAAAGCATCACATGATCTTTATCAAATTTCTCATGGTATTAAAATTATATTTTGATTTTTCTTTTCTCTAATTCAGTGCTTAATTTATATACGGCAACTCTTTTTTCATTGATCCACGTCTCTACTGGATGAGAATGCAGTTTTGTGAATGCGCTCCTTTGTTTATAACACTATAAGACTTGACATAAATTTGCAGTAGATTTTGATATTTGTCACAAGCAGGAATCTTTAGAGGAAGTGAAAGAAGTGATCCTAAATTATGGCTTCAATGATATAATGCATATGGTATATCTGTAATTGCTACTTTCTATATCTATATTCATGAAATGTTACAAACAATGTAAAAAACATTTCTTTCACATTTTCAATCGTTGAAATGCTTGTGTATTCAGATATTCAATTGGCTTGCTCCATCTACTTACCAATGGCTTTTAATGGATTCATACAAAAGTCCATAGACCTATTTTTTATATAGAGTTGCATAGTTTTCTTTTCAAACCAAAGGTTGCATAGTTTCTTTTCAAACCAAAAGGAACTTGCTGATTATTTGACAAATAAGTGGCCAGTATTTCAATTTGCAATGTCATTTGAATCTCAGTAGCACTCATGTTTGATTCTGTTAACATTAAATATTCCTGTCATAGGGAAGAGTTCTGCAGGAAGAAGTGTTGTTGATGAATCCATGCTTACTGGGGAATCACTGCCTGTATTCAAGGAAGAAGGGCTCAAAGTCTCAGCTGGAACAATAAACTGCGTATGATTATATTTTTAAATTGCAATGTATCCCATCACTGCTTATATTTGCGATCTGGGTGGCACTTTTTGTATTGATGCATTTATTACCTTCGGATGATTGGGATTAACCTTGTGGGTTATCACAGTAAAAATACCGTGGAACTCAAAGTTGTCTCGTAAAATTGTGTTGCTAATTTATGTCAATATCTCAGGCTAAAGTAACTCTTTTGAACATGGAATATAAAATCCTGTTCTTTTGTAGCCCTTTCCTTTTATGTTTTGTTATTGCATTGCTGACAATCAGCATTTCTTAAAAATGTTTCAGGATGGTCCTTTAAGGATAGAGGCATTGTCTGTTGGCTCCAACTCAACAATATCTAGTATCATTTGTATGGTATGTTCACTGTTTCTTTTTTTTTCATTTGTCTCCCTCTTGTTAAAAGAATAAAAAGCAAATAATACAGATGGATAAACGGATTTGCTGTTATTTTTTTATTACTTCATAGTAACTCAATGTGTGACCCTAAACAAGATTACCATGACATTTTTTGGAATGGTTCATGTACATTTTGAAAATGAGCTGCTTATTATACCAACTGAGTGCAGATGCAGGTATTGGTGATATAGATAAAAAGGGAAAGAATTAAACATTTGTAGGTGTAGAAAAATGTGTAGCCTGTCTCAATGGTACCCATCACCAATTGTATTTTGCATAATTGTGCTTTGAGTATGCAACAAAGTAAATTCAATTAATAATGGAGTTCAGTATGTATGTGTTTTAGCCCGAAAACATAAATAAATAAAAGGATGCAGATCCATGAAGCTGATCTCAACTAGTTTGGTATTGAGGCTTGACCTGAATTGAGTTGATTACTAGACAGTAATGCAAAGTAGAGCGAGAAAGTAGTTCTATTTTTTAGTCTTGATCAGTCTTCTTAAACATAAAACCATGGATTCAGACTTCATGATAATGGCATGCATGAAATGTTAAAATGATTCTTTCGAGTCTTGTGGCATCAACTTTTTGTGTGAGCAGCTCCAAGGTCTGCCTTCAGCTTTATTGGCTGTATGAAAGTTCACCTCTAGATGAATGCTGCTCACTGTTTTATTGTATTTGGGAATTATAACCTGACAGTAGCTTCAAACTTTTTTTACAATTGTTAAAGCTTTATGGTGTAATTTCAGGTTGAGGATGCTCAAGGCAATGAGGCGCCTATACAAAGGCTTGCAGATTCAATAGCTGGACCTTTTGTTTATAGTGTAATGACTATATCTGCAGTAACTTTTTCATTTTGGTAGGGTTTGTTTCCCACCTCATATAGCACCTGTTATTATCAGCTTGTTGGAATCTAGGATGCAACATGGTTGGTGATAGCGATGTTATTGATTTATCAAACTCAACAACGGCATAACAGAGCACATTCTTTGTTGGGTATCGTGTTTACCTAGCTAAGAGACCTTGTTCCCTTTATTTATACCACACAAATCCATATTTTAATTTTCCTCATTTGCTAGATCACTAAATTTAGATTGCTTGCGTTATTGATTTCCATTTATCAGTGCTAGCCTTTAACTTGATGCAGATAACTCATGTTTCGGTCTGACAGGAGTGGGGAGTGATTTTAATCAGTCATGAACTTATGTCTTAATTTGAATTTTCCTTTGCTTCTTGTTTGAATAATATCGTTTAGTTCTCGCTAAAGCATTGGGTTTAAGTTGTTGTAATTATAAATTCATAGATTTATCCTTCTTGATTCTCACACTTTATTGCATGCACATTCAGGTATTACACTGGTTCACATTTTTTTCCTGATGTTTTGCTCAATGATATTGCTGGACCGGATGGAGATCCTTTGCTGTTGAGCTTGAAACTTTCCGTGGATGTCTTGGTGAGTGGACTTCCTCCTAGTGAATATGAATTTATTCCCCAACCTAACCATGATGAACTATTTAACTGAGTTTGAAGCTGTATATACAATTTCTTTATATTTCTTGATTGTAACATTCATTTTCATTCCAGATAGTTTCCTGCCCATGTGCACTGGGACTTGCCACACCCACTGCAATCCTAGTTGGAACATCGCTTCGTATGTTGTCTAACTTGTCAATTGTTTCTTTCAAGTTTAATAAGCTGTATACAAAGTCACTTCTAATGTAGTGGTAACTTGCCATCATGAGATTGTAGTTTCTCCATTTTAATGATAACAGAAGCAAAGTCTCATATCTTCCTTCACTAATGGTCACTGTTCTTTTTTATGAAAACGCTAAGTCCCTTTTCTTTTGAAAACTATTAGGAGCAAAGCAGGGACTTCTAATAAGAGGAGGGGATGTATTGGAACGCTTAGCAAGCATTAATTATGTTGCTCCAGATAAGGTTATTTCTACCCATTTAATAGAACTATGCTCTCTTTCTCTGTCCATTGAACACAATACACACTGCACACATGTGGAATTGAGATTGACATAGGAAATAAATCAGCTGAGGTTGTTGCATTTTGACTCTTGATCATCGAGCCCCTTCACACTCCATCCTTGCCCATTTCCCAATTTTCAGACAGGAACCCTTACGAAGGAAAACTAATGTAGTTTCTGCTGTGTCCTCCATCTCTTACAAAGAATCAGAAATTCTTCCAAATGGCAGCTGCGGTAGAGAAAACAGCATTGCATCCAATTGTCTGTAAGGGCTATTGTAAATAAAGCAGAATCATTGAAATTGAGCTATCCCGGTAACAAAAGGGGCATTGACAGAACCAGGTTTGGAACCTTGGCTGAGGTAGATGGAAGTTTGGTTGCAGTAGGTTCTTTGGATTGGATTAGGAACGATTCCAGAGAAGGACAAGCATGTCTGATCTAAAGGATCTGGAAACTGAAGTGATGTATCAGTCATCAGAAGGGATGTCATCATCAAGCTATTCAAAAACAGTTGTCTATGTCGGACGTGAAGGGAAGGCATTATTGGTGCTTATTGCATTATCTGACGGTTTGCGCCATGATGCTGAATCTACTGTAATTAAGTGTAAATTTCTTTCTCCAATGACAATTCTGAGTGAATTTTGTTGCAAGTTGCTATGACAGCTTTCCTTTTTTCTTAACATGTGTACCAGGATTCGGGTTTCGTAAATATAAGTTCCAATTTGATTTCTCTTTTCCATGACTAGCAGACTTGTCCTCAGTATCTCCAACTAGAATTAGTGAAATGGTTGTTGTTATTTCCTGATCGTTGTTTGGTAAATACTTTGTTTTCTAAAATCCAAACAGAAGCATGCTCTGAACTCTTCAAGACAATCTTAGTGATGCACAATGCACCTGATGTTTTTCTTTGCCTTTGTCAATGGTCAGTCAGTGACAATATTGGCCAACCACTAAAGAAATTCTACAGAGTATTCCCTGGATCTTGAATCATGATAGGAGCTTCGATACAAGCTTAGCAGGGGTTTTTTACTTCAGTACTTTATCCTATTATTAGGTGCTTTTTGCAGAACTTGGATGATAACTAACAAGCTGTGTGGATACTGAATACAAATCAATTTACTATCCTTTGCATCATGCATATCGACTTAAAATCTTCTACTTGCCATCTAAGCACATGGTTTGCTGCTTTATTCTCTTCTTTGTTTTGCTCTGATAGGTAGGCTCCAGCAGAACGGTATCAACATGGTCCTCTTATCAGGAGACAGAGAAGAAGCAGTTGCAACCATAGCAAAAGGAGTTGAATAGGTAGTGAATTTATCAATGCATCCTTGAATCCGAGGCAAAAATATAAAGCTATAACAAGTCTTCAAGCAGCAGGGCATCGGGTTGCAATGGTAGCCCCTCTCTCTCTCTCTAGTGCTTCCAGAATTTTATTTTGACCTTGACAAAACAATATCACAACAATCATCTCATCTGGTTAAGAAATCCGGTCATTCTTTTCAGTGAAATATTGCGTGCAGCCGAAGTTAATTGGAGGAGAACTTGAGTTCTTGAAATATTTTCACTGAAGAAATGCTGGTTACAACTCATTGTTCTATATGGGAATTAATTGTGAATTCTCCATGCATTTAAATCTAACTGCTATGGATGCTACAAATATAGTTCTGCAGTGGTTTTTTATTTTATGATCAAACCATACTGTAAACACGGAGATTAGAATTGTAAAATATGATGCCTATTCTGTCAACACATTGAAGTTAAAATTATTACTGGTGGAAACACTGCAGCTGACTGTTAGGTTTTGAGAGGCAGGTGATGGGATAAATGATGGGCCTTCTTTGGCTCTTGCCGATGTTGGGATTGCCATCAGAATGAAGCTCAAAGAAAATGCTGCATCTGATGTTGCACATCCATTGACCTTCTTGGCAATAAGACTTTCACAGGTAAAGATTTGCTTTTCTGATAAAATTTCTTAAACTAATCTCTTTTTGTTGATAGACGATGAATCCTGAAATTTCATTTCCCTGTGTATTATGATTCAAATTACTTATTTGTCGCTGAGAGTATCAAGCGATACCAACTTCATCATCCGATGTTATTTTTCAGTTACAGAGGGGGAATGGGTGTTGTTGAGCAAATAAGCTTCTTGCTTTTCATCATTTAATCCATTAGCATCAATGGCATTGGGTACTGAGAATGTTAGTGGTCTTGTCCAACAATTAAAAATGAAGATTTTGTCTTTCTGGAGAGTGAAAAAGAAAGAAGAAATGAGATTGTATTTTCAGGCATGAAATTTACCCATTGATGATACTACTGGGATTTGCACAATCGCAACCAATAGTGAGTAGAACCAAGATAAAAACCTCCGTGGATGGTTCTGATATATGTCATGACAGGTCGTAGATGCCCTGGATCTTTCACGAGCAACAATGGCCAGGTGTACCAAAATTTATGGTGGGCAATTGCGTATAACGTTGTCGCCATTCCTATTGCAGCCAGGTACTGCTTCCCCAATATGATTTTGCCATGGCTCCTTCACTTTCAGGTTGAGTAAAGTTACATTGCTCATTCCATAACTGAGAAAAATCCTTAAACTGAATGAAAACAAAGGCCGTGGATCGTAATTTGAGCCAAGCAAGTCTTTGACTCATCATTGCTCATGGATCCTATCTCCAGAAAATTTCCTTTCCGTGTTTACGGAGCAACTATTGATGTTTGGTTTGACCTAGGTGGACTGATGGCTTTGAGCTCCGGTATTTATTGTGACCAACTCATTGCCTCTACAGCTCCATGGGTCTGAAACTGGGAGGAACAGATAGAGAGCTAATATGCCTACGTTTCAACTTGCTTACGAGATGGCCTGTATAAATAATAGCGAGGTAATCCAAACACGCAGGTAGTGGAATAAAAAATGAGAAATGCCTCTCTGTGCTCGTGTTAATTCCACAGTGCAAACATGGGATACTTTTCCAGTACTAGGCGAGCAGACATTTTCAACTCTATCTCCCACCCTGGACTCCCGTCTGTTTGTCTTCTATTTCTTTCACGTCGCAGAATGTTCGTGCTTCACACGTTGATAACTTGGAAATTTATGAGATCAAACACTTGACCATAAATTTGCATGATAAAAAAAATAGGCCAAATCCAGTATACACCTCAGTTTTTCTCGGATTAGTTAAAATGTAGTATCTCCATTATCATTTCAGTCATTTATAATTTTCAAAATCAGCCAATCAGAAGTATAATCTCTTAAAATTGAAAATTTATCTCATCGAAACCGAGTAATCTTCTTTTGCCACTTGAGTGATTATCATCATTTCTTCTTTATTTTTGTTAATGTCATTTCTCACTCCCACCATCCCACCCTTCTCATGGAGTAACCTCTCCGGTTTGGCAAGATAGAGTCAGTCAACTAAAATAAAAAAAAATACAAGAACTCAGATTGAATCATAACATGTGGAGGTTTTCCAAAAAAAAACTATTTGAGGCATAATTTCCATTTACATACGCTGTTCGGTTTCATTTCCAAACGTTTGACATCATTGCTTTACGGTCAATAAGAAGAATCCATTTCCTGTAATCTAATGCATGAATATCAGGTATTTGCTTATTATTTGTCACCAAGAAACAGCTTTGTATTTAGGTAAAATTTACGAGCTGATATTTTAGCATTCCAATTTTTAGGAGCATCCTCCCCATCATGTTGAGAGATGACCAAAACCACTTTTCCAAGGTGGTGATTGCATGGCATTCCCTTAATCTTTTAAAGAAAGGTCTGGTTTTTTTTAAATGTGGAGAAACATCCATAAAGTTGAAACAAAAGGTTTAGTGCCAGAGGAAAGTCATTATTACTGCTTATTTTAGCCATTATATTTTCTTAGTCACGTGCGAAAATTAATGAATTTTATAGGAGTTCTGCAGTTCAACATGTTTTGTGCAAATTTAAATATTTTTTATTTGGACGTTTTTTTAATGTTTAAAGTTGTTTTTTTTTGTATGTCTTAAATAATTCCTCCGATACGTTTGACTCCATTACATTCAGTTTTTCTCCTTCTTTACGAGAAGTAGGTGGATCGATTACCTAAACGAGCAGAATACTATATTAAGCATACGCTGTGATATATAACAAATACAACAGTGACATCACATTAGAAAATTCACTGTCCTCTACTGGATATTATACAATATATTACTTTAGTTAATCTTAACGATTCAGGATATTCTCTGTGTGCGCTTTTTATAAATTATGGGCTTATGATGTTGTTCTAATGGAAGAGTAGGCGTGACTCTGAGGCCATGAAGCCCTTAAACTATATGCATTAAATGGGGGCGTGACTCTGCTCAAACGCTTTCCATGCGATAACTTGGCGCAGATTTTCACCAGTACAATAGCAGAAGTTTTGCCATCTTGTCCCTTTAAAAAAAAAATTCTTTTAAGGGAAATTCGTATCTTTTTAGCTTTCTTTGACCCATGGACCACGATACAGTGCTCCCAA
>JAGMVL010000509.1:0-221310 GCA_019202695.1 Populus x sibirica
TTCATTTTTCAGTCATGATTTCTCGAGCCCACAAGAGTCGTATGCGTTGTCGAATCCATGCGTCACTCGTGGAAGTAGTTTCCTTCATGGTTTCTGGGTCCGCAGCGACTCAGTTTTGAGTTAAGATTTCTGATCCCACAAGAGCTTTATGCGGTGTTGAATCCATGCGTCGCCCGTGGAAGCAGTTTCGTTGATGATTTCTGAGTCCCAAGCGACTCAGTTTTCGGTTATGATTTCTGAGCCCACAAGAGCTGTATGCCCTTTCAAATCCATGCGTCACAAGTGGAAGCAGTTTCCTTGATGGTTTCTGAGTCCGCAGCGACTCAGTTTTGAGTTAATATTTCTGAGCCCACAAGAGCTGTATGCGCTGTCGAATCCATGCATCGCCCGTGTAAGCAGTTCGTTGATGATTTCGAGTTGATGATTTTTGTTATGATTTCTGAGCCCGCAAGAGCTGTATGCCCTGTCCAATCCATGCGTCGCCCGTGTAAGCGGTTTCGTTGATGATTTCTGAGTCCGCAGGGATTCATTTTTTGGTTATGATTTCTAAGCCCACAAGAGTTGTATGCGCTGTCGAATCCATGCGTCGCCCGTGGAAGCCGTTTCGTTGATGATTCCTGAGTCCGCAACGACTCGCTTTTTGTTATGATTTCTCGAGCCCGAAAAGCTGTATGCGCTGTCCAATCCATGCGTCGCCCGTGGACGCAGTTTCATTGATAATTTATGAGTCCCCAGCGACTCAGTTTTGTTATGATTTCTGAGCACCTAAGAGCTGTATGCCCTGTGAAATCCATGCGTCACCCGTGGAAGCAGTTTCCTTGATGGTTTCTGAGTACGCAGCGACTCAGTTTTGAGTTAAGATTTCCGAGCCCACAAGAGCTGTATGCGCTCTCGAATCCATGCGTCGCCCGTGGAAGCCGTTTCGTTGATGATTTCTGAGTCCGCAGCGACTCAGTTTTCTGTTATGATTTCTAAGCCCAGAAAAGCTGTATGCGCTGTCCAATCCATGCGTCGCCCGTGTAAGCAGTTTCGTTGATGATTTTTGAGTCCGCAGGGATTCATTTCTCGGTTATGATTTCTAAGACCACAAGAGCTGTATGCGCTGTCGAATCCATGCGTCACTCGTGGAAGTAGTTTCCTTGATGGTTATTGAGTCCGCACCGACTCAGTTTTGAGTTAAGATTTCTGAGCCCACAAGAGCTGTAATCGCTCTCCAATCCAGGCGTCGCCCGTGGAAGCAGTTTCGTTGATGATTTCTGAGTCCGCAGGGATCCATTTTTCGGTTATGATTTCTGAGCTCACAAGAGCTGTATGCCCTGTGAAATCCATGTGTCACCCGTGGAAGCAGTTTCGTTGATGATTTCTGGTTCCGCAACAACTCAGTTTTCTGTTATAATTTCTCAGCCCACAAGAGCTGTATGCGCTGTCGAATCCATGCGTCACTCGTGGAAGTAGTTTCCTTGATAGTTTTTGAGTCCGCAGCGACTCAGTTTTCCAATATTATTTCTGATCCCACAAAAGCTCTATCCGGTGTTGAATCCATGTGTCGCCCGTGGAAGCAGTTTCGTTGATGATTTCTGAGTCCGCGGCGACTCAGTTTTCTGTTATGATTTCAAAGCCCAGAAAAGTTGTATGCGCTGTCCAATCCATGTGTCTCCCGTGGAAGCAGTTTGGTTGATGATTTCTGAGTCCACAGGGATTCATTTTTCGGTTTTGATTTGTGAGCCTACAAGAGCTGTATGCGCTGTCGAATCCATGCGTCACTCGTGGAAGCAGTTTCCTTGATGGTTTCTGAGTCCCAAGCGACTCGGTTTTTATGTTATGATTTCTGAGCGAGCAAGAGCCGTATGTCTCGCCGTGAAATCCATGTGTCACCCATGGAAGCAGTTTCCTTGATGGTTTCTGAGTCCGCAGCGACTCGGTTTTGAGTTAAGATTTCTGAGCCCACAAGAGCTGTATGCGCTGTCGAATCCATGCGTCGCCCGTGTAAGCAGTTTCGTTGATGATTTCTGAGTCCGCAGGGGTTCATTTTTCAGTCATGATTTCTGAGCCCACAAGAGCTGTATGCGTTGTCGAATCCATGCGTCACTCGTGGAAGTAGTTTCCTTCATGGTTTCTAGGTCCGCAGCGACTCAGTTTTGAGTTAAGATTTCTGATCCCACAAGAGCTTTATGCGGTGTTGAATCCATGCGTCGCCCGTGGAAGCAGTTTCGTTGATGATTTTTGAGTCCCAAGCGACTCAGTTTTCGGTTATGATTTCTGAGCCCACAAGAGCTGTATGCCTGTGAAATCCATGCATCACCCGTGGAAGCAGTTTCCTTGATGATTTTCGATTCCACAACGACTCGTTTTGAGTTATGATTTCTCGAGCCCAGAAGAGCTGTATGGGCTGTCGAATCCATGTGTCGCCCGTGGAAGCTGTTTTTTGATGATTTCTGAGTCCGCAGCGACTCAGTTTTCTGTTATGATTTCTAAGCCCAGAAAAGCTATATGCGCTCTCCAATCCATGCGTCTCCCGTGGAAGCAGTTTCGTTGATGATTTCTGAGTCCCCAGGGATTCAATTTTCGGTTATGATTTCTGAGCCCACAAGAGCTGTATGCGCTGTCGAATCCATGCGTCACCCGTGGAAGTAGTTTCCTTGATGGTTTCTGAGTCCGCAGCGACTCAGTTTTGAGTTAAGATTTCTGAGCCCACAAGAGCTGTATGCGCTGTCGAATCCATGCGTCGCCCATGGAAGCCGTTTCATTGATGATTTCTGATTTCGTAGCGACTCGCTTTCTGTTATGATTTCTCAGCCCAGAAGAGTTGTATGCGCCGTCCAATCCATGCGTTGCCCGTGGAAGCAGTTTCGTTGATGATTTTTGAGTCCCAAGCGACTCAGTTTTCGGTTATGTTTTCTGAGCCCGCAAGAGCTGTATGCCCTGTGAAATCCATGCGTCACCCATGGAAGCAGTTTCCTTGATGGTTTCTGAGTCCGCAGCGACTCGGTTTTGAGTTAAGATTTCTGAGCCCACAAGAGCTGTATGCGCCCGTCGAATCCATGCGTCGCCCGTGGAAATTTCGTTGATGATTTCGAGTCCACAGGATTCATTTTCTGTTCATGATTTCTCGAGCCCACAAGAGCTGTATGCGTTGTCGAATCCATGCGTCACTCGTGGAAGTAGTTTCCTTGATGGTTTCTGGGTCCGCAGCGACTCAGTTTTGAGTTAAGATTTCTGATCCCACAAGAGCTTTATGCGGTGTTGAATCCATGCATCGCCGTGGAAGCAGTTTCGTTGATGATTTTTGAGTCCCAAGCGACTCAGTTTTCGGTTATGATTTCTGAGCCCACAAGAGCTGTATGCTCTGTGAAATCCATGCATCACCCGTGGAAGCAGTTTCCTTGATGATTTCTGATTCCACAACGACTCAGTTTTCTGTTATGATTTCTCAGCCCAGAAGAGCTGTATGGGCTGTCGAATCCATGCGTCGCCCGTGGAAGCTGTTTGTTGATGATTTCTGAGTCCGCAGCGACTCGCTTTTTCGTTATGATTTCTAAGCCCTAAAAGCTATATGCGCTCTCCAATCCATGCGTCTCCGTGGAACCGTTTGGTTGATGATTTCTGAGTCCGCAGGGATTCATTTTTCAGTTATGATTTCTGAGCCCCCAAAAGTTGTATGCCTTGTGAAATCCATGCGCCACCCATGGAAGCAGTTTCCTTGATGGTTTCTGAGTCCTCGGCGACTCAGTTTTCGGTTATGATTTCTGAGCCCACAAGACCTGTAATCGCTGTCGAATCCATGCGTCGCCCGTGGAAGCAGTTTCGTTGATGATTTCTGAGTCCTCGGCGACTCAGTTTTCGATTATGATTTCTGAGCCCACAAGAACTGTATGCGTTGTGGAATCCATGCGTCACCCGTGGAAGCACTTTCGTTGATGATTTCTGAGTCCGCAGCGACTCATTTTTGGTTATGATTTTTGATCCCACAAGAGTTGTAGGCGCCGTGGAATCCATGCGTCCCCGTGGTAGCCATTTCATTGATGATTGCCGAGTGCGCAAGGACTCGGTTTTGGGTTATGATTTCGAGCCCACAAGAGCTTTATGCGTTGTCGAATCCATGCGTCGCCCGTGGAAGCGTTTCCTTGATGGTTCCCGAGTCCACAGCGACTCGGTTTTCAGTTATTATTTCGAGACCACGAAGAGTTGTATGCGTCGTTGAATCCATGCGTCACCCGTGGAAGCAATTTCGTTGATGATTTCGAGTGCGCAAGGACTCGTTTTCGGTTATGATTTCTCGAGCCCACAAGAGCTCTATGCGTTGTCGAATCCATGCGTCACCCGTGGAAGCAGTTTCCTCGATGATTTTCCGAGTCCGCAGAGAACTTAGTTTTCGTTATGATTTTCGATCCCATAAAAGCCGTATGTGTTGTTGAATCCATGCGTCGCCCGTGGAAGCAATTTCGTTGATGATTGCTGAGTGCGCACCGACTAAGTTTTCAGTTATGATTTCTGAGCCCACAAGATTTGTATGCGCTATCGAATCCATGCGTCGCCCGTGGAAGCCGTTTCGTTGATGATTTCTGAGTCCGCAGCGACTCAGTTTTCTGTTATGATTTCTGAGCCCACAAGAGCTGTATGCGCTGTCGAATCCATGCGTCGCCCGTGGAAGCAGTTTCGTTGATGATTTCTGAGTCCGCAGGGATTCATTTTTCGGTTATGATTTCTGAGCCCCCAAAAGTTGTATGCCTTGTGAAATCCATGCGCCACCCATGGAAGCAGTTTCCTTGATGGTTTCTGAGTCCTCGGCGACTCAGTTTTCGGTTATGATTTCTGAGCCCACAAGACCTGTATGCGCTGTCGAATCCATGCATCGCCCGTGGCAGCCGTTTCGTTGATGATTTCTGAGTCCTCGGCGACTCAGTTTTCGATTATGATTTCTGAGCCCACAAGAACTATATGCGTTGTGGAATCCATGCGTCACCCGTGGAAGCACTTTCGTTGATGATTTCTGAGTCCGCAGCGACTCAGTTTTCAGTTATGATTTTTGATCCCACAAGAGTTGTAGGCGCTGTGGAATCCATGCGTCCCCCGTGGTAGCCATTTCATTGATGATTGCTGAGTGCGCAAGGACTCAGTTTTGGGTTATGATTTCTGAGCCCACAAGAGCTCTATGCGCTGTCGAATCCATGCGTCGCCCGTGGAAGCAGTTTCCTTGATGGTTCCTGAGTCCACAGCGACTCGGTTTTCGTTATGATTTGTGACCTCGTAAGAGTTGTATGCGCGTTGAATCCATGCGTCACCCGTGGAAGCAATTTCTTGATGATGATTTCGAGTGCGCAAGGACTCGTTTTCGGTTATGATTTCTCCGGTAAGAGCTCTATGCTGTCGAATCCATGCGTCACCCGTGGAAGCCGGTTTCCTCGATGGTTTCCGAGTCCGCAGAACTTAGTTTTCGTTATGATTTCTGATCCCATAAAAGCTGTATGTGTTGTTGAATCCATGCGTCGCCCGTGGCAGCCGTTTCGTTGATGATTGCTGAGTGCGCACCGACTAAGTTTTCAGTTATGATTTCTGAGCCCACAAGATTTGTATGCGCTATCGAATCCATGCGTCGCCCGTGGAAGCCGTTTCGTTGATGATTTCGAGTCCGTAGCCGACTCGGTTTTGGTTATGATTTCTTAGCCCAGAAAAGCTGTATGCACTGTCGAATCCATGCGTCGCCCGTGTAAGCAGTTTCGTTGATGATTTCTGAGTCCGCAGGGATTCATTTTTCGGTTATGATTTCTGAGCCCCCAAAAGTTGTATGCCTTGTGAAATCCATGCGCCACCCATGGAAGCAGTTTCCTTGATGGTTTCTGAGTCCTCGGCGACTCAGTTTTCGGTTATGATTTCTGAGCCCACAAGACCCGTATGCGTTTGTCGAATCCATGCGTCGCCCGTGGAAGCAGTTTCGTTGATGATTTCGAGTCCCGGCGACTCGTTTTCGATTATGATTTCGAGCCCACAAGAACCGTATGCGTTGTGGAATCCATGCGTCACCCGTGGAAGCACTTTCGTTGATGATTTCGAGTCCGCAGCGACTCAGTTTTCGAATATGATTTTTGATCCCACAAGGGTTGTAGGCGCCGTCGAATCCATGCGTCCCCGTGGTAGCCATTTCATTGATGATTTGCCGAGTGCGCAAGGACTCAGTTTTGGGTTATGATTTCGAGCCCACAAGAGCTCTATGCGCCGTCGAATCCATGCGTCGCCCGTGGAAGCAAGTTCCTTGATGGTTCTCGAGTCCACAGCGACTCAGTTTTCGGTTATGATTTCTGACCCAGAAGAGTTGTATGCGTTGTTGAATCCATGCGTCACCCGTGGAAGCAATTTCCTTGATGATTTCTGAGTGCGCAAGGACTCGGTTTCTCGTTATGATTTCTCAGCCCAGAAGAGCTCTATGCGCTGTCGAATCCATGCGTCACCTGTGGAAGCAGTTTCCCTGATGGTTTCCGAGTCCGCAGGAACTTAGTTTTCAGTTATGATTTCTGATCCCATAAAAGCTGTATGTGTTGTTGAATCCATGCGTCGCCCGTGGCAGCCGTTTCGTTGATGATTGTCGAGTCCGCACCGACTAATTTTTCGATTATGATTTCTAAGCCCACAAGAGTTGTATGCGTTATCGAATCCATGCGTCGCCCGTGGAAGCCGTTTCGTTGATGATTTCTGAGTCCGCAGCGACTCAGTTTTCGGTTATGATTTCTGAGCCCACAAGAGCTCTATGCACTGTCGAATCCATGCGTCGCCGTGGAAGCGATTTCGTTGATGATTTCGAGTCCGCAGGATTCATTTTTCGCTTATGATTTCGAGCCCCCAAAAGTTGTATGCCTTGTGAAATCCATGCGCCACCCATGGAAGCAAGTTTCCTTGATGATTTTCGAGTCCCCGGCGACTCGCTTTCGGTTATGATTTTTCGAGCCCACAAGACCTGTATGCGCTGTCGAATCCATGCATCGCCCGTGGCAGCCGTTTCGTTGATGATTTCTGAGTCCTCGGCGACTCAGTTTTCGATTATGATTTCGAGCCCACAAGAGCCGTATGCGTTGTGGAATCCATGCGTCACCCGTGGAAGCACTTTCGTTGATGATTTCGAGTCCCGGAGCGACTCGGTTTTTCGTTATGATTTTTGATCCCACAAGAGTTGTATGCGCTGTGGAATCCATGCGTCACCCGTGGTAGCCATTTCATTGATGATTTCCGAGTGCGCAAGGACTCGTTTTGGGTTATGATTTTCGAGCCCACAAGAGCTCTATGCGCTGTCGAATCCATGCGTCGCCCGTGGAAGCAGTTTCCTTGATGGTTCCTGAGTCCACAGCGACTCAGTTTTCAGTTATTATTTGTGACCTCAGAAGAGTTGTATGCGCTGTTGAATCCATGCGTCACCCGTGGAAGCAATTTCGTTGATGATTTCTGAGTGCGCAAGGACTCAGTTTCCGGTTATGATTTCTCAGCCCACAAGAGCTCTATGCGCTGTCGAATCCATGCGTCACCCGTGGAAGCAGTTTCCTTGATGGTTTCCGAGTCCGCAGGAACTTAGTTTTCAGTTATGATTTCTGATCCCATAAAAGCTGTATGTGTTGTTGAATCCATGCGTCGCCCGTGGCAGCCGTTTCGTTGATGATTGCTGAGTGCGCACCGACTAAGTTTTCAGTTATGATTTCTGAGCCCACAAGATTTGTATGCGCTATCGAATCCATGCGTCGCCGTGGAAGCCGTTTCGTTGATGATTTCTGAGTCCGCAGCGACTCAGTTTTCTGTTATGATTTCTTAGCCCAGAAGAGCTGTATGCACTGTCGAATCCATGCGTCGCCCGTGTAAGCAGTTTCGTTGATGATTTCTGAGTCCGCAGGATTCATTTTTCGTTATGATTTCTCGAGCCCCCAAAAGTTGTATGCCTTGTGAAATCCATGCGTCACCCATGGAAGCAAGTTTCTTGATGGTTTTTCGAGTCCGAGAGACTCAGTTTTGAGTTAAGATTTCTGATCCCACAAGAGCTCTATGCGGTGTTGAATCCATGCGTTGCCCGTGGAAGCAGTTTCGTTGATGATTTATGAGTCCCCAACGACTTAGTTTTCGGTTATGATTTCTGAGCCCACAAGAGCTGTATGCGCTGTCGAACCCATGCGTCACTAGTGGAAGGAGTTTCCTTGATAGTTTTTGAGTCCGCAGCGACTCAGTTTTCCATTATTATTTCTGATCCCACAAGAGCTCTATGCGGTGTTGAATCCATGTGTCGCCCGTGGAGCAAGTTTCGTTGATGATTTTCGAGTCCCAAAGACTCGTTTTCGGTTATGATTTCTCGAGCCCCCAAAAGCTGTGTGCCCTGTGAAATCCATGCGTCACCGTGGAAGCAAGTTTCCTTGATGGTTTCGAGTCGCGAGCGACTCAGTTTTGAGTTTACATTTATGAGCCCACAAGAGCTGTATGCGCTGTCGAATACATGCGTCGCCCGTGGCAGCCGTTTCGTTGATGATTTCTTAGTCCTCGGCGACTCAGTTTTCGGTTATGATTTCTGAGCCCACAAGAGTTGTAGGCGATGTGGAATCCATGCATCGCCCGTGGAAGCAGTTTCCTTGATGGTTTCCCGAGTCCACACGACTCGGTTTTTCTATTATTATTTGTGAGCCCACAAGAGTTGTATGCGGCTGTTGAATCCATGCGTCACCCGTGGAAGCAATTTCCTTGATGATTTCTGAGTGCGCAAGGACTCGTTTTCGGTTATGATTTCTCGAGCCCAGAAGAGCTCTATGCGCTGTCGAATCCATGCGTCACCTGTGGAAGCAGTTTCCCTGATGGTTTCCAAGTCCGCAGGAACTTAGTTTTCAGTTATGATTTCTGATCCTATAAAAGTTGTATGTGTTGTTGAATCCATGCGTCGCCCGTGGCAGCCGTTTCGTTGATGATTTCTGAGTGCGCACCGACTAAGTTTTGAGTTATGATTTCTGAGCCCACAAGAGTTGTATGCGCTGTCGAATCCATGCGTCGCCCGTGGAAGCCGTTTCGTTGATGATTTCTGAGTCCGCAGCGACTCAGTTTTATGTTATGATTTCTCAGCCCAGAAGCTGTATGCCGTTGTCGAATCCATGCGTCGCCCGTGTAAGCAGTTTCGTTGATGATTTCTGAGTCCGCAGGGATTCATTTTTCAGTTATAATTTCTGAGCCAACAAGAGCTGTATGCGCTGTCGAATCCATGTGTCACTCTTGGAAGTAGTTTCCTTGATGGTTTCTGAGTTCGCAGCGACTCGGTTTTGAGTTAAGATTTCTGATCCCACAAGAGCTCTATGCGGTGTTGAATCCATGCGTTGCCCGTGGAAGCAGTTTCGTTGATGATTTTTGAGTCCCCAGCGACTTAGTTTTCGGTTATGATTTCTGAGCCCACAAGTGTTGTATGCCCTGTGAAATCCATGCGTCACCCGTGGAAGCAGTTTCGTTAATGATTTTTTATTCCGCAAGGACTCAGTTTTCTGTTATGATTTCTCAGCCCCGAAGAGCTGTATGCGCTGTCCAATCCATGCGTCGCCGTGGAAGCAGTTTCGTTGATGATTTCTGAGTCCAGAGGATTCATTTTTGGTTATGATTTCTGAGCCCACAAGAGCTGTATGCGCTGTCGAATCCATGCGTCTCCCGTGGAAGCCGTTTTGTTGATGATTTCTGAGTCCGCAGCGACTCGGTTTTTCGTTATGATATCTAAGCCCGAGAAAGCCGTATGCATTGTCCATTCCATGCGTCGCCCGTGTAAGGAGTTTCGTTGATGATTTTTGAGTCCGCAGGGATTCATTTTTCGGTTATGCTTTCTGAGCGCACAAGAGCTCAGTTTTCAGTTATGATTTTTTATCCCATAAGAGCTTTAGGCGTTGTGGAATCCATGCGTCACCCGTGAAAGCATTTTCGTTGATGATTTCTGAGTCCGCAGCGACTCAGTTTTCAGTTATGATTTTTGATCCCACAAGAGTTGTAGGCGTTGTGGAATCCATGCGTCGGTCGTGGTAGCCATTTCATTGATGATTGCTGAGTGCGCAAGGACTCAGTTTTGGGTTATGATTTCTGAGCCCACAAGAGCTCTATGCCCTGTCGAATCCATGCGTCGCCCGTGGAAGCAGTTTCCTTGATGGCTCTCGAGTCCCAGCGACTCGGTTTTCGTTATGATTTCGAGCCCACAAGAGCTGTATGCGCTGTCGAATCCATGCGTCACCCGTGGAAGCAATTTCGTTGATGATTTCTGAGTGCGCAAGGACTCAGTTTCCGGTTATGATTTCTCAGCCCAGAAGAGCTCTATGCGCTGTCGAATCCATGCGTCACCTGTGGAAGCAGTTTCCCTGATGGTTTCTGAGTCCGCAGGAACTCAGTTTTCAGTTATGATTTCTGATCCCATAAAAGTTGTATGCGTTGTTGATTCCATGTGTCGCCCGTGGAAGCGTTTCGTTGATGATTCTCGAGTGCAGCGACTCGGTTTTCAGTTATGATTTCTGAGCCCACAAGAGCTGTATGCGCCTTGTCGAATCAATGCGTCGCCCGTGAAGCAGTTTCGTTAATGATTTCTGAGTCCGCAGGGATTCATTTTTCGGTTATGATTTCTTAGCCCACAAGAGTTGTATGCACTGTCGAATCCATGCGTCACTCGTGGAAGTAGTTTCCTTGATGGTTTCTGAGTCCGCAGCGATTCAGTTTTGAGTTAAGATTTCTGATCCCACAAGAGCTCTATGCGGTGTTGAATCCATGCGTCGCCCGTGGAATCATTTTCGTTGATGATTTCTGAGTCCCTAGCGACTCAGTTTTCGGTTATGATTTCTGAGCCCATAAGAGTTGTATGCCTGTGAAATCCATGCGTCACCCATGGAAGCAGTTTTGTTGATGATTTCTGATTCCGCAACGTCTCAGTTTTCTGTTATGATTTCTCAACCCAGAAGAGCTGTATGCTCTGTCCAATCCATGCGTCGCCCGTGGAAGCAGTTTCATTGATGATTTCTGAGTCCGCAGGGATTCATTTTTCGGTTATGATTTCTCAGCCCACAAGAGTTGTTTGCACTGTCGAATCCATGCGTCACTCGTGGAAGTAGTTTCCTTGATGGTTTTTGAGTCCGCAGCGACTCAGTTTTGAGTTAAGATTTCTGATCTCACAAGAGCTCTATGCGGTGTTGAATCCATGCGTCGCCCGTGGAAGCAGTTTCGGTGATGATTTCTGAGTCCCCAGCGACTCAGTTTTCGGTTATGATTTCTGAGCCCTCAATAGCTGTATGCCCTGTGAAATCCATGCGTCACCCGTGGAAGCAGTTTCCTTGATGGTTTCTGAGTCCGTAGCGACTCAGTTTTGAGATAAGATTTATGAGCCCACAAGAGCTGTATGCGCTGTCGAATCCATGCGTCGCCCGTGGAAGCCGTTTCATTTATGATTTCTGAGTCCGCAGCGACTCAGTTTTCTGTTATGAGTTCTAAGCCCAGAAAAACTGTATGCGCTGTCCAATCCATGCGTCGCCCGTGTAAGGAGTTTCGTTGATGATTTCTGAGTCCGCAGGGATTCATTTTTTGGTTATGCTTTCTGAGCCCACAAGAGCTCAGTTTTCAGTTATGATTTTTTATCCCATAAGAGCTTTAGGTGTTGTGGAATCCATACGTCGCCCGTCGTAGCCATTTCATTGATTATTGTTGAGTGCGCAAGGACTCAGTTTTGGGTTATGATTTCTGAGCCCACAAGAGCTGTATGTGCTGTCGAATCCATGCGTCGCCCGTGGAAGCCATTTCATTGATGATTTTTGAGTCCGCAGGGATTCATTTTTCGGTTATGATTTTTGAGCCCACAAGAGGTGTATGCACTGTCGAATCCATGCGTTACCCGTGGAAGCAATTTCGTTGATTATTTCTGAGTGTGTAAGGACTCAGTTTCCAGTTATGACTTCTGAGCCAAGAAGAGCTATATGCGCTGTCGAATCCATGCGTCACCCGTGGAAGCAGTTTCCCTGATGGTTTCTGAGTTTGCAGCGACTTAGTTTTCAGTTATGATTTTTGATCCCACAAAAGTTGTATGTGTTGTTGAATCCATGCGTCGCCCGTGGCAGCCGTTTCGTTCATGATTTCTGAGTCCTCGGCGACTCAGTTTTCGGTTATGATTTCTGAGCCCATAAGAGCTGTATGCGCTGTCGAATCCATGCGTCGCCTGTGGAAGCCATTTCATTGATGATTTCTGAGTCCGCAGCAACTCAGTTTTTGGTTATGTTTTCTAAGCCCAGAATAGCTGTATGCGTTGTCGAATCCATGCGTCACTCGTGGAAGCAGTAACGTTGATGATTTCTGAGTCCGTAGGGACTCTGATATAACCATATTATTCGATAGTTTCACCCACATTTAACTAGTGTTTTGCCTATGTTTTATATATAAAATGCCTTGATATTCTTTGTTTTATGTTTTGAAGGCACCTTTAAATGAAAGAAGCAAAAAGGAGTAAATTGGAGGTAATTGGCAGATTTGACCCTCAGTCGATGTTTTGTGCAGAGCGTGAGTTCTAGAAGTCGAAATGAAGTGATTCCAGTGGCATTAGAAAGCTAACATCCATAAATTTCTGAAAATCTAAGTGAAGAAAAATAAAAATACAAAGAGAATGGAAATCACATCCTTCAAAGTCAAAACTTGCATTCTGCCAGTGTTGACCTTTGTCCATTCAAAATTCAATATCTGGAGCTGTAGATATCCAATTGATGTAAACTCAATTGTTTTGGATTCCTGACTCAAAGGTCTATAAACGCTCAAGATTTCAGCCAAAAATGATGTCATATGAGGGAGATATGAGTTTTCAAAGATGAAAACTGAATTCTGCCAGCAAACAGGTTTCGTGAAGAAACGAATCTAAATTACATCCCGAAGCATCAAAACCGACATCCAAGTTTTAATTTCAGCAATTTAGCTCCTCAAGAACATCAATCCAGAAGGTCAAGGAAGGCAGCTACCAACCTCAAGCAACCAACCTCAAACCACCAACCACAAAAATCCCAGCCGACCCGCCTTCACACTACCACTATCTATTGATGTTCACACTTGAACTTTGATTTTTCTTACTTACAATTTGTGTATAAATAGGCAGCTAAGTTTATGCTATTAAGAGAGCCAAGAGAGAGGGAAAGGGAGTGCAGTAGAATCAAAGAAAGAAGGGTGGTAGCCATAAGAGAAGAAACACAAACTCTCCCCTCCACAAATCAGAAATCATGTATTCTTTCATCTTTAGGAGTAGTTGTTCAATAAATATGCAAGGCTAAGCTCGTTTTCTTGGTTGCAAGGACGCAAATACCTTCGATTTCAAGAAGCTGTGAGATTTATTCTTCCATTTATTTTCGTTTGTATTATGAATGAGTATGTTTGTTTTCCTATGCATATTTTCTATGATTGTTTATCTTAATTGCTAGAGCGGACTCTAAGTTATTATTGTGAACAATCTATTGCTAAGTTTGATATCAAAACCGGAATTGTTGTATATAAACTTGTGAAGCAACTAAGCTTGATAATTGTAGTGGAACTATGTTATTAAACTTAGGGAGAACATTCGATCAAAGCAACACAAGGCGACAACTTGGTTGTTAAGATTAATGAATTTATCTAGATCTTAAAGTTTGCCATTGGATTAAATCATTAGTGCGGACTCCGTGATTGTTTGTTGGTTAGGGTTAGTTATACGGCGGATCCGTTAATTAACCAACATTAAGAAAAGGTAAAAAATTGAGAATATAAACTGAAGTTTCATTTCAAGGATCGGTTTTGATTTCTGTAGGTGGATGTGTGCTTGCAACCAAGGTTTGTTTTCTTGATATATTTCAGTTTTAATTGATTTTGTTTGCTAGTTTAATTGTTGTCATAGTTTAGATAATCACAAACCAAATCCCCCCAAATACATAACGTACAACATAAAAATCTGACTTGAAACTTCCTCGTGGGATCGACCCCTTGCTTGCTCTATACTATCTTGTGTGTTTTAAGTTAGGGTAATTAATTTGTGTGACCGTGACTTTGCAACAGACTCGGTTTAGCTTTGATATGTGATCTCAAAGAGCGGTATGCGCTGTTGAATCCTAGTGTCAACCGTTGAAGCAGTTTCATTGACGAGTTCTGGCTAGGCAGCGACTCATTTTTCAATAATGATTATTGAGTCCGTACGGGATGCTTGTGATGTCGGATCCATGCATCACCCGTGGAAGCAATTTTGTTGATGATTTCTGAGTCCGTAGCAACTCAATTTTCGGTTATGATTTCTGTGCCCAGAAGAGCTGTATGCCTTTGTCGAATCCATGCGTCACCCGTGGAAGCAGTTTCCTTAATGGTTGTTGAGTCCGTAGGGACTCAGTTTTCAGTTATGATTTCTGATCCCCCAAGAGCTGTATGCGATGTCGAATGCTTGTGTCACCCGTGGAAGCAGTTTTGTTGATGATTTCTAAGTCCGCAGGGACTCAGTTTTTGGTTATGTTTTTTGAGCCCAGAAGAGCTGTATGCGCTATCAAATCCATGCGTCACCCGTGGAAGCATTTTCCTTGATGGTTTCTGAATCCGCAATGACTCAGTTTTCGGTTATGATTTCTGATCCCATAAGAGTTGTATGCGATGTCGAATGCATGCGTCACCCATGAAAGCAGTTTCGTTGATGATTTCTGAGTCCGCAGGGACTCAGTTTTCAGTTATGATTTCTCATCCCACAAGAGCTGTATGCGTTGTTGAATCCATGTGTCGCCCGTGGCAGCCATTTCGTTGATGATTTTCGAGTCCGCAGCGACTCGGTTTTCGGTTATGATTTCTGAGCCCACAAGAGCTGTATGTGTTGTCGAATCCGTGTATCGCCCGTGGAAGCAGTTTCGTTGATGATTTCTGAGTTCGCAAGGATTCATTTTTTGGTTATGATTTCTGAGCCCACAAGAGCTGTATGCGCTGTCGAATCCATACGTCACCCGTCGAAGTAGTTTCCTTGATGGTTTTTGAGTTCGCAGCGACTCAGTTTTCAATTTTGATTTCGGAGCCCAAAAGAGCTGTATGCGCTGTCGAATCCATGTGTCACCCGTGAAAGCAATTTCGTTAATGATTTCTGAGTGCGCAAGGACTCAGATTTCGCTTTGATTTCTAAGCCCAGATGAGCTGTATGCGCTGTCGAATCCTCGTGTCAATCATTGAAGCAGTTTCATTTATGAGTTCTGGCTAGGCAGCGACTCATTTTTCAATAATGATTAATGAGTCCATAGGGGATGCTTGTGATGTCGAATCCATGCATCACTCGTGGAAGCGATTTTGTTGATGTTTCTAAGTCCGCACGACTCGGTTTGGTTACGATTTTTGAGCCCACAAGAGGTGTATGCCTTGTCGAATCCATGCGTCACCCGTGGAAGCAGTTTCCTTGATGGTTTCTAAGTCCGCAGGGACTCAGTTTTCAGTTATGATTTCTGATCCCATAAGAGCTGTATGCGATATCGAATGCATACGTCACCCGTAGAAGCAGTTTCCTTGATGATTTCTGAGTGCGCAAGGACTCAGATTTCACTTATGATTTTTAAGCCCAGAAGAGCTGTATGCGCTGTCAAATCCATGCGTCACCCGTGGAAGCATTTTCCTTGATGATTTCTGAATCTGCAGCGACTCAGTTTTCGGTTATGATTTCTGATCCCACAAGAGCTGTATGCGATGTCGAATGCATGCGTCACCCTTGAAAGCAGTTTCGTTGATGATTTCTGAGTCCATAGGGACCCAGTTTTCGGTTATGATTTCTGAGCCCAAAAGAGCTGTATGCGCTGTCGAATCCATGTGTCACCCGTGGAAGCAGTTTCCTTGATGGTTTCTGAGTCCGCAGCGACTCATTTTTGAGTTATGATTTCTGATCCCACAAGAGCTGTATGCGATGTCGAATGCATGTGTCACCCGTGGAAGCAATTTCCTTGATGGTTTCTGAGTCCGCAGCGACTCATTTTTGAGTTATGATTTCTGATCCCACAAGAGCTGTATGCGATGTCGAATGCATGTGCCACCCGTGAAAGCAGTTTCGTTGATGATTTCTGAGTCCACAGCGACTCAGTTTTCGGTTACGCTTTCTGAGCCCACAAGAGCTGTATGCGCTATCGAATCCATGCGTCTCCTATGAAAGCAATTTCGTTGATGATTTCTGAGTACGGAAGGACTCATTTTTCGATTATGATATCTGAGCCCAGAAGAGTTGTATGTGCTATCGAATCCATGTGTCACCCGTGGAAGCAGTTTCCTTGATGATTTCTGAGTGCGCAAGGACTCAGATTTCGCTTATGATTTCTGAGCCTAGAAGAGCTGTATGCGCTGTCGAATCCATGTGTCACCCGTGGAAGCAGTTTCCGTGATGGTTTTTGAGTCCTTTAGGTAGAAACTAGACTTCCATACCTTTCCAACGGTATATGGCAGGCCTTCTAATTCATTAAGACAAAAGAGAACCATCCAGTTTAAGTTGGGCCTTGTTGTTGCCAGACAGAATGCGGAAGCAATGAACTTGTCTTATTTAATTAGTTGGGCTATCAAACATTATTTATTTTGAGATGATACAATTTGTTTGGGTTTTAGCCTTGTTTGTTTTGTTTATTTTAATGAATTTGGGCTAGTTTTAGCTTGGGTTGATTATTTTTTAAATTGGATTTATGTGAGACCCATTAGGGAAACTAGGGTTTTGGCTTGGAGTTTAAATACTCTTTAGGAATAATTTTAGGTCAGACTTTTGATGATATTTTTAGCATTGTAGCTGACTTTTGGTTGCTCAATCTTGGTTCTTGATTGAACTTTCAACTCTTCAAAGAATTGACCATTCTTTGTTGTGAATTTATACTTCAATTGCTCGTCTCCAGGTGTAGGCGTTGTGATCGGGTTGGTTTATAGTCTTGTTGCCTTGGAGAAAGTCTTCCATTGTGATAAGCTCATTCAAATCTCAACAAACTTGGGTTAGATTGATCTTGGGGTCGCGAATACCATTAAATTTCGCTAGGGTTCGCATCAACTTCAAGAAAAAATTGAAAACGATCTATCGGTCGAATCAAAAGTTATGGCTCTTTTGAACAATTGTTTTGGTCTTTCGCGTCCAGACCTACTCTTCACCGAGTAGCGATTCCATAACTATTATAAGGGAAAAGACCTCCGAAAACACCTGCAAATATTTGAGCGCCATGAAACAGTCGCATCAAAAGTTATTGTCCTTTTGAGCTGTTATTCTAGTTTGTCGTGTCCAAACCTCCTCTTTACTGAGTAGCAATTCCATACCTACTCCAAGGAAAAAGACCTCTGAAAACCCCTGGAAAAGTTTGACCACGATCTAACAGTCAGATAAAAAAATATGGCCCATTTGAACTATTATTCTGGTCTGGCGCGTCCAAACCTACTCTTCAACGAGTAGCGATTCAATAACTATTTCAAGGAAAAAGACCTCTAAGAACTCCTGGGAAAAGTTGAGCACGATCAAAGCGCCACATTAAAATTTATGTCCCTTTTTACCCATTATTCTAGTGTGGCACGTTCAGACCTCCTCTTCACCGACTAGCGATTTCATACTTACTACAAGGAAAAAGCCCTCTGAAAACTCCTGTAAAAATTTAAACACAATCCAACGATCGGATCAAAAGTTATGGCCCTTTTGAGCCATTTTTCTGGTCTGGTGCGTGTAGACCTCCTCTTCACCGAGTAGCGATTCCATAGCTACTCCAAGGAAAAAGACCTCTAAAAACACCTGTAAATATTTGAGCATTATGAAACGATCACATAAAAAGTTATTGTCCTTCTAAGCCGTTATTCTGGTTTGTTGTTTCTAGACCTCCTCTTTACCGAGTAGCGATTCCATGTCTACTCCATGAAAAAATACCTTCGAGAACTCCTAGTAAAATTTGACCGTGATCCAATGGTTGAATCAAAAGTTATGACCCTTTTGAGCCGTTATTCTGGTTTGGCACATCCACACCTCTTCATCGAGTAGCGATTCCATACTTACTCCAAGGAAAAAGACCTTCGAAAACTCCTGGAAAGGTTTGACCACGATGCAATAGTTGGATAAAAAAAGATGGCCCATTTGAATTGTTATTCTGGTCTGGCTCGTCCAAACCTACTTTCAACAAGTAGCAATTCAATAGCTATTTCAAGGAAAATGACCTCCAAGAACTCTTGAAAAATTTGAGCACAATCAAACCGTCACATCAAAAGTTATATCCCTTTTTACCCATTATTCTAGTCTGGCGCGTCCAGACCTCCTTTTCACCAAGTAGTGATTTCATATTTACTCAAGGAAAAAGCCCTCTAAAAACTCCTGTAAAAATTTAAACATGATTCAACGATCGGATCAAAAGTTATAGTCTTTTTGAGTTGTTTTTCTAGTCTGACGCGTGTAGACCTCCTCTTCACCAAGTAGCGATTCCATAGCTACTCCAATGAAAGACCTCAGAAAACTCTTGTAAGCGTTTGAGCACGATATAACAGTCAGATCAAAAGTTATGGCCCTTTTAAGCCATTATTCTGGACTGGTGCTTCCAAACCTATTCTTTACTGAGTAATGATACCATGGCTACTCAATGGAAGAGGACCTCCGAAAACACTTGTTAATATTTGAGCGCGATCCAATGGTCGGATCAAAAGTTATGGCACTTTTTAGCTGTTATTCTAGCCTAGCACGTCTAGACCTTCTAGTTATCAAGTAGCGATTCCATAGCTACTTCAAGTAAAAAGCTCTCCAAAAACTCCTGGAAAAATTTAAGCGCGAAACGGTCGAATCAAAAGTTATGGGCCTTTTGAGTTGTTTTTCTTGTCAAATGCATCCAGACATCCTCTTCACCATTGCTACTCCAAGGAAAAAGACCTCTGAAAACTTCTGTAAAAATTTAAGCGCGATCAAATGATCAGATCGAAAGTTATGGCCCTTTTGAGCCGTTATTTTGGTCTGGGACATCCAGACCTCCTCTTCACCATGTAGCAATTGCATGGCTACTCCACGGAAAAACACCTATGAAAACTCTTGTAAATATTTGACCGCGATCCAACTATCGGATCAAAAGTTATGGCCATTTTGAGTCGTTATTCTGGACAGGCACGTCCAGGCCTCCTCTTCACCGAGTAGTGATTCCATCGCTACTGCATGGAAAAAGACCTTCAATAACTCCTATAAAAATTTTAGCATGATCAAACAGTCGGATCAAAAGTTCTAGCTATTTTGAGTCGTTATTCTGGTCTGGTGATTAGTACTTAAAAGTGCATTTTTATCAAGGTTTTATATCATCATATTGCACTTAAAGTATCATTAAATTCCCTAACTAAAGCATGTTTTATAATAACAAGTTTGATAATATAAGATATCTTTAATTTATGGTAAATGTTTATTTTGAATGCAAGTATATCTCACAATTTCAAGGATTAATTGATGTGATTAACTATTATTGAAAGTGAAGAGACAAAGAGAGGACTAATCTTAAAGAAGAGATAGTGGTTCAATTCAAACCGGAACACCATTCATATATTGAATCATAACTGGAGTTGTAGAACTTGGATTTAGTTCTGGTTTATATGGATGGAAAGCTAATACATAGGCCTAAAACTTTTATGAAGAGTCCAAGATTCAAAACGGTCGTTTTCAAGCTCAAATTGTAGCAACAAAAGAGAAGTCAAAATTTGTCCTGCAGCCCAGACACTGTTCAGTGTTTAGGCCATATCTTGAGTTCTAGAAGTCCAAATGAGCTCATTCTTGTTTTGTTGGAAATCCAAGACAATTGCCCAGAACTTGCATGAAGACTATCTGTTCAGATTCTGATGTTAGCGATGACGTTTTGTTCAGACAAGAAGATAATGGTTGTCACCAAGTCAAAAGGTGGCCACCCACTCAATAATTAGTCATCAAATCAATAGTTCTGAATTTTAGCCTATAAAGGAGGCATTTGCCATACATTTAGAAATCTTGGTTTTCATATCAAGATCTTGCTCTTGCTCTCTTTCGTTGTAATGTTCAAGTTTTATGTCATGTTATATTTTCATTAATATCTTGTTTATGCTTTTCATTTCCTTTACTATACTTAGTTAAATTCTTATATCATGTTTATGTTCTTATGTTGTTTATTTATGTTTTTCTTCTTCATTATGTTTAGCTAAGTTAATTTTGTCAAGGTGGAAAGGGTACATTAATGGTGTAAGAATAAATATAGTATAAACTCAACATGGACTTTAATGTTTGATACTAATATGTTTTATATTTGTTATCTTACTCACTCTTAATACCTTGCTTTTTAAATGGTTAATATGGATTTTTGTTGTATAAACCTTGGTACAACAAATACTTGACCCTTTCATAGTCAACTGTATGGTATAACCGACACTTGTGCTATGAAAGGAACTTGATTTGTTGTTGAAATAAGTTATCACCATGAATACCGACAACATTTACAAGTATTGACATTACTCAAATAAGATAATTAATATAATCATGTTAATAATTTATAATCCGATTGGAACCTCCTTTGTGTGTGGTTTCTAGTTGAGTAATAAAAATAGTTTATACTTATTTGAAATACCATTAGCGAATCCTCTAACCTTGACAATTGTTTTATCCTTGTTTAATCATTACATCAATATCACATCTCAAAAGTTTTCTTCAACTCCTTTTCATTTATTGTTTTATAATTTTATATAGTTCACCTCCCTGTGGTTCGACCCCGGTCTTGCCAGTTTATTTATTACTTTGACACTCCTGCACTTGGGATAATAAACTCGTAGTTCACATCTCAAAAGTTTCCTTCAAATCTTTTGATCGTGTCATTTGGCACATCTAGACCTCCTTTTCACCGAGTAGCGACTCCATAGCAACTCCAAGGGTAACAACCTCCAGAAAAAATTGTAAAAATTTGAGCGAGATCCAACAATCAGATCAAAAGTTATGGCCTTTTTGAGCCGTTATTATGTTTTGGAGTGTCCAGACCTCCTTTTCACCAAGTAGCGATTCCATGGCGACTCAATGAAAAAAGACCTTCATAAACTCCTGCAAATATTTGAGTCTAATCTAAAAGTCAGATCAAAAGTTATGGTCTTTTGAGCCGCTATTATGGCCTAGCGTGTCCAAACCTCCTCTTCATCGAGTAGTCATTCTATAGCTACTCTAAGAAAAAAGACCTCCAAGAACTCCTGGAAAAGTTTGAGCGCGATCCAACAGTCAGATCAAAAGTTCTGGAGCCTTTGAACCGTTATTCTGGTTTGGCGCGTCCAGACCTGCTCTTCAACGAGTAGCGATTCCATGGCTATTTAATGGAAACAGACATTCGAGAACTCCTGGAAAAATGTGAGCGCGATCCAACGGTCAGATCAACAGTTATGGCCCTTTTAAGCCATTATTCTAGTGTGGCATGATTAATACTTAAAAGTGCATTTTTATCAAGGTTTTATATCATCATTTTGCACTTGAAGTATCAATAACTCCTTAACTAGAGCATGTTTTATAATAACAAGTCTGATAATATAAGATAGCTTTAATTTATGGTAAATAATCATTTTAAATGTAGGCATATCTCACAATTCAAAGCATTGATTGATGTGATTAACTATTGAAAGTGAAAGGACAAAGAAAAGGTTAAGCTTAGAAAGGAGATACCGATTTAATTCAAATAGGAACATTGTTAAGTTATTGGGTCATATCTAGAGCTGTAGCTCTTGGATTTCAGTTTGATTTATATGGATAGAAAGCTAAGAAATAGGCTTACAATGTTCATGATTGGAAGACCCAAATCTACCGTTTTCAAATTCAAAGTTTGGCCACAAAAGAGAAGTTAGAATCTGTTCTGCAATCCAGCCCAAACACTGCTCAGAATTTTACCCATATCTAAAGTTTTAGAAGGCAACATGATGTCAAATTTGGTGGGTGGAAGGATAAGACAATTTCCAACAACTTTTATGAAGACAACCTGCTCAAATTCTGATATTACAAATGACATTTCATCCAGAAAAGAGCTTGAGGGCTATCCACCACGTCCACCAGAAGCACTACTCGGTATTTTAGCCATATCTCCAACTCTAGTGATCCCAATTCTCCGAAATTTTATAGGTGGAAAGACACGATGATTTCCAACAACTTTCATGAGGGACACTTTGCCCAGCCAAAATGCTTGAGTGTTGTTGTCCACCAAGTCCACTAAATCAATAGTTGGCCATTACATCAATAATCAATTACCAATTGAATAGTTCTGAATTTTAGCCTATAAAAGGAGGCATTTGCCATTCATTTAGGAATCTTGGTTCTTCAGATCAAGATCTTGCTCTTGCTCTCTTTCTTTGTAATGTTCAAGTTTTATTCCATGTTATATTTTTCTTAATCTCTAGTTTATGCTTTTCATTTCCTTTACTATACTTAGTTAACTTATATCATGTTTATGTTCTTATATTATTTATTTATGTTTTTCTTCTTCATAATGTCTAGCTAAGTTAATTATGTTAAGGTGAAAAGGTTTCACTAATGATGTTAGAATATGTATAAATAAACTCAACATGGACTTTAATGTTTATATCCAAGAAAGTTTGCTATTAACATGTCTTATCATTTTTATCTTATTAATTCTTAATTCCTTGCTTGTTAAATGGTTAATCTAGATTTATGTTGTATAACACTTGGTACATCAAATACTTAATCCTTCTTAGTCTTCGGTCGACATCGTTGTTATGAGAGAAATTTGATTTGTTGTCAACATAAGTTAGCATCATGAATACCTGATAAAATTTATAAGTGTGGTATTGCGTAAATAAAATGATTAATACGATCATGTTGATAATTTATAAAGATTTTATACTTTACTTATCTCTAATAATATTAGAGGATCCTCTAACCTTGACATTTGTTTTTATCATTGTTTAATCTTCACATTAATCTTACATCTCAAAGTCCTCTTTAACTCATCATCATCATCATCATCATCATCATCATCATCATCGTTGTTGTTGTTCTTATTATTATTATTATTATTTATAATTTATATAGTTCACCTCCCTGTGGTTCGATGATGCAACCATATCTTTTGATAGTTTCACCCACATTTAACTAGTGTTTTGCCTATATTATATATATAAAATGCCTTAATATTCTTTGTTTTATGTTTTGAAGGAACTTTTGGATGAAAGATGCAAAAAGGAGTAAATTGGAGATAATTGGCAGATTTGCACTTTAGTCGATGTTTTGTGCAGAGCGTGAGCTCTAAAGGTTGAAATGAAGTGATTCTAGTGGCATTAAAAAGCTAACATCCATACCTTTCTGGAAATCTAAGGCAAGAAAATAAAATAAGGAAGAGCATGGAAATCGCAGCCTTCAAGTCAAATCTTGCAATCTGCCAGTATTGACCTTCAACCATTCCGACTTGAATATATGGAGGTAAAGAAGTTCAATTGATGCAAACTCAATTGTTTTGGCTGTCTGACTCAAATTCCTATAAACACTCCAAATTTCAAGCCAAAAAAGATTTCATATGAGGGAGATATGATTTTTCAAAGATGACAACTTAATTCTACCAGCAAACAGGTTTCATGAAGAAATAAGTCCAAATTATGTTCCGAAGCATCTAAACCGATATCCAAGTTTTTATTTAAGCAATTTAGCTCCTCTAAGTCAAAGCTTGAAGATTTCATGCAAGGCTATTTCTTATTTTTTAGGAAAATAGTTATTGAAGTACTTAAATGTAAACAATCTATTTAAGGGAGGACTATTTTGTAAAATCGAGACTAGGGTTTCCTAGGATATAAAAAGAATGAGAAAAGAGAAGAGGGGCAGCCAACAAAGAGAAGAAAAACTCCCCCCCTCCTCTAAGAAACTAGAAATTATGCTAAACACTTTTTCTTGGTTGCAAGGACACGGAAACCTTCAGATTTCAAGAACTGTGAGATTTATTTTACCTTTTCTTTTCAGTTTAAATGATGAATATGTTTGTTCTTCTATGCTTATTTTTCCTGTGATTGTTTATTTTAATTGCTAGAGCGGACTCTTAAGTTATTATTGTAGACAATCTATTGCTAAGTTTGATATCAAAACCAGAGTTGTGGTATATGAACTTGTGAAGTAACTGAGTTTAATAATTATGGCGGATCTTTGTTATTAATCTTAGGGAGAACATTCAATCAAATCAAACATAGACTGATGACGTTATGTTTTCTTGATTAATCAACTTATCTAGTTCTTAAGGCTCGCCATTGAATTAAATTACTAGTGCGGACACCGTGGTTGTTTGATGGTTAAGGTTAGTTATATGGCGGATCCGTTAACTAACCAATGTTAAGAAGAGATAAATATTCAGAATATAAATTGATGTTTCGTTTCCATGATCGGTTCCGATTTACGTAGGTGGATGTGTGCTTACAACCAAGGTTTGTTCTCTTGATAATTTTCTCGATTTTATTAAATTTTGTTTTATAGTTTTCTATTTTCTTTTGCTTTAGCCTAGATAACGTCCAAACCCCCCCCAAATTGCATATCATCTAGCATAAAAATCTGACTTGAATATTTCTCGTGGGATCGACCCCTTGCTTGCTCTATATTATCTTGTGTGTTGTGTTTGAAGCGAGGGTAATTAATTTGTACGACCGCAACATCGCAACAAATTTTGGCGTCGTTGCAGGGGAAGTTGTCTTAGTTGATTCTTGTGCTGTTATTTTTATTTGCTGTGATTGTTATTTATTTTTCTAAAAAAAAAGAGAAACAGAATTTTTGGTACTGTTCATTTACGGCAGCAGTATTGTTCAAAACAGATTTTTTGGTGGAATTAGATATCAGCCTTTTGTTTCCTGAAGGGAAACGATGTTCTAAATAGGACTAGTGGCAAGCCACTAGCCCCATCCTATCAAGGCCAAATTCCTCTGTTTTCTAGGGTTTTAGGTAGTTTTAGTTTTCTAGCGTAGAATTTTCGTACAATTTACATTGTTTTTGATCTCTTGTGTGGATGGTTTTTGTTGAGTTTTCTTGACAATTTATGCCTATAACCCGTTCTACTAATCAGATTCAAGTGCAAGTGGATCTCGAATTAGAAAACACTTTACATGGGTTACAAAAGGAAGTTCACGTCAACACCATGGCTGTTGAACAATAACAAACACTCAAGGAGCTTGCTGCTCCTAATGTGGAAAATCAACCATTATGCATCAACATTGATAATGATGTAAACTTCGAGCTCAAATCTGGTTTTATACATTTGCTACCAACATTCAATGGTCTTGGGTGAAGATCCTCATACTCATCTCAAGGAGTTCCATATGGTTTGCGTTGGCATGAAATCGAATGGAGTTGACGAAGAACAGGTGAAGTTGAAAGCTTTCCCTTTCTCTTTAAAAGGGGGCAGCAAAGACATGGTTTTCTCTATTCTTCCAAGTTTCATTGGAACTTAGAATGCTATGAAGAAGATTTTCCTTGAAAAGTATTTCCTAGCATCTCGAGTTGCCAATATAAGGAAAGAAATATGTGGGATTCAACAATCTCATGGAGAGACACTTTTCGAGTATTGGGAAAGATTTGAGCAACTGTGCATTCAATGCCCTCATCATCAAATACCCAATCAACTGCTCATTCAATATTTCTATGAAGGATTGATGCCTACTGACCATAGTATCATTAATGCTGCAAGTGGAGGGGCATTGGTAGATAAGACACCCGAGGCTGCATGTCAATTGATCTCAAACATGGCAGCCAACTCAAAACAATTTGACACGCGTGGAGACTTCGCAAACAAACAAGTAAATGAGGTAAGTATTTCTAACCTTGAAAATAAAATTAATGATCTTACTTCTCTTGTGCATTCTTTTGGCTTGTGTAAATGTATAGCAGGTGAAAGTTTGTAGCATATGTTCCTTACAAGGACATACCTCAGATATGTGCCCAACAATGTAAGAAGATTACATTGAACAAGTTCATGCAGTTGATGGAGGATTCAACGGACAGTCCTAGCGTAAATATGATCCCTTTTCCAACATGTACAATCCCGGATGGAGGGATCATCCAAACTTATGTTATGGGAACCCACCTCAACAAGGCAATCAAGGCCGACAGTTCCATCCCCATGGATTTCAGCCCCAACAGAATTATCAAGCAAGACCACCCCCTCCATTCACAAACTCCAATGTTATAGGGTCATCATCTAGTGATGATCTTCATGAGATGATGAAAACTTTGGCTTCTAACACCGTGACCTTGCAACAAAATGTCATGTCTTTTCAACAGAAACAAGGTCAAGTATTCACAACTTGGAGAAGCAAATGGGGCAAGTAGCTTCAAGTGTGGGGAAATTGGAAGCACAAATAAATGGAAAATTGCCCTCCCAAGCATTGAATCCAATAGAGAATGTTAGTGTGATCATGCTGCGAAGTGGGAAAGAACTTGAAGAGAAAAGGTTGAAACAAATTGAGATGGAGGAAGAAGAAGAGATAGAAACCGAATTGAGTACAAAGAAGGAACATCCTCCTCCTCTACAAATTGAAACATCGACCAACACTCCAAAGGTAACTCCTCAATCAATGACTTCCAGTTTTAAAACAATTCCACCCTTTCCAATGAGTTCTTCTAGGTCAAAGTAAGAGGATAAAGAAAAAGAGATTTTAGAGGTTTTCAAGAAAGTAGAACTCAACATTCCTTTGCTTGATGCTATCAAACAAATTCCCAAGTATGCCAAATTTTTTAAGGAGTTGTGTACTACCAAGAGAGCTTTCAAACTAAAAGGTCATGAAATGGTAAGTATGGGTGAAGCTGTATCTACTGTTGTTCAAAAGAATATGCCTTTGAAGCAAAAAGACCCAGGTGCGTTTACTATCCCATGTGTTATTGGTAATGCTAGTTTCAAAAGGGCCTTGTGCGATTTAGGTGCATCCATTAGTGTTATAGGCAAACATGTTTATGATTCTCTTAGTCTTGAGCCTTTGAATAAAACTAGCATTGTAATACAACTTGCGGATCGTAGTTTTGTTTACCCACTTGGTGTGATAGAAGATGTCCTAGTCAAGATTGATAGTTTGGTCATTCCATACAACTTTTATATTCTTGATATGAAACTTGATTCTTGTGATTCATCAAATAGCACTCCTATATTGTTTGGGAGACCATTCTTGAAAACTGCCAATACAAAAATTGATTGTGGTAAGGATACTTTGTTTATGAAGATAGGAGATGAAAACATTGAATTTAATTTTCATGATGCAATGACATATCCTTATAGCAATGTTTATTCTATCACATGTTATGACCAAGTTGATAAGTGTGTGCAAGCAAGTTTGTGATTTTGATAGTGAGGATGGATTAAGCGTAGCTTTGAGCTATGACTATGATTTTACCAAGATAGAAGAGATAGAGAGGCATATATGTGTTCCCCAAAACGTGCATGAATTAGCATTGGCTTTGCAAGCTTTGCAAATTGTTCCTCATGATACAGGAGTCATTCACCCCATCATGGACAGTGAATGGGTGGCACCTATCCTTTTGGTGCCCAAAAAGATTGGAATTACGTTGGAAGAAATATAAAATAATGCTTATGAGAATGCAAAGATTTATAAAGAAAAGACTAAGAGTCTCCATGACCGAATGATTACAAGAAAAGAGTTTAATGTTGGAGACAAAGTCCTTCATCATTCGCGTTTGAAACTTTTTCCTGGAAAGTTGCGCTCTTGTTGGATTGGACTCTTTGTGTTGTTTCTAATGTTTTTCCTTATAGTGTAGTTGAAATTACAAGTTTAGAAACCAACAAAGTACTCAAGGTCAATGGGTATCGCTTGAAACCTTTCTATGAAGGTTGGATGACAGAACTCACCGCTTCTGCAGAGTTAGTTGAACCAATCTATGAAGAATGAGCATGCAACATGTCGAGCCAATGACATAGAACAAAAGTGTTTACTGGGAGGCAACCCGGCAAAAACAAAAAAAAATAGATTTGCTTTCTTTTTTCCTTATCTTTTATTTTTCACATTTTACTTTATTTTTGTCATTCTCCTATGTTCATTTTCTTTTATTTCAACATTGAGGGCAATGTCGTTTTTTAAGTGTGAGGGTATTGGGAGAATGTTGGTTTTTTTATTTTGATTTTCTTTGTTGTTCTAAAAAAGAAACAAATTTCTATGTTTGATTTTTTGAACTCCTATTGGTTTATGAGAATGTGAGTATTATATATGAGAATTAATTGAGATAGATGAAGATATAAATCAAATGAAGGAGTGTGCATGTAAGTTTTAAGGTTTAATTAGTTTAGGGATTGACTTTGAGAATATGTCATGTTAACTTTATAGTGTTATACCAATGCAAGCTTTTGAGCCTTCAACATTATATTCTTTGATTGTGCCTTTTTTCAATGATAGGTATCTCTAGAACTTGCTTCATATCTTGTTGAGATTACATTCACATTACATATATACATGAAGATGATAAAGGCATTAGGAATTTTAACCACTTGAGCCAAAAAAGCCAACCTAAAGCATATTATCCTTAGTGAGCCCCTTTTGAGCTTGTTTATCTTTTCTTTGTTTTATCCATGTATAAGCCTTAACTTTTTATATGTTTTCCTTTTCCTTGGCCAAGGATTAGTAAAGCATATACTTATGATATCTCATGGAATTATGGTTGGAAATTATGTGAAAAGAAAGAAGAAGTGATGCTTGATGAAAAGATGGGCAAAGTTGCCAAAGGTAAAAAAATAAGGAAAAAAAAGGTGTTCCTTTATGTTCTTAAGATTTTATGTTGAAAAAGCTTGAAATGAAAAGAAGTTAAGCATTGGTGATTAAAGATGGAAAATTTATGTGCTTTGATGGAATATATTGTTTGAAATATTATTTTTCGAATGCTCTACTTTCTTTGGTTTGAACCTTTTCTTTTACTCTCTTTTACCTCACCTTAACCTTAGCCCCATTACAACCAGAAAATAAGACCTTTTGATTCATGCATTGTTTGTAATATGTTAGTAATGGAGATGAGATTGAAGAGCAAGCTTATGGTAGAACATATTCATTGATTGAATTTGAGAGATTTAAACACATAAGCCTTAAACACGTGAGTGTTGAAGTGTATATCAATGAGAGGACCTATCACTTTGGCATGACATAGATTTCATTTAAATCCCGACGATTAATTGAGTTTTGAAGTTTGCATGTAAATAAATTCATGAATATTTATACTCTTTATCCTTAATTGTGTTCTTATTTATAATGTATATATTCTTGGATATTGATGGGAGATTAGAAGATTAGTCATAGTGATTTAATTTAATTTAACTTCAATTTGATTTTACCTATCCTTTCTTGAGAACGAGTAAGAGCTAAGTGTGGGGGTATTTGATGCAACCATATTATTTGATAGTTTCACCAACATTTAACTAGTGTTTTGCCTATGTTTTATATATAAAATGCCTTGATATTCTTTGTTTTATGTTTTGAACACACTTTTGGATGAAAGATGCAAAAAGGAGTAAATTGGAGATAATTGGCAGATTTGACCTTCAGTTGATGTTTTGTGCAAATCATGAGCTCTAGAGGTTGAAATGAAGTGATTCCAATGGAATTAAAAAGCTAACATCCATACCTTTTTGGAAATATAAGGCAAGAAAATAAAATAAAGCAGAGCATGGAAATCGCAGCCTTCAAAGTCAAATCTCGCAATCTGCCAGTGTTGACCTTCGGCCATTCCTACTTCAATACCTGGAGCTACAGAAGTTCAATTGATGCAAACTCAATTTTTTTGGGTTTTTGACTCAAATTCCTATAAACGCTCCAAATTTCAGCCAACAACGATTTCATATGAGGGAGATATTATTTTTCAAAGATGACAACTAAATTCTACCAGCAAACAGGTTTCGTGAAGAAACAAGTCCAAATTATGTTCCAAAGCATCTAAACTGATATCCAAGTTTTTATTTCAGCAATTTAGCTCCTCTAAGTCAAAGCTTGAAGATTTCATGCAAGGCTATTTCTCCTTTTTTAGGAAAATAGTTATTGAAGTACTTAAATGTAAACAGTCTACTTAATGGAGGACTATTTTGTAAAATAGAGACTAGGGTTTCCTAGGATATAAAAAGAATGAGAGAAGAGAAGGGGGGCAACTAGCCAAGAGGAGAAAAACTCCCCCCTCCTCTAAGAGAACTTGAAATTATGCATTTATCCTTTTTTTTATTAGTTGTTCAACAAACATGCAAGGCCACATACTTTTTCTTGGTTGCAAGGACACGAAAACTGATTAGTACTTAAAAGTGCATTTTTATCAAGGTTTTATATCATCATTTTGCACTTGAAGTATCAATAACTCCTTAACTAGAGCATGTTTTATAATAACAAGTCTGATAATATAAGATAGCTTTTAATTTATGATAAATGCTCATTTTAAATGCAGGCATATCTCACAATTCAAAGGATTGATTGATGTGATTAACTATTGAAAGTGAAAGGACAAAGAAAAGGCAAAGCTTAGAAAGGAGATACCGATTCATTTCAAATTGGAACACTGTTCAGTTATTGGGTCATATCTGGAGCTATAGATCTTGGATTTTAGTTTAATTTATATGGATAGAAAGATAAGAAATAGGTCTACAATGTTCATGAATAGTGGAAGACCCAAATCTGCCGTTTTTAAATCCAAAGTTTGGCCACAAAAGAGAAGTTAGAATCTGTCCTGCAATCCAACCCAAACACTGCTCAGAATGTTATCCATATCTGGAGTTCTAGAAGGCATAAAGATGTGAAATTTGATGGGTAGAAGGAAAAGACAATTTACAACAACTTTCATGTAGAAGACCTTCTCAAATTCTAATGGAAACAATGACATTTCATCAAGACAAGAGCTTGAGGGCTATCCACCACGTCCACCAGCAGCACTACTCAGTATTTTAGCCATATCTTGAGCTCTAGTGATCCAAATGCTCTGAAAATTTATGGGTGGAAAGATAAGATGATTTACAACAACGTTCATGGGGAACACTTTGCCAAATTCTGATTGCATCAATGTCAATTTATCCAACCAAAATGCTTGAGTGCTGCTGTCCACCAAGTCCACTAAATCAATAGTTGGCCACTACATCAATAATCAATTACCAAATGAATAGTTCTGAATTTTAGCCTATAAAAGGAGGCATTTACCATTCATTTAGGAATCTTGGTTCTTGATATCAAGATCATGTTCTTGCTCTCTCTTTATATTTTTGTAATACTTAAGTTTTGCTTTCATTAATCTCTTGTTCATGCTTTTCATTTACTTTACTATACTTAGTTAACTTATATCATATTTATGTTCTTATATTGTTTATTTATGTTTTTCTTCTTCATAATGTCTAGCTAAGTTAATTATGTCAAGGTGAAAAGGTTTCACTAATGGTGTTAGGATAAGTATAATATAAACTCAACATGGACTTTAATGTTTATATCCAAGAAAGTTTGCTATTAACATGTCTTATCATTTTTATCTTATTAATTCTTAATACCTTGCTTGTTAAATGGTTAATATAGATTTGTGTTGTATAACACTTGGTACATCAAATACTTGATCCTTCATAGTCTTGGCCGACATCGTTATTATGAGAGGAACTTGATTTGTTGTCAACATAAGTTAGCATCATGAATACCTAATAAAATTTATAAGTATGGTGTTACGTAAATAAGATGATTAATATGATTATGTTGATAATTTATAAAGAGTTTATACTTTACTTATCTCTAATACTATTAGTGGATCCTCTAAACTTGACATTTGTTTTTATCATTGTTTAATCTTTACATTTATCTTACATCTCAAAGTCCTCTTTAACTCAACATCACCATCACCATCACCATCATCATCATCATTGTTGTTGTTGTTCTTATTATTATTATTATTATTATTATTATTTATAATTTATATAATACACCTCCCGTGGTTCGACCCGGTCTTCTTGGGTTATTTATTACTTTGACACTCCTGCACTTGAGATAAGACATCAACTCTTTGATCGTGTCAGAAACCTTCGGATTTCAAGAACTGTGAGATTTATTTTACCTTTTCTTTTCAATTTATATGATGAATATGTTTGTTCTCCTATGCTTATTTTTCCTGTGATTGTTTATTTTAATTGCTAGAGCGGACTCTAAGTTATTATTGTAGACAATCTATTGCTAAGTTTGATATCAAAATCGGAGTTGTGGTATATGAACTTGTGAAGTAACTGAGTTTAATAATTATGGCGGATCTTTGTTATTAATCTTAGGGAGAACATTCAATCAAATCAAACATAGGCTAGCGGACGTTATGTTTTCTGGATTAATCAACTTATCTAGTTCTTAAGGCTGTTATTGAATTAAATTACTAGTGTGGACACTGTGGTTGTTTGATGGTTAGGGTTAGTTATACGGTGAATCTTTTAACTAACCAATGTTAAGAAGAGATAAATTTTTAGAATATAAATTGATGTTTCGTTTCCATGATCAGTTCGATTTACGTAGGTGGATGTGTGCTTGCAACCAAGGTTTGTTCTCTTGATAATTTTCTGATTTTATTAAATTTTGTTTGATAGTTTTGTTTTCTTTTGCTTTAGCCTAGATAACATCTAACCCCCCCAAATTGCATATCATGTAGCATAAAAATCTGACTTGAATCTTCCTTATGGGATCGACCCCTTGCTTGCTCTATATTATCTTGTGTGTTGTGTTTGAAGCTAGGGTAATTAATTTGCTAATAGGGAGATCAAACAAAACTTATAAAACATCATTAGGTATGTCACCTTATAGACTAGTCAATGAAAAACCTTATCACTTGCCTGTGGAACTTGAACATAAAGCTTATTGGGCTATTAAAGCTTTCAATTCAAATCTTGATGATGCTAGTCAACTACGAAAATTACAAATAAATGAGCTTGAGGAAATAAGAAATGATGGATATGAAAGTTCAAGAACTCATAAAGTAAGAATCAAAGAGTTTCATGACAAGAAAATATTGAGAAAAACATTTAATGTTGGTCAAAAAGTCTTGCTTTATAATTCTCAACTCCATTTATTTCCTGGAAAACTAAGATCAAGATGGAGCGATCCTTTTATTGTGAAACATGTGTATCCATATGGAGCCTGTGATATCGAGAATCCAAAGAATGGAATGTTTTCAAGGTAAATGGACATCGTTTGAAAGTTTACTATGACAATTTTTCAGTTGAAAATGACTCTATTGAATTGGGTGCTCTTGTATATAAAGATTGATTTTTTTTTCTCACATTGTTTTTGTGTTTCTTTTTGATGTGACCTTTGTTTTGCTAGTTTCTCTCACCCCGGTCAAATGGCGGATAATGGTACTCCGTGACTCTTAAGTCAGTTCTTTCAGTTTCCTATGATAACTAATATCTGTGTATATATTTGTGCAATTCTTTGCTCTTTCTCCCATCTTTGCATCTCTTTTCCACTTCTCATCTAAAAAAAATGGACATCGCTCTTAAAAATTTGAAAAAGTATTTTCCCGCTCGGCCTCAGAATGCAATTACAAAACTTTTCCATGCTAGGTGTGAAAGATTAAGATTGTTAATGAACCATGGAATTCCTAAAGATATTCGCTGGTTAATTGAAGCAAAGGTCTGATTATCAGGTGAGTCCTCCAATTCTTTCATTTCATACATGCCTAGTATAGGTAAAAACACTTTTGCGAAGAAACATCATGCAAAATGATTGAAAGTCTATCACAGATGTGCCTAATGGACTTGTAATGCAAAATGTTGTTCTTTAGGAATGGTATCTATAAACCGTGAAGATAAAATACAGTTCATTAAGGATGGCCTAAGTAAGGGGTCTTTAGATAATCTTCTATTGACTCTTGAGGCGCACCCTAGTGGAGATGTGCATCGTGCAATTCATGATTTATGGCCACAATTCCATAAAGAACATGCTCAACATAGTCTTGGGAATCTGACTAAAAAAGATCCTGTTTGCCAGTTTTTAAGAAAACTAGATGGGAAGCTTGTCCTCGACCCATAGAGGGCATTTAAGCCGTTCTTGGACGTAAAACCAAGGGAAGATATGAGCCACAATCACAACTGCTTGTACATACACATGTTTTCAAGAGAGAGAGAGAGAGATTCCAGCTGGCCTACATATAGGTGGTATGATTGCATTTTTAATTTCTCATCTATAAAATCTTCTCTTCCTTCCCTTCATTTCTACTCAACCCACACATTCAACGAGATATCGAAGTGTGTAGAAATGGCGGGTTCCTCAAGTCATCAAATAAGAAATATTTGTGTTTTCGGTGGATCCAGTCCGGGAAAGAAAACGAGTTTTTAGAATCAACAAATCATCTTGGTCAGGTATTAGCTGAGAGAAAGATTCATTTAGTGTATGAAGAAGGCAGCCTTAGGTTAATAGGGGGTGTGTCAATAGCTGTATTTTTAGGAGGCAGTCAAGTTTTGGGGGTCGTCCCCAAAGCTTTAGCAAAAGGGGACATCATTGGAAAAACAATTGGAGAGGAACTACAGGTTTCCACAATGTCTAATCGATTGAATGCAATGTTTAACCATGCTGACGCCTTTATTGCCTTACCAGGTAGTCTGGGCACATTGGAATAGATCTTTCATATTTCCTCTTGGGCCCAACTACACATTCACCATAAACCTATAGGTTTGTTAAATGTTAAGGGTTTTTATGATAAATTGTTGTCTTTTCTTGATCAAGTTGTGGAACAGAAATTTCTAACATCTTCGGCACGACAAATCATAATCTCTGCTGCTACTGCTGAACAATTGATTAATCAACTACCAACTACAATCTTTCATCCCTATAATTGATCCCTCCATGAGTTGTATAAATTGGTCAGTTAAGGAAAGCCGTAAAAAGCTTAGATTGGATTTGAGCCTTCGTTTATGAAACCTTATGTCTTTTGGTTTTATTAATAGCATATTATTTTGTTTTGTTATTTCTTATATTTGTTTAAATGTGTTTCAGGTTTGTCAGTGTTCGTTGTTTCAGGTGATGTCTTCTATACTCTATCTTTCTACCTTAGGACATTGAGAACAATGTCTTGTTTTGGTTGGGGGGAATTGGTAGTAGATACTTAAAAAAAAATTAACTAACTGTGTTTTCTGTTTGCATCATGAATACCTGATAAAATTTATAAGTATGGTATTCCGTAAATAAGATGATTAATATGATCATGTTGATAATTTATAAAGAATTTATACTTTACTTATCTCTAATAATATTAGTGGATCCTCTAACCTTGACATTTGTTTTTATCATTGTTTAATCTTCACATTAATCTTACATCTCAAAGTCCTTTTTAACTCATCATCACTATCACCATCATCATCATTGTTGTTGTTGTTGTTGTTGTTATTTATATTTTATATAGTTCACCTCTCTGTGGTTCGACCACAGTCCTGCCGGGTTGTTTATTACTTTGACACTCCTGCACTTGGGATAAGACATCAACTCTTTGATCGTGTCATGGCACGTCTAGACCTCCTCTTCACCGAGTAGCGATTCCATAGCTACTCCAAGGTAAATGACCTTCGGAAAAACCTGTAAAAATTTGAGCATGATCCCATGTTCGAATCAAAAGTTATGGCCCTTTTTACCGTTATATTTTGGTCTAGCGCGTCCAGACCTCCTCTTCACCAAGTAGCTTTTCCATGGCTACTGCATGGAAAAAGACCTTCGAGAACTCATGTAAAAAATTTAGCGCGATCCAACGGTCGGAACAAAAGTTTCTATTTGTTATTTTAGTCTCGATGTGTCCAGACCTCTTCTTCACCAAGTAGCGATTCCATACCTATTCCAAGGAAAAAGACCTCCAAAAACTCATAAAAAAATTTAAGCGAGATCCAACGGTCGGATCAAAAGTCATGGCCCTTTTGAGCCGTTATTCTGGTCTGCCGCATCCACACCTCCTCTTCACCAAGTAGGGATTCCATAGCTACTTATTGGAAAAAGAACTTCAAAAACTCCGGAAAACTTTGAGCGCGATCCAACAGTCGGATCAAAAGTTATAGCTCTTTTGCGCCGTTATTCTAGTCTAATGCGTCCACACCTCCTCTTCATCGAGTAATGATTCCATGGTTACTCAATGGAAAAAGACCTTTAAGTACTCCTGGAAACTTTTGAGCGCGATCCAACGGCCGAATAAAAAATTATGGCGCTTTTGAGCTGTTATTCTAGTCTGGCGCGTCCAAAACTCCTCTTCACCGAGTAGCAATTCCATAGCTATTATGAGGAAAAAGACCTCCGCAAACTCCTGTAAAAATTTGAGCATGATCCAACGATCAGATCAAAAGTTATGGCCCTTTTAAACAATTATTCTGGTTTGGCACGTCCACACCTTCTCTTCACCAAGTAGCAATTCCATAAGTAGCAATTCCATAGCTACTCCAAGGAAAATAACCTTCGGAAAAACCTATAAAAATTTAAGCGCGATCCAACGGTCAGATAAAAATTATAGCACTTTTGAGTCGTTATTCTAGTTTGGCGCGTCCAAACCTCCTCTTCAACAAGTAGCGATTCCATGGCTACTCAATGGAAAAGGACCTTTGAGTACCCCAGGAAAAATTTGAGTGCGATCCAATGATTGAATCAAAATTTATGGCCCTTTTGAGTAGTTATTATGGTCTGGTGCGTCCAGACCTCCTCTTCACCGGTAGTGATTCCATAGATACTTCAAGGAAAAAGACATTCGTGAACTCCTATAAATATTTTAGCGCGATCCAACAATCGGATCAAAAGTTATGGCACTTTTGAGTAGTTATTTTTGTCTGATGCAACCTGACCTCCTCTTCACGGAGCAAAGATTCTGTAGCTACTCCAAGGAAATCGACCTCCAGAAACTCCTGTAAAAATTTAAGCGTGATCCAACTGTCGGATCAAAAGGTATGACCATTTTGAGTTGTTACTCTAGTTTCGCTCGACTAGATCTCCTCTTCACCGAGTAGTGATTCCATATATACTACAATGAAAACGGCCTCTGAAAACTCCTCTATAAATTTGAGCGCGATTCAACAGTCAGATCAAAAGTTATGGCCCTTTTGAACCTTTACTCTAATCTGGCACGGCTAGACTTCTTCTACACCGAGTAGCGATTCCATTGCTACACGGAGGAAAATGACCTTTGGAAACTCTAATAAAAATGTGGGGGCAATCCAATGATTGGATCAAAAGTTATGATCTTTTTTAACTATTACTCTACTATTACGAGCCTAGACCTCTTCTTCACCCAATATCGATTAGATAGTTATTCCAAGGAAAATAACTTCTGAAAACTCCTATAAAAATTTAAGCTCGATTCAAACAATTGGATCAAAAGTTATGGACCTTTTAAGCCGTTACTCTGGTCTGGCTTGGCTAGACGTTCTCTTCATAGAGTAGTGAGTCCCTATCTACTCCAAGGAAAACGATCTCTGGAAACTCCTGTAAAAATTTGAGTGCGGTCCAACAGTCGGATGAAAAGTTGTGGCCTTTTTATATCGTTACTCTAGTCTAGCTCGGCTAAATCTCCTCTTCACTAAGTAGCAATTCCATTGCTACTCTAAGGAAAACGACCCCCGGAAACTCTTGTAAAAATTTGAGCACGATCAAACGGTGAAATCAAAAGTTATGGCCCTTTCGAGATGTTATTCTTGTCTAGTGCGACTAGATCTCCTCTCATTGAGTAGCGATTCCATAACTATCCAAGGAAAACAGCCTCCAAAAACTCCTGAAAAAATTTGGGAGCAATCCAACGATCGAAAAAAAGTTATGGCTCTTTTGAGTCGTTACTATGGTTTGGCATGACGACACCTCCTTTTCACCGAGTAGTGATTCCATCGCTAATCCAAGGAAAACGGCCTATGGAAGCTCATCTAAAAATTTAGGTACGATCTAATAGTTGGATCAAAAGTTATGGCTATTTTGATCTATTACTATGGTTTGGCCCGCCTACACCTCCTTTTCACCGAGTAGCAATTTCATAGCTACTCCAAGGAAAATGACCTCCAGAAACTTCTATAAAAATTTGAGCGCGATCCAACGATCGGATCAAAAGCTATGGCCCTTTTCAGCTATTACTCTAGTCTGGCTCGACTAGACCTCCTTTTCACCAAGTAGCGATTCTATAGCTACTCCAAGGAAAATGGCTTCCAGAAACTTCTGTAAAAATTTAGGAGTAGTCCAACGGTCGGGTAAAAAGTTATGGGCCTTTTGAGCCGTTACTTTGGTCTAGTACGACGAGTCATCCTTTTCACTAAGTAGCGATTTCATAGCTACTCCAAGGAAAACGACCTTTAGAAACTCTTATAAAAATTTAGGAGCAATCAAACGGTCAAATCAAAATTTATGGCTCTTTTAAGCCGTTACTATGGTCTGGCACGATTTGACCTCCTCTTCATTGAGTAGCGATTCCATATCTACTTTAAGGAAAATGGCCTCTAGAGACTACTATAAAAATTTAGGAGCGATCCAACGAGTCGGATAAAAAATTATGTCCGTTTTGAGCCGTTACACTAGTCTGGCTCGGTTAGACCTCCTTTTCACCGTGTAGTGATTCCATAGCTACTCTAAGAAAAACGACCTTTGAAAACTACTATAAAAATTTGAGTGCGATCCAACTGTCATATCCAAAGTTATGCCCTTTTGAGCCGTTATTTTGTTATAGCGCGACCAAATCTCCTCTTCTTTTAGTAACAATTTCATAGCTACTCTAAGGAAAACGACATCTAGAAACTCATTTAAAAATTTGGGAGCGATCTGACGGTCGAATTAAAAGTTATTGCCCTTTCGAGCCGTTACTCTAGTTTGGCACGAAGAGACCTCCTTTTCATGGAGTAGTGATTCCATCACTACTTTAAGGAAAACAGCCTCTGGAAACTCATGTAAAAATTAATGAGTTATCCAACGGTCATATTAAAAGTTATAGCCCTTTTGAGTTGTTACTCTGATCTGGCACGTTTAGACCTCCTCTTCACTAAGTAGCGATTATATAGCTACTCCAAGGAAAACGACCTCCAGAAAATTCTGTAAAACTTTGAGCGTGATCCAATGGTTGGATCCAAAGTTATGGCCTTTTTAAAGCATTATTGTAGTTTGTTGTGACTTGAACTTCTCTTCACAAAGTAGCGATTCCATAGCTATTCCAAGGAAAACGATCTCCGAAAACTCTTGTAAAACTTTGAGCGCGATCCAACGGTCAGATCCAAAGTGATGACCTTTTGAATTGTTATTCTAGTTTGACGCAACCTGACCTCCTTTTCATAGAGTAGATATTCTATAGCTACTTTAAGGAAAATGGTCTCTAGAAACTCCTTTAAAAATTTAGGAGCAATCCAACAATTGGATCAAAAGTTATGGCCCTTTTGAGCAGTACTCGTCTGGCTCGGCTAGACCTCCTCTTCACCAAGAAAAATGGCCTCTGGAAACTTCTGTAAAAATTTGGAAGTTATCCAATGTTCGGATAAAAAGTTATGGCCCTTTTTAACAGTTACTCTGGTATGGCACACCTAGACCTCATCTTCACCAAGTAGCGATTCCATAGCTACTACAAGGAAAACAACCTTCAGAAACTCTAAAAAACATTTGAGCGTGATCTAATGGTCGGATCAAAAGTTATGGTCCGTTTGAGCAGTTACTCTAGTTTAGCACGATGAGATCTCCTTTTCACAGAGTAACGATTCCATTGCTACTCCAAGACAAATGACCTCTAGAAACTTCTGTAAAAATTTAAAAGTGATCCAATGGATCTATAATTTTCCACTCCAAAAATCATCATCTCTTCTATGGAAGTCCATTATATCTTTTCTCATGTTGTCCTTTCATTTGCTTTGACCTTTTTTTTATTCTCATCAGGTTCTTGAGGCTGTTAATTTATCGTAATGAGATTCTGATCAGGTTGTTAGGTGTGCATTTTTTTTATTGTTTTTTTTCCGAAACTTAGGCTGCTTGGTCAGCCCTTTTGCATTATATGAAATCCAAACTTCGATGTTCATGCTATGCTTTGACCCTGTTAATTTTGGCACACGCTTGCCATGTTTAGTTCGTAGACATGAATGCTCACCTCTCTAATATTGATTGCCTTTGGAATGCATTAGTCACAACATCCCTGAATTTATGGTTGATTGTTGCGGCAGTTTAAACATTTACTCTTATGTGTTGATTTGCAAATAGATGGTCTGACACGTCATGTGGTTGCACCTTCACCATCTTTGTGTCCTTTTTCCACTGATTTTTACTGATTTCTTCCCCATTTATCATACATCTGTGCATGATGTTAAAGTATTGGCTCTTTGGATGTGTCTCTGTTTCTAAACGTGTTGGATGTGTTTGTGCTTGTTTTTGAAGTTATCGGTTGGCCTGGAAAGTCACATTTTATACAAGCTGCTATTTTTAAAAATTACATCACCGCGAAACAAATGTGCTGGAGACAATACATCCCTTGCATCTTTTCCTTTTGACATTTTATTTCATCTAAGTGGCTGGCTTCTTGGCATGTTATTGGATGGCTAAACCACTGTTTAACTTCTTACTTTATCTTTGGCTTTTGCCTTTGCTTTGTGGATAAAACAAATTGGACAATCGTGAATTGGTTTGTGATACTGAATTTAATTTCATGCATTGTTATTTTAATTTGCGAACTATACTAATAAAATATTAAAGTATAGAATTTGTTGAATAGTTTAATAGTCACTCACGCAGCATGGATTATCTATCTAGTAAAGCTAAAAATAAAGTAATTGGAGCACATAATTATAAATTACTGTGATGCAGTAACAATATTAAGCAACTTTTTGATATTGTGATAACAATTGTTTTTTATAGTGATTTTTATTTGAAAATATATCTAAAGATTTTTTTAAAAAATTTATTTTTAACATTAGTTTATAAAAACAATTCAACAACATAAAAAGAAATTAAACAAAAAAAAATCAAAACATTTAGAAAAATACAGTCAACCATTTTTTTCAAACTCTTTCTCAAATGCCTAAATGGTGTCAAACGCTTTCCTAAATGCCTAAATGGTGTCAAAATCTTTTATGCATTGTTGTAATTATGAATATCTTTGAACCTTATTGTGATATCTCACATCGGAAACGAGCGTCCCGAGCCAGGGTCTTATAAGTGCATGCTCACCTTGACTAGTGTTTTAGGGTCATGCATGGTTGCCAAAAACAAACCCGTGAGGGGGACCTAGGTGGAAGCCCTGGACATGGGTGGACTGGGAGGCCCAAAGCGGACAATATCTTGCTAGTGAGGTGGGGTGTTACATTTGGTATCAGAATCAAGGACGGCTCATCTTCAGGTGGGGGGATTGTGATATCTCACATCGAAAGCGAGCGTCCAGAGCCAGGGCTTTATAAGTGCATGCTTATCTTGACTAGTAAGACGCGTTTTAGGGCCATGCATGGTTGCCAAAAAAAAACCCGTGAGGGGGATCTGGGTGGAAGTCCTAGACATGGGTGAACTGGGAAGCCCAAAGCGGACAATATCTTACTAGTGAGGTGGGGTGTCACACTTATTTCACATCTTCACTAACATCCTTATATTTTGTTTTATAAAAAAGTCTAAATTTTTAAAAATTTAAAATATTAATACGTTATCACTAACCAAAAATCACAATTCTCAATCGCATCTAGAATCACAAACAAACCATCCTATGCATGGAAGAAAGAATTCATTATCCTTGACCTTGCAATCTATTCCAAGGATTTAAATGAAGAAATAAGTCACTTGTAGAATCTACAAGTGAGGTTAGACTTCCCATGAAAGAAAGAAAGAAAAAAAAAGATGAACAAGACCCTAGATTGCATGGACTTTGTTCACATAAGGATAACTAACAGTTCCTTGTTCATTTAGTTCCTTTTTTTTCTTTCTTTAACAATGATAATAATTTTTATAGCCTCATTGACAGGACCTTTAAAGGTAAAAAAAAAAAAGATGGGCTTAACATTGATCATTTATTTATGAAAAGAAAAAAAAACACATATGATTTGACCTAGCAATCCGTGCTAGAGTGCATGTGAATTTAATGAAATTGAAAATAAATAAAGAGAAATTCATGTGTACTGTCAAGGTTGTCAAAAACATTTTTTTAACACAACACGAAATATACAATATAAACTCAGATTGTAAACTCGAATCGTAAAATCATAAAATTACAAGAAAAATATTTTAACTAATTATATAATGACAATTTCAGTCAAGTAGTAAATAATAATATAACACAATTAAAATAAAAGTGAAATAAACAATACAAATGTTCAAACACCTTAAAATACATAATTCAAATAAAAATTCATACATGGTTTAAATAACTTAAAAATACGAAAAGAAAAAAATAAGATTGAACAACTATGTTTTATTGATAGAGTTTCAAAACATTTCTAGAGGACAGCTGGACAGGCAACTAGTGAGATGATACAACATTCTAAGGTATATCACTAACTTCAAAAAAAAATTAATAGAGACCAATACAGTGAACCCGTGACAACGAGAACAAAAACATATAAAATGACATCAATTTAATCTCATGTCACCTCACCTTCCACCTTTTTTTATGTTAATAACAAGTCCTAGAAATAATGTCCAAATATCCCACCAAGCAAGACATGTATTTCAAGTTCTCTTTTAATCTTTGTCATCTTTCTTTGTAGTTAACAAATGGTTAGTCTAAAATACAGTATTTCTCTCTGTATAAGTATTTCTATTTCTTATTTTATTCCTTTGATTCCTCACCATCTACCTCTGTCTTCCCATGGTTTCGATCCTCTGATCATGCCTTCCCGACCTAAAATACAGTATAAGGCTTTCTCATGCCCAAGATCCTCTAATGCTGGTGTTAGTTTGCTAAGATTGAAAATTTGAGATTTGGGTAACGGGGAAAGGGGAAACTGGGGAGTGGGGACTATGTAGTGGAGTGTTAGGGAACTTGGACAGGGAGGCAATAAATTTTTTAACTTTTGCGGGTTAAAACTCAAAATATTTCAAACTCGTAAAATCGATCCGATTTTATCGATTTTAACCGAGTTTGATCGATTTCAAGTTTTAACCCAATTTGATACGTTAAATACATGTTAACTCGTAAAATCATAAAATTTTAAGAGTTAACTCACGATTTTAACAACCTTATAGTACTATTAATCAAGGGCCAGCTCACAATTCGCTCGCTACCTCAATGGAACCTTTCCCATTGGCTTATATGTATTATATGCAAATCTCACCAAAACTCAAGAACCTGAAACGTGTAGAACTTGTGGAAAGAGAAAGGAAAAAAGTAGAGAGTAAAAAAACACAGCAGCTAAAAATAAAGAAAGATTAATGTTTTTATGCATCTAAAGTCTGTCTTGTGTTTTCAGCTAGTCGAATCCTTCTCTCTATTGGCAAACCACATAACTGTTCTTCTGGCAATTGGCAACCAAAGCTGCCTCTGTCTTTCTGCTTCTATATTGCTTCCATCGGAAGAGGACTCTCTAATGGTGTTCTTGAGACCAAAATTTCTAAATCTTTGAAAAGGCAGTGATCTCAGATATTGATCTTCTGTCAGTTGAATTTATAATCCTTGATGTGTGACTTGAAATCCCCTTTGATTATGATGTTGAAGGCTGACTTCGAATTGAAATTGGAGCGTTTTTGTTGATTGGACTAACCTTACTTTCAAACAATCTCTTCATTTCTATTTCTTCCTTCTTCTTCAAAACTTGCTCATCTTCTATGGCTCTATTAGTTGTTGATTCCTCGTTTTTCAAATCCAGAGAAAGGAATCTGTTGCTTGACGAATCATAGAGCATCTCTGAATTCAAGAACATCAGGTCTGAAGAACTAGCACTACTCCATCTATTCTTTAAGACAACATCAGATACAATTATCTTGTGCTTTAACTTGTTGAAGATCTTTTGATCATTACCACTACCTTCAGCTTCTTTCTTGATCAATGATTCTTCTTCCTTGTTAACTTTTCCAATTTTACTGAAGCTGCTTCCAATGCTAAATCTCGACGACCTTTGATGAATTTCCTCCCTCTGGACAAACAACTCTATGTCTGAATCGAATCTAGTTGTAGCTCTGATTGAATCCCCCAGTATTGCAAACTATATGAATTTCCTCCCTCTGGACAAACAACTCTATTCTGAATCGAATCTAGTTGTAGCTCTGATTGATTCCCCCAGTATTGCAAACTATTTGAATATGTTAAGATTGTTGGGTCCTCAGGGCTGACCTTGCTCCTGCAAAGAGGGCAGCTTGAATGTTTTTCAAGCCCCTGATCACGCAGTTAATGTAGAAGGCATGTTTGCATTGAGGTAGCAACCTGAGAATTTCAATATCTTCAAATTTTGAGAGGTAGACAGCACATTCAAGCCCTTCTCTTGATCCTTTAAGAGAAGAAAATCTGAAGAAAGGAAGTGACTATTACCGTCTTATTGATTCCAGAGAATTGAGATGCTGATCTAGCAGTGGAGGACCATTTTCTGAATCACCATGACCAGAACCTCCCCTGTGGCAAGATTTTTCATAGATAAGGAGGATAAAAGTTAGTGAAAACATGATGCAGAGAATTCCTATAAGAAGACTTGGTCGGAAATTGGAGACAGCATCCTGTGAAGGTCCAATCTCTTGGGTGAAGCCATTTTGTGCTTGGGCTCAGAAGAGCACAAATAGGAGATGCAGAATGACCAAACTTGATTGATTCATGGTAAAATCAAAGGCTCAAAACTAATTTTAGATGATTTCCTGCAAACATTCTGCTAGAACTGGAAAAAAAATGTGTATCTTGTGTCTAGAAAACTACTTTGAGGCTAGCAAGACGGGTGTGATCCCAGTATCTATCTAGTTTGGCGGTTTTCTTCTAAAGCAATCCTGGATTTGTCCTAATTTCATAAACCATGTTATACTGTAGTTTAAATTTTTAAACTTTGAAATTCAGTAGTGACGACCAAGGTGGAGAGGCTTCTAATTTATACCACAAAATCGGCCGCTGACTTGGTTCTCATCTTCCTGTGCAGAAACATTACATTATAAAGAAATGTAATATCATCCATCCTACAAAATTAAAATTCCTGTCCTTCCTGACACCAACAATAGTTTATTCATTAAGTTATGGGAATCAATAGCACACACAGTAATGCAAAACTAAACAAACAATTGCTTTTTTTTTAATTTTGTTTTTTTAATTATTTTTTTAATATTTTTATATCATTTTAATGTATTGATATCAAAAATAAATTTTAAAAAATAAAAAAATATATTATTTCAATACATTTCTAAATAAAAAATAATTACTACATTAATCTTTGAATAGACTCTTAACACAGCTTTATGCGTGGTGGCATTGAATTTTTTTGTCATGCAAATAGTGTTTTGATATTATGGTAATGATTGTTTTTTAAAGAATGTTTTGCTTGAAAATATATTAAAATAATTTTTATTTTTATTGTTATTTTTTATTTTTTATTTTTTAAAATTTATTTTTAATATCTACGCATAAATAAAATGATTAAAAACTTATTTCAAATACAAAATTATCTTAATACAACTTTGAACGTGTTTGTCAGTGTGGTTGCGGGTGCTTTTCAAATAACTTTTCGTGCCAAAATACATGCCAATGATGTTTTTTCATTTTTTAAAAATTATTTTTGACATCAGCACATCAAAACGATCCAAAACATACAAACCATATTAAATTTTAGCCACAAAAAAGAAATTCAAATTTTTTGGGAACGCAGCCGCATCCGCGTTCCCAAACGAGCCCTTTATGTGTGGTGGCTTCTTCTTTAATAAATCTCCTCAAGAGTGTTAATCTCTTCCTGAATAAATACCTGAACAAAATCCCTTGGGGGTGTTGGTGGGGGACCCTCCGAAGATCAAGTCAGTACCAGGTATTTTTATGTAACAAAAGACATTAATGAAAATATTAATGAGCTTTTATGAGAATAGAGAAGAGGAAGAGAGATACGATGTAAAATTAAGGAAGAATAAGCAGAGAATGTGTTTTTGTCTCAAAGTATAAGGTTTTGAACCCCTTTTTGTATATTTCACTCCTTTTTTATATTACCTTACTTGACCTACTTCATACAATGTAGGAGGGGTAGAGATATAATCTCATAATAATAAAATAATATTATTCTACTGCTTGTACAATCATATTTAATTAATATAAGCATGGACTGCTTATTCATATTTAATAGGATGTGATGGGTATCATAATTACTAACTCAAACCAAGAGTATGAGAAACTCAATGTGGAGTTACCTTTCAGTCGTGCACTCAACCTGAGGAATGTTGGGTTCAACTCTAACAATTTTCTAATAGGAGTTGGGTTTAGCTTGTAATTGTACTTAAGAATGGTTAGGGACGGACGCGCCATAGCATTACATGGAGTTGGGGTGGTTGCGTCCCTAACTCAACAGGGGGCTGGGTGTGGACACATCCCTGGCCCATCGTTGGGTTAGGCGTGGATGTGCCATGATCCAATATGAAGTTGGGTGGGACGCGTTCCTGGCCCGTCGTGGGGTTAGGCGTAGATGTGCCTTTACTTAACTTGGAATTGAGTACAGACATATCATCAAAAAAAAAAAATATAGCCTCATCTTGGGTTATGACTTCGTGCATTGACCTTTTAAATGAGGTTGATTTATAGAAACCATGACCCATCAGATAAATTAGCTTAAAAATCTCCCTAGAATGATAGATTATAATTAAAGTATAATTAAAATTAAAAGATTGTTTTATTATATAAGAACGGATTAAACCAGAAAGAACAAGGTTATTGATGTTTACAGCAATATCTTAAAGAAGCGCATATACGTAGCCTTCTTTCAGGAAATGAATCTACATAATCTTTATTCAACATCAATCTGTATATTTTATTGCTGTTAGCCATAAAACCCTCAATTTTATTTTTATATTTTTCAAGAGAACTGAGTCCATTTTGTTTCCATTAGTTTCGAAATGCGCATGTTCAAGATCCTACAAGAGATGGGGTTTTTAAATGGAAAACAGTTTGTTTGACTTTTGATGTGCAAGACCAAACAACTAACAAGGGTCATCAAACACTCCTTGATGCTCCCTCACAGGCAAGCATGCATGTTTCACAAATACTAGGAGTTCTTTATCATACACTACATTAACCCTCATTAAACGGGAATCCCATGTTCAAATCCTGTTTTTTGATAAGAGAGATACCCTTTCGACGGCCAGGACTATATCAGAGTTTTGCCAAGAGATTTACGCGTCTTAATTACAAGGATCACATTTTCCTAGACAAAAAGAAGGGAAATTTACATTTAAGTAATTTAACGTACTGTTTGGACAAAGAAAAGAAGACCACTGAATATCATACAACCGCACTATTTGATTGCAGTAACCAATGTAGCTGAAAATAAATCAGTGATCAATTAAAGCAAAAACATGGGCGGATGTCACAAAAGGTATACAGAGTCATCTGCAGACTATGCTTCACTACGGGTCATTTGTCTGGGTGGACAAAATGGTACATTTCAGCTCTGAGTAGAGGCGGCAGGATTGGTTCCTGGGAATGTTGCTAACCTGTTGCCATTACCTGGATTAGCATTTTCTTCACTTGCATGTCGAACAAACTCCTCAGGGGACATGTGGGAACCATGACAGGCACAAACAATCCTGATTTGATTTGCACTGTATTTGTAGGTAACACCAGAAATCGTTCTGCCATTTGGGCCAGGCAATGTGGTAGATACCCATGGCAAATTTGGATACGAACCACATCCCCCAAATTTCATGGCTGGGCCAATACCTGGCTTTATGGCTGAAAAATCAAAACAGAGTGTTTCTGCTGTTGATTGTTTGGGTGCATCCTTTGGCCTAAGGTTCATGGTGCTTCCTTTCACATCATCTTCAGTATGAGAAGAGGAGCCTACCTCTACAATAAGTTGTTTGCCGTCGCCTTTGGCCTGTCCCAATGTGCTCCCTTCATGTTGTTCAACCTCAGTCAAATTTCGAGCAATAGCTTGCATGGCTGCTAAAAAAGATTCATTTTGAATCATAAATCATAATCCACAAACAGCATAAATTGACTTAAAATCATGATTACAATAAGAAATAGTGGGATAGTATCGATATCAGCAGCCAATGAATCAATCAAGCATACAAGATGTAATGACTATATAGCAGGGATAATCTAGAAGAAAAGGAACAATTATAATAATCTTTCATGTTAAATCTGAAAAGTCAATACAATCAATCTACTGTCCTTACCATACTATATATGGGGTCTCATGCAGAGATGATATTGATTGACTATTTAAATTTTACACATAACCACACACAGACACTCATGTCCCAGTTTTCCACATCTTCAATAGTTTTAATAAGACTAATCAATCTGTCTTCCTAGGAAAGGATTAAAGCCATCAATAGGCATTAAATGTAAAAAAAATAAAAAATCACATAATGATCATGTGCAGGAAAGGTCAGGACTCTGCATGGTGATGAAGATAGAAAGAGTGGCATTAAAATCTCACCCACCCATTTCTAAATTAGAGATTCCCACCATATATTCTTTAAGAATTGAAAAGATTAAAGAAACGATATATAGTGAAAAGAAAGACCTTGAGAAATCTTCAGCCCATCATTCTGCTTCTCTGCATTTGACAGAGCTCTGCCAGCATAGGAAGCAGGGAACTGTTGAATATGAGAGATCAAGCCCCAGGAATTATCTTTATCCAATGTCGGAAGCTGGACTGGGGAATAGCCAAACATAACTTGCAAATTTCCAGGATTCACAGATTGGTTCCCTGTTCGCTGCTCACCATTTGAAGTAGGCAACACCTGAATCATGCCTGTTATTGGATGGCCTGAAGTGCTGGGCGCACCTACAGAGTTAGACTTATTCACAGGAAATGAGTATGGCACATTCATGATGCTTACTGGTTGGACTGAGAATGGAAGTCCATAATTTAAGTTTCCCTGCTTGAATTCATTTTCTGAAGGACCATTGAGCCTCCTTTGTCCTTGTAACTCCACAACACTTGAATCAGAAAATCCACGAACCTCCTTTGTAGCCTCAGGCGGACCTCCAACTCCAATAAACTGTTTCGCAGTTGAGCCATCTTCTGTGGTTATTAAAAAATGTGATTTCTTGTCATGTAAATCAGCATGATGAGCATCTCTCTCGTGCTTCTTCTGATTATTTAACTCATCAAAAAACAGTTTACGCTTGTTACCCAGGTCTGGTCTTTTTTCTTCATCATTTTCTGCAGATCTATTAGTGCTTGAAACCCACAGCCCCCTACTGTTCAAGTTAATAGAAGCATCTGCTTCAGCATTGTTCTTGGTAAGGTCATTAAAGAACTCTTGAGGTTTCACTGAATCACTTCTTTGAGATCTAGCACTTGAATCTTGCTTCTGGGTAGTAGTACCATGAAGAAAATTTATAAAATCATCTACCAATTTGTTGCCTCTATCACCTTTATCCATCCTAGTATCTGAAGAGCTGCCATTTTTACCTTTGGATTTGGAAGATGATCCACCACAACCTAGACCCAAACTAAGCTCGAGCCCATTCTCATCCTCCATATTCAGGAATGGAAGATGACAATCTGACGAAGTTATAACCTCTTCGAATAAGCTCTTTCGCAAACACCATCACTCACATTCTACCCCGGAACCAATAGGTAGCCATCTCCAAATGACCTGCCTCGGTGAAAGTTGATCTTGCTCAAGAAAACAAGACAGGAAAGAGAAATCAGTTTCAATGAAAATGTGCAGTATACAAAAAGGAGGGAAGAAATATATAAATCACTGAAAATAAGAAATGATTTTAGATTTACTTGTTACTTAAGCCCCGCCAAGTTTACATTGCAAAGTAAACAGCATGTGATAAAAATGGTGAACTTGCAAACATACAAGAACTTCATATAGAAACTATTCAAATACTTCTATTTCATACTTTTGAACAGCATTGAAAGCTGTGGTCACTTTTTTAGATTTTTAATTAGACTAAACTCCAGAAAAGGGAATAAGTTTTACGTCACCTAGCAACTCTTAATCTAAAGGATATTTCATTTTGGTAAAGCCATGACTTGTTGAAGAAATGGAACATTATATGCCTTGAAAAAAATATTTCAGGGTCCCACACACTGAAACCATAAAAACTCTCTAAACCTTCATTAAACCAGCCAACTCATGACCAACTGCGAAAGATAAATCAAAACCTTATAATTCCCAATTCTCATGAATGATCCCACAAAAACAAAACACACTAAACAACAACCCGTACAAAAAACTTGGTCGCTCAGCTAGCTAAACCTAATTTACAATAAAAGAATACCCAGATCTCTGTATCATCCAATCATGCAAGCAAAGGTAAAAAGTTGAGGAAATTTACAATAACCCCTTAAACTCATGCGTACAAAGAAAACCCAAAACTTGGATTCAAAACTAGCTCCTAAACCAAGCTTATTTCAAGAAAAAACAAAAAAAAAATCCAGATTTAGCTCATGGCAATAAACCAGAGATAAGTATATAAAGAATCTATACATACGTTACAACTGTCAAAAAGCATAAAAGAAAACACTTGTAAATGAGAAAGAAAGCACCTGAATCGAGACTAGTGAATGATGATCAGACCTTATGCCATAACGAGTTTTTGAACACAGAGCAGTGACAGATAAGACAGGAGGTGAGAGAAAAAAGCTGAAGAAAAAGAAAGGTGCTGGTTTTTTTTTTTAATTATTATTATTCAGTATAAAACTCATAAATTTAAAGCAATATTTATTTTTATATTTTTAAAAAAATTTAAATTTTTTAATTTTTAGTTTTATTTCAAATTAATATTTTCTTTTTGTGTTTATATATCATTTTGATGTGCTAATATAAAAAAATTTAAAAATTTAAAATATTATTTTTATATATTTTTGAGTGAAAAACACTTTTAAAAATAACTACCACTATACTTCCAAACACCCTTTAAGCATTGTGAGTAAATCTAAAATATGAGTGACTTGTAATTTAGATTCATTTGGATTAATATATATATATATATATATATATATATATATATATATAAACCTAATCAACCTAGTTAACACAAAAACCTAGACTTGTTGGACTTGGAAAGCTTGAATGGATCCGACTCTAAGTTAAAACATACAAAACTTTAACAGTTTCAATTATAATTTAGAAAACTCTCAAATTTACAATAATAAAAAATTAAAATATCCAAGAACTAAACACTAAAAATATATGCAAAATATAATAGTTGAATGGCATGCAAAAGAGAATGAGATGGGAAAACCAAGATGCCTAAATGCATGGCTAATACCTCCTTTTATAGGCCAAAATTTGAAACTATTGATTTGATGACTAATTGTTGAGTGGGTGGCCACATCTTGACTTGGTGACGATCCTTATCTTCTTGTTTGAACAAAACAACATTGCTAATGTCAGACTTTGAACAGATTGTCCGCATAAAAGTTATAGGAAATTGTCTTAGCTTTCCAACAAAAAAAGAATTAGTGCATTTGGACTTCTAGAACTCAAGATATATGGGCTAAACACTGAATAGTGTCTGGGTTGCAGGACAGATTCCGACTTCTTTGTTGTTGCTAAGATTTGGACTTCCAAACAGCAAAATTGAGTCTTTCACTCCCATGAATGTTTTAGACCTATATCTTAGCTTTGTAGCCATATAAACCAAATTGATATCCAAGATCTACAGCTTCAGATATGACCCAATGGAGAACAGTGTTCCAGTTTGATGAACTAGCATCTCTTTTCTAAGCTTAACCCTCTCTTTGTCTTCTCAATTTCAGTAGTTGAACTCATCAATCAATCCTTTGATTTATGTGATAGGCCTGCATTTAAAATGAGCATTTACCATAAATTAAAGCTATCTTATATTATCGAGACTTGTTATTATAAAACATGCTTAAGTTAAGGAATTTAATGATACTTTAAGTGCAATATGATGATATAAAGCCTTAGAGAGAATGCACTTTTAAGTACTAATCACACCCCTCAACCAGCTTATTACTAGTCCCTAGTAATCAAAGTATTAAAATAGAAAAACAATTTGCAAGTTCCACAAAGCAAGACATTCATCATTCAACTTTCATTAATTTATTCAGATAAACAAACTCTCATTAAATTTATATATCTGCTCAATACCTCTTAAACAAAATATTAATAAACCTTCCTTTTTATATGCTCAATGTATGAAAACATAGATGATGGGGCTTTTATTGGAAGAAAACAATATTTTATTCTAATGTTTAAGGTTAACTTGGGTTGGGATTATTATCATCTTTTTTTCTTTCTCTTTTTTTTTAATATATATACATATAACTTAAAACAAAATGCATTTTTAACCCATGTAACGAGCTTTCGACTAATGACTCCCATACTAGTTGGTCTTAGGCCATTAGGTGTTGAGACACCCCTACGAGCTTAGTAACTCAAGTTGCAGATACTGATACGTAGATAGTATAATGTTTGATTCCTTTAAGCTTTTCTCCTTAACCCATGTAATAAGCTTTGGGTGAATAGCTCCCAAGTCAGTTGACTTTAGGGTATTAGGTGTTAAAACTTTTGGACTTAATTGCTTAGGTTAGGGACGCTACGAAACCAAACTTATCTACGTTTTTATTATCATCAATATTATCAATTTGTTTTTTTTTTTTTGCAAATTATATACTATCCTTTTCCCTTAGTTGTTACCTTTAACAAAAGAACATAAATAATGTAATAATCCAATGTGCAACCCACAATCATATGTTAAAGTGTGTGTGTGAAAATGAAGGTTGAAGAATATTTGTTAAATGAGTATATGAGTAGAATCAAGTGATAACAATGCGAGAGTTTTTAAACCTGAATATTTCAAGAAGTATTCTAATAGACCTTGATAAGAATATTTACTAAGATACGTCTCAAGAGTCAATAAAATTCCTCCTTACTCTGCCATTTTAATAATAGTTTTGTCAAATGGTTTTAATAATAGCAAAAACAGTTAGTAAGTTAGTTTTTTTTTTATGTCAACTACTACCCTCTCCCCTCAACCAGAACGAGACATTGTCCTCAATGTCATAAGGTAGAAAGATAGAGTATAGAAGACATCACCTGAAACAGTGAACATTGACAAACCTGAAACACACTTAAACAAATACAAGAAATAACAAAACAAAATAATATGCTATTAATAAAACCAAAAGACACAAGGATTCACAAATGAAGGCTCATAGAGGGATCAATTACAGTGATGAAAGATTGTAGTTGGTTAATCAATTGTTTAGCAATAGCAGAAGAGATTATGATTTGTCATCCCGAAGATGTTAGAAATTTCTGTTCCACAGCTTGATCAAGAAAAGACAACAAATTATCATAAAAACCATTAACATTTAACATACTTATGGGTTTATGGTGAATGTGCAGTTGGGCCCAAGAGGAAATATGAAAGATCTCTTCCAATGTGCCCAGACCACCTGGTAAAGCAATGAAGGCATCAGCATGGTTAAACATTGCATTCAGTCGATCAGACATTATGGGGACCTTTAGTACCTCTCCAATTGTTTTGCCAATGATGTCCCCTTTTGCTAAAGCTTTGGGGACGACCCCCAAAACTTGACTGCCTCCTAAAAATACAACTATTGACCCAGGGCTGCCTCCCCCATACACTAAATGAATCTTTCTCTCAGCTAATACCTGACGAAGATGATTTGCTGATTCTAAAAACTCCTTTTATTTCCCAAGACTGGATCCACCAAAAACACAAATATTTCTTATGTGATGACTTGAGGAACCTGCCATTTCTACACACTTCTATATTTGTTGAATGTATGAGTTGAGTAGAAATGAAGGGAAGGAAAAGAAGATTTTATAAATGAGAAATTGAAAATGCAATCATACCACCTATATGTAGGCCACATTTGGAGTCTCTCTCTCTCTCTCTCTCTTTATTTATTTATTTTGAAAAAGCATATGTATGTACAGGTAGTTGTGATTGTGGCTCACATCTTCCCTTGGTTTTACGTCCAAGAATGGCTTAAACGCCCTCTATGTCGGGGATAGCCTTCCCATCCAGTTTTCTTAAAAACTGGCAAACATGGTCTTTTTTAGTCAGATTCCCAAGACTATGTCGAGCATGTTCTTTATGGAATTGTGGCCATAAATCATGAATTGCATGATGCACATCTCCACTAGAATGTGTCTCAAGAGTCAATAGAAGATTATTTAAAGACTCCTTACTCAGGCTATCCTTAATTAATTGTATTTTATCTTTACAGTTTACAGATATCATTCCTAAAGAATGACATGTTGCATTACAAGTCCATCTGGCACATCTGTGACAGACTTTCAGTTGTTTTGCACGACGTTTCTTTGCAAAAGTATTTTTACCTGTCCTAGGCATATATGAAATGAAAGAATTAGAGGACTCACCTAATAATCAGACCTTTGCTTTAATTAGCCAATGAATATCTTCAGGAATTCCATGATTCATTAACAACTTCAATCTTGCACACCTAGCATGGTAAATTTTTGCAATCGCATTTGGAGGCAAAGCAGGAAAATACTTTTTTAATTTTTCAAGAGTGATGTCCATTTTCAAATGAGAATTGGAGAAGAGATTCAAAGAAGGGAGAAAGAGCAAAGAATTGCACAAACATATATACAAATATCAGTTATTATAGGAAACTGAAAGAACCGACTTAAGTCATGGAGTACCGTTATCCGCCATTTGACCGGGGTGAGAGAGACTAGCAAAATAAAATTCACACAAAAAAGAAACACAAAAACAATGTGAGAAAAAGAATCCATCTTTATATACAAGATCACTCAATTCAATAGAGTCATTTTCAACTAAAAAATTGTCAAAGTAAACTTTCAAACGATGCCCATTTACTTTGAAAACATTATCATTCCTTGGATTCTCAATATCACAGGCCCCATATGGATCCACATGTTTCACAATAAAAGGACCGCTCCATCTTGATCTTAGTTTTCCAGGAAATAAATGGAGTCGAGAATTATAAAGAAAGACTTTTTAACCAACATTGAATGTTTTTCTTAGTATTTTCTTGTCATGAAACTCTTTGATTCTTGCTTTATGAATTCTTGAATTTTCATATACATCATTTCTTATTTCCTCAAGCTCATTTATTTGTAATTTTCGCAGCTGGCTAGCATCATCAAGGTTAGAATTGAAAGCTTTAATAGCCTAATAAGCTTTATGTTCAAGTTCCACAGGCAAGTGACAAGGTTTTCCATAAACTAGTCTATAAGGTGACATACCTAATGATGTTTTATAAGCAGTTCAATAAGCCCAAAGTGCATTATTAAGTCTTAAAGACTAGTCTTTGCTATTAGGGTTCACTGTTTTCTCAAAGATCTGTTTGATCTCCCTATCAGCAAGCTCTACTTGTTCACTTGTCTAAGGGTGATAAGGGGTGGCAACTTTGTGTATGATTCCATATTTTTTCATTAAAGACTTAAATGTCTTGTTGCAGAAATGTGTTCTACCATCATTTATCATGGCTCAAAGGATTCCAAATCGACTTAAAATATTTTCTTTCAAAAACTTTATCACTGTTTTGTGGTCATTGTTTTGACTTGGAATTGCCTCTATCCATTTTGAAACATAATCTACTGCGACTAATATGTACAAGAAACCAAATGATGGAGGAAATGGACCCATGAAATCTATACCCCAACAGTCAAAGATCTCAATGACAAGAATAGGATTTAAAGGTATTGTAACAACCTAGTTTTTCAAGCCCAAAACAATAGTAATTTTATATATATATATATATATATATATATATATATATATATATATATATATATATATATATGTATACATACCTAACACATATGGTGCCGGTAATCGTGAACCTAATCCCTCACATCATCAAGATACAATCTATACAATCAACATTTCATTTAAAAGTGAATCTTACATAAACACGTAATATTATGGTTGCATGATTAGAAGTTCATATTAAAAATATGCATACATAGACATGAGTTTGCATTCCTATCCTACTAATAGCCATTACAAATTTAAACAAAAGGATATAATAAAAGTTAAACATTTAGTACATTGATTCATACAAAATACATTGCGATTTAGAATGCATTTACATGATTCCTTGCAAAAGTAGGTTCCCGTGTATCGAGTTTCCTAGACGTCTCGTTGGTGTGACGTCCTTGCAGCAGTACAAAACATTTAAGAGAATGTAATTACTTAATAATAATAATAATAATAATGGTAACTAAGCGGTCTGACAGTTAAATGAAGCATTAACATTTATAATTTCTTCATGTACTTGGTATAAACAGCTTGGAGTACATATAGATGCACCAATTTTTGGCAGTCAACCATACTTTTAAACCCGGCTATTCTCTTAAGGCATCATTTGCTGAGGTTAACCATTCACTCACCCCGGTCATCCACTTCGGATGCCATTAGCCGAAGCTAATCATTCTTTGTCCCGGCCATCCATTCTGATGCCATTAGCCAAAGCTAATCAATTGTTCGTCCCGGTCATCCATTCGGATGCTATTAGCCGGAGCTAATCATTCATTTGTCTCGACCATCCATTCGGATGCCATTAGCCGAAGCTAATCATTCTTTGTCCCGGCCATCCATTCGGATGCCATTAGCCAAAGCTAATCAATCGTTCGTTGACACGACCAAAAGATTGATGTCTTCTCCCAAGTGCAGGAGTGTCGAAGTAATAAATAACCCGGCAAGACCGGGGTCGAACCACAGGGAGGTTACTTGTATAAATTATAAGCAACAATAATACTACAACAATAGTAACAATAATAATAATAATAATAATAATAATAATAATGATAATAATAATAGTGAAGAAGAAGAGGAAGAAGTTGATGAGAACTTTGAGATGAAAGATTAACGTAAGGATTAAACAATGATAACAACAAATGTCAAGGTTAGAGGATCCACTAATGGTTCTTCAAACAAGTATAGTATAAACTCTTATTATTCAATTGGAAACCACACACAAAGGAGGTTCCAATCGGATTATAAATTGTTAACATGATTACATTAGTTATCTTATTCGAATAATGCTAATACTTGTAAATGTTGTCGGGCATTCATGATTATAACTTATGTTAACAACAAATCAAGTTCCTTTCATAGCTCGGTGTCGGTTATACCATACGGTATGGGCTATGAAAGTGCCAAGTATTTGTTGTACCAAATGTTATACAACATAAATCTAGATTAACCATTTAACAAGCAAAGTATTATAAGTGAACAAGATAGCAAATATAAAGCATGTTAGTATCCAACATTAAGGTCCATGTTAAGTTTATATTATACTTATTCTTACACCATTAGTGTACCCTTTTCACCTTGACATAATTAATTTAGCTAGACATAATGAAAGAAAGAAACATAAATAAACAAAGAAAGGAAATGAAAAGCATAAGCAAGAGATTAATATAAGCAAAACTTAAGCATTACAAAATATAAAGAGAGAGCAAGAGCATGATCTTGATCTGAAAACCAAGATGCCTAAATACATGGCAAATGCCTCCTTTTATAGGCCAAAATTCGGAACTATTGATTTGTTGACTAATTGATGAGTGGGTGGCCACATCTTGACTTGGTGACAATTCTTATCTTCTTGTCTGCCAAAAACGTCATTGATGACGTCATAATTTGAACAAACTTGAATCATGAAAGTTCTAGGAAATTGTCTCATCTTTCCAGGGTAAAAATTTGAGATCATTTGGACTTCTAGAACTCGAGATATGGGCTGAACACTGAACAGTGTCTGGGCTGCAGGACAGATTCGGACTTCTTCTTTGTTGCTACAATTTGGACTTGAAAACGGCCTTGTTAAATCTTGGGCTCCAAATGAAAGTTGTAGGCCTATGTCTTATCTTTCCATCCATATAAAATGGACCTAACTCCAAGATCTACAGCTCCAGATATGACCCAATTACCGAACTGTGTTCCAGTTTGGACTGCACCGACATCTCTTTGGCCATCTTTTTGTCCTTTCAATTTCAGTACTTCAACTCATCAATCAATTCTTTCATTTATGTGATAGGCCTGCATTTAAGATGAACATTTACCATAAATTAAAGGTATCTTATATAATTAGATATGTTATTATAAAACACGCTTTAGTTAAGGAGTTATTGATACTTCAAGTGCAAAATGATGATATAAAACCTTGATAAAAATGCACTTTTAAGTACTAATCACACCCCCCAACCAGCTTATTACTAGTCCCTAGTAATTAAAGCGTTAAAATAGAAAAACAATTTGCAAATTCCACAAAACAAGGCACTCATCATTCAACTTCCATTAATCTATCCAGATAAACAAACTCTCATTAAATTTATATATCTGCTCAATATTTCTTAAACAAAATATTAATAAACCTTCCTTGTTATGTGCTCAATGTATGAAACATAGATGATGGGGCTTTTATTGGAAGAAAACAATATTTTGTTCTAATGTTTAAGGTTAACTTCCTTGGGTTGGGATTATTTTATTTTATTTTACTCTTTTTTTTTCTTAATATCTATACATATAACTTAAAACACAATGCATCTTTAACCCATGTAACGAGCTTTCGGCTAATGACTCCCAGAGACAGTTGATCTTAGGGCATTAGGTGTTGAGACACCCCTACGAGCTTAGTAACTCGGGTTGCGAATCCGATACGTAGATAGTGCAATGTTTGATTCCCTTAAACTTTTCTCCTTAACCCATGTAACAAGCTTTGGGCCAATAGCTCCCAAGTCGGTTGACTTTAGGGTATTAGGTGTTAAAACACCCCTTCGGGCTTAATTGCTTAGGTTAGGGAGGCTACGAAACCAAACTTATCTACGTTTTTATTATCATCATTTTTTTTCTCTTTTTTTTTGTTTTTTTTTTGTTTTTGTTTGTTTTTTTGTTTTTTTTTTGTTTTTGGAAATTATAGACTATCCCTATCCCTTAGTTGTTACCTTTAACAAAAGAACATAAATAATGTAATAATCCAATGTGCAACCCACAATCATATGTTAAAGTGTGTGTGTGAAAATGAAGGTTTAAGAATATTTGTTAAATGAGTATATGAGCGAGAACCAAGTGATAACAATGCGAGAGTTTGTAAACCTGAATATTTCAAGAAGTATTCTAATAGGCCTTGTTATGACTATTGCAAATAACCATTAGAAAATGTTTACTAAGATGCGTCTCAAGAGTCATTCCCTCTTACTCGCCATCCTAGTAATAACAGTTTTGCCAAATGGTTTTTAAAAACAAAAACGGTTAGTTGGTTAGTTTTTTTTTTTTTTTTAATGTCAACTACTACCCTCTCCCCCCAACCAAAACGAGACATTGTCCTCAATGTCATAAGATAGAAAAGATAGAGTATAGAAGACATCACACGAAACAACGAACACCGACAATCCTGAAACACACTTAAACAAATATAAGAGATAACAAAACGCGAAAAAAAAAAAATATTATGCTATTAATAAACCTGAAAGACATAAATTTTTACAAACTCAGACTCAAATCGTAGTTGTGATTGTGGCTCACATCTTCCCTTGGTTTTACGTCCAAGAACGGCTTAAACGCCCTCTATGGGTCGGGAATAGGCTTCCCATCCAGTTTTCTTAAAAGCGGCAAACAGGTCTTTTTTAGTCGATTCCCAAGACTAAGTCTATCATGTTCTTTATGAAAATGGGGCCATAAATCATGAATTGCACGATGCACATCTCCACTAGGATGCGTCTCAAGGGTCAACAAAAGATTATCTAAAGACCCCTTACTCGGGCCATCCTTAATGAATTGTATTTTATCTTCACGGTTTATAGATACCATTCCTAAAGAACGACATGTTGCATTACAAGTCCATCGGCACATTTGTGACAGACTTTGATCGTTTTGCACGACGTTTCTTTGCAAAAGTGCTTTTACCTGTTCCAGGCATGTGTGAAATGAAAGAATTGGAGGACTCACGATAATCGGACCTTTGCTTCAATCAACCAACAAATATCTTCAGGAATTCCATGATCCATTAACAACTTCAATCTTGCACACCTAGCACGGTAAATTTTTGTAATCGCATTCGAGGCGGAGCGGGAAAATACTTTCTCAATTTTTCAAGAGTGGTGTCCATTTTGAAATGAGAATTAGAGAAGAGATTCAAAGAAGAGAAAAAGAGCAAAGAATTGCACAAATATATACGAGATATCGGTTATTATGGGAAAGCTGAAAGAACCGACTAAAGTCACGGAGTACCGTTATCCGCCTTTTGACCGGGGTGAGAGAAACTAACAAAACACAAAACAATGTGAGAAAACGAATCAATCTTTATATACGGGATCACTCAATTCAATAGAGTCATTTTCAGCGAAAAATTGTCAAAGTAGACTTTCAAACGATGTCCATTTACCTTGAAAACATTGCCATTCTTTGGATTCTCGATATCACAAGCCCCATATGGATACACATGTTTCACAATGAAAGGACCACTCCATCTTGATCTTAGTTTTCCGGGAAATAAATGGAGTCGAGAATTATAAAGCAAGACTTTTTGACCAACATTGAATGTTTTTCTCAATATTTTCTTGTCATGCAACTCTTTGATTCTTGCTTTATGAATTCTTGAATTTTCATATGCATCATTTCTTATTTCCTCAAGCTCATTTATTTGTAATTTCCGAGTTGACCAAAGCATCATCAAGGTTTGAATTAAAAGCTTTAATAGCCCAATAAGCTTTATGTTCAAGTTCCACAGGCAAGTGACAAGGTTTTCCATAGACTAGTCTATAAGGTGACATACCTAATGATGTTTTATAAGCGGTTCGATAAGCCCAAAGTGCATCATTAAGTCTTAAAGACCAGTCTTTCCTATTAGGGTTTCTTGTTTTCTCCAAGATTTGTTTGATCTCCCTATTAGCAAGCTCTACTGTCCCCACTAGTCGAGGGTGATAAGGGGTGGCAACTTTGTGAGTGATTCCATATTTCTTCATTAAAGACTCAAATGGCTTATTGCGAAATGTGTTCCACCATCACTTATCATGGCTCGAGGGATTCCAAATCGACTTAAGATATTTTCTTTCAAGAATTTTATCACTGTTTTGTGATCATTGTTTCGACTTGGAATTGCCTCTATCCATTTTGAAACATAATCTGCGACTAATATGTACACGAAACCAAATGATGAAGGAAATGGACCCATGAAATCTATACCCCAACAAGTCAAAGATCTCAATGACAAGAATAGGATTTAAAGGCATCATGTGACGTTTTGAAATAGATCCCAACTTTTGACAATTTTCACAAATCTTCTGAGAATGCATGTGAGTCCTTGAACATGGTGGGCCGATAAAATCCGCATTGTAAGATTTTTGCGGTTGTCTTTCTTGATGAGAAATGGCCCCCACATGCCTCGAGAATGACAAAATTTAATGACACTACTTACCTCATTGTCGGGAATGCATCTTCGAAATATTTGATCAGGACAATATTTGAATAAATAAGGGTCATCCCAATAAAAGTTCTTTACTTCGTTCAAGAACTTCCTTTTGTCTTGGGTACTCCAATGAGCTGGCAATTGTCCTGAAACAAGAAAATTAACAATATTAGCAAACCAAGGCATCGTAGAGACAGAAAATAAAGATTCATCAGGAAAGTAGTCATCGATTGGTGTGATGTCAGATTTTGAATATGTTGTCAATCTTGACAAATGATCGGCGACAACATTTTCGGTGCCTTTCTTGTCTTTGATTGTGATATCAAATTCTTGAAGTAACAAAATCCACCGAACCAATCTAGCCTTAGAATCTTTCTTAGAAAGAAGATATTTCAACGCTGCATGATCACTAAAAACAACAACGGGTGAGCCAACAAGATAAGACCTGAATTTTTCACATGCAAATACTACGCAAGTAACTCTTTTTCGGTGGTGGTGTAATTCATTTGAGCACTATTCAAAGTTTTACTTGCATAGTAAATCACATAGGGTTTCTTATCTTTTCTTTGTCCCAAGACGGCACCCACGGCATAGTCACTAGCGTCACACATTATTTCAAAAGGTAAAGACCAATCGGGAGGTTGAATGACTAGGAGCGAAGTAAGCTGGTTTTTAAGTTTAACAAAGGCTTCTTCACAATGTTCGGTCCATTCAAAGATATTATCCTTTGTTAGAAGGTTACTCAAGGGCTTAAATATTACGCTAAAATCCTTGATGAACCTTCTATAAAAACCAAGCATGTCCTAAGAATGATCTAACATCTTTAATAGATTTTGGTGTTGGCAAGTTAGCAATTAACTCGATTTTAGATTTATCAACCTCAATTCCTTTTGATGAAACAATGTGACCAAGTACAATGCCGTCTGTTACCATAAAGTGACATTTTTCCCAATTCAGTACAAGATTCTTCTCTTCACACCTGCTCAAAACCTTTTCTAAGTTAGTCAAACAATCATCAAATGAATCACCAAAAACGAGAAAAATCATCCATAAAAATCTAAAGAAAACGTTCAACCATATCACTGAATATACTAAGCATGCATCTTTGAAACGTGGCTGGTGCATTACATAATCCGAAAGGCATTCTTCGATATGCAAAGGTACCAAATGGACATGTGAAAGTAGTTTTCTCTTGATCTTCTAATGCAATTTCAATTTGGTTGTAGCCTGAATAGCCATCTAGGAAACAATAAAATTCATGACCCGCAACTCTTTCTAGAATTTGATCCATGAAAGGTAAAGGAAAATGATCTTTTCTAGTCATTGAATTAAGTTTCCTATAATCAATGCACATGCGCCAACTAGTAATAGTCCTAGTTGGAATTAACTCATTTTTTTCATTTGTTATCACAAATAACTCCGAGACTTCTTAGGTACCACTTGAGTAGGACTTACCCATTTCTTTGTCGGAAATAGGATAAATGATTCCATTATCTAGAAGCTTAATGACTTCATTTTTCACTACTTCTTTCATATTAGGATTAAGCCTTCATTGCATTTCTCTAGAGGGTTTAGCATTTTCCTCCAAATAAATCCTGTGAGTGCAAATCAAAGGACTAATTCCTTTTATGTCGCCTATGGTCCATCCTAATGCATTTTTGTGCATTTTCGAGTTTGTAATAACTTACCTTCTTCTTTGTGCATTAAGTTTGGAAGAGATTATTACCGGAAAAGTTTCATTTTCTCCCAAAAATGAGTATTTGAGATTGAGGGGTAACGGCTTCAAATCAGGTTTTGGTGGTTGAACACTTGAAGGTATTGGCTCAATTGATCGTGGCGGCAATTCCTCAATTTGTGGTCTCCAATTACTTGCCTTTAATTCTTCTTCCTGTAAATCATTATCATCCCCAGGTTGCTTGCAAATGTTGAAAATATTCATCTCCAATGTCATGTTTCCAAAAGATAGCTTCATTAGTCCATTCCTACAATTAATCAATGCATTAGAAGTTGCAAGAAATGGACGTCCTAAAATAACAGGAAATGAATTACATGCTTCAACAGGTTGTGTATCCAAGACAATAAAATCCACGGGATAAATGAACTTATCGACTTGTACTAACACATCTTCAACTATTCCTCTAGGAACTTTTACGGATCTATCGGCAAGTAAAAGAGTCACGAAGTTGGTTTTAACTCACCTAGATTGAGACTTTGAAAACTGAATATGGAAGTAAATTCACACTAGCTCCAAGATCAAGTAAGGCTCTTTCAATTTTATGTTCTCCAATAAAGCAAGAAATTGTAGGACAACCAGGGTCTTTATATTTCAAAGCATTATTGTTTTGAAGAATGGCACTTACTTGTTCGGCTAAAAAGGCTTTCTTTTTCACATTCAGTTTTTTCTCTTCACGGTGCACGAGATCTTTCAAAAATTTGGCATAAGAAGGAACTGTTTGATAGCATCCAGCAAAGGTATATTGATCCTTACTGTTTGAAAGTTTCAAAGATTTCGAGTTGTGATTGACTTTCCTCTGTTTAGTCATGGCATGAGGAAATGGAAGTCTTTGCGGAGAATCGGTCTTTTCTTTGCAATGATCGATTCAACCCCTTCCTTACCCTCGAGAGATTGATTCATCATCATTCTCACAAGGTTCAAGAATGGGTTTTTCAATAACCTTACCACTGCGAAGAGTGATGAGCGATTTTACATGATCCATGTGTTGGCTTCCGAACTACTTGCATTCACATTGTATTGCCCCTTTGGATTTTGTTGTGGTTGAGATGGAAACTTACCTTTCTCTTGGGCGAGAAGCGAGATGTCAATTTTGCAAGAGTATCTTTAAAATCTGTCATGCTTTGAGCAAGTTGAGTGTTAATTGCCTCTTGCTTTTCCATAAATGCATGCAATGTTTCCTCAAGATTTCTTCTAGGAGGTGGAGCATAAGGAGGTGCATATCCATGAGAATTTTGGAAATTATGATGTGCTTGAAACGGTGGCTGTGAATTTTGAGCATTATTGTGCTCACTCTTCCAACTAAAATTTGGATGATTTCTCCAACCAGGGTTATATGTTTGCGAATAAGGGTTATGATTGGGCCTTTGAAAACTTGTTTAATGCATGGGCTTGTTCATGGAGACATTCTTTAAAAGAAGGCAAGGTTGGACAGTCATTGGTTGAATGCTCGTTGGTTTCACAGATTTGACATGCAATGTCTTGAACAGATTTTAATTGACCACTCCTTTTCAATTCTAGTGCTTCGACTTTTTTAGCTAAAGATGCAAACTTGGCTTGGAGGTCATGATCTTCCCTAAGGTTGTACATGCCCCCACTAGATGTATGAGGTTGGGTTTTACTTGGTGCCTCATAAGTTCTGTGGTGTCCCAATTTTGTGCATTTTCGGCTAGCAAATCTAAGTACTCCATTGCTTCATTAGGGTCTTTATCCTCAAAAGTTCCATTGCACATCAATTCAACCATTTGCCTATCTCTAGGAGTTAACCCTTCATAAAAATGTGAAACTAATCTCCATGTTTCAAAACCATGATGGGGGCAAGTATTAAGCAAGTCTCGATACCTATCCCAACATTGGTAAAATGTTTCTCCTGGTTTTTGAGACAAAGTAATGATTTGTCTTTTGAAAGAGTTTGTTACGTGGGATGGAAAAAACTTCTTTAAAAATTGTTGTTGCATTTCATCCCAAGCACGAATGGATCCGAGTCTCAAATTTTGTAGCCATGTTTTAGCTTTATCTTTTAATGAAAAAGGAAAAAGCTTCAATCTAATGGTGTTCATGCTACAATTTGAGTCATTATACGTGTTGCAAACCTCCTCAAATTCCCTTAAATGCAAGTATGGATTTTCTAAATCTAAGCCATGAAAAGATGGTAAAAGTTGAATAATGCCTGTCTTAAAATTAAAATGAGATGCATCGAGGAGGAAAAACTATGCATGAGGGTGCACTTGTCCTTGTGGGATTCATGTGGTCTCTAAGAGTTCTAACCCGAATATTCTCATTATTTTCATTATGAAGAGATTGGTTATCTTCTTGACCATATTTTCTGAAAATGATGAGGATACCCTACAAAGTCTACCACTTAATGTACGTGACCACACTCTCATGCACGTGTAAGAAGAGAATAACGGGAAGAAAAGAAAAACAATAGAAAAAGAAACAAAACAAAAGAAACAAAGTTAGATACAAGAAAAGAGAAAAGAGAAAATAAAATAAATACTATAATTTGTACAAGGATTTACCTCCCCGGCAACGGCGCCAAAAACTTGACACGACCAAAAGATTGATGTCTTCTCCCAAGTGCGGGAGTGTCGAAGTAATAAATAACCCTAAGCAAGACCGGGTCGAACCACGGGGAGGTTACTTGTATAAATTATAAGCAACAATAATACTACAACAATAGTAACAATAATAATAATAATAATAATAATAATAATGATAATAATAATAGTGAAGAAGAAGAGGAAGAAGTTGATGAGAACTTTGAGATGAAAGATTAACGTAAGGATTAAACAATGATAACAACAAATGTCAAGGTTAGAGGATCCACTAATGGTTCTTCAAACAAGTATAGTATAAACTCTTATTATTCAATTGGAAACCACACACAAAGGAGGTTCCAATCAGATTATAAATTGTTAACATGATTACATTAGTTATCTTATTCGAATAATGCTAATACTTGTAAATGTTGTCGGGCATTCATGATTATAACTTATGTTAACAACAAATCAAGTTCCTTTCATAGCTCGGGTGTCGGTTATACCATACAGTATGGGCTATGAAAGTGCCAAGTATTTGTTGTACCAAATGTTATACAACATAAATCTAGATTAACCATTTAACAAGCAAAGTATTATAAGTGAACAAGATAGCAAATATAAAGCATGTTAGTATCCAACATTAAGGTCCATGTTAAGTTTATATTATACTTATTCTTACACCATTAGTGTACCCTTTTCACCTTGACATAATTAATTTAGCTAGACATAATGAAAGAAAGAAACATAAATAAACAAGGAAAGGAAATGAAAAGCATAAGCAAGAGATTAATATAAGCAAAACTTAAGCATTACAAAATATAAAGAGAGAGCAAGAGCATGATCTTGATCTGAAAACCAAGATGCCTAAATACATGGCAAATGCCTCCTTTTATAGGCCAAAATTCGGAACTATTGATTTGTTGACTAATTGATGAGTGGGTGGCCACATCTTGACTTGGTGACAATTCTTATCTTCTTGTCTGCCAAAAACGTCATTGATGACGTCATAATTTGAACAAACTTGAATCATGAAAGTTCTAGGAAATTGTCTCATCTTTCCAGGGTAAAAATTTGAGATCATTTGGACTTCTAGAACTCGAGATATGGGCTGAACACTGAACAGTGTCTGGGCTGCAGGACAGATTCGGACTTCTTCTTTGTTGCTACAATTTGGACTTGAAAACGGCCTTGTTAAATCTTGGGCTCCAAATGAAAGTTGTAGGCCTATGTCTTATCTTTCCATCCATATAAAATGGACCTAACTCCAAGATCTACAGCTCCAGATATGACCCAATTACCGAACTGTGTTCCAGTTTGGACTGCACCCAGCATCTCTTTGGCCATCTTTTTGTCCTTTCAATTTCAGTACTTCAACTCATCAATCAATTCTTTCATTTATGTGATAGGCCTGCATTTAAGATGAACATTTACCATAAATTAAAGGTATCTTATATAATTAGATATGTTATTATAAAACACGCTTTAGTTAAGGAGTTATTGATACTTCAAGTGCAAAATGATGATATAAAACCTTGATAAAAATGCACTTTTAAGTACTAATCATTCGTCCTGGCCATCCATTCAGATGCCATTAGCCGAAGCTAATCATTCATTCGACAATCTAATATCGGTTCTAACACAATATGGTAATATTCATGTTAAAGTATTTCATTATTCAACATATGAAAAAGGAAGGTGCAAGTCACCTACCTGCTCCACCTGTGGGTTGTTCTTGTCTTGACGATGGTCCAATCCTAACCGCACCACCTTTCGAATCTAACTAAGCTTGAGGAAGGTTTGACACTATTCTTCCTCTTCTCCTGCTGGTTCTCCTACTTCTTCTTCCTCTCACGTTTTCCAGCCCTCCTTTTCCTTTCCTCTAGGCAGCTGACCAATCTTCTCTCAAGGTCTCATCTTTCCCTCACACGTTCACAAAGCACTCTCTACTAGTTTGGTTTAGGTTTCTATTCTGAAAGAGGAAGGGAATAATGACATGCAGCTGCTGTTTGGGAAGAGGATGGATCATCCTCTCTCTCCTCCTTGTATTTATACTCCCCATGAAATGAGGTGGGTTGTTTAGGGGTTGGTTTAGATGTGTTCTTATCCTTGTTTTGGTCTATCTAAAACCGATTTTACCCCTCCCTCCCAGCTCCTTAAGTTAATTAATTTTAATTTTTTTAGAACAAAAACCGCGTCGCTGCCGATCACGAAATCGGCAGCAAAAACCGCGTCGCTGCCGATCCAGAAATCGGCAGCAAAAACTGCTTCGCTGCCGATGCAGAAATTGGTAGCGAAAACTGCGTCGTCAATTCATATATATATATATATATATATATATATATATATATATATATTTCTCTTAGGTGTTTACGGGCATCATGTAACGTTTTAAAATAGATCCCAACTTTTGACAATTTTCACAAGTCTTGCGGAATGCATGTGAGTCCTTGAACATGGTGGGCCAGTAAAATCAACTTTGTAAGATTTTTACAGTGGTTTTTCTTGATGAGAAATGACCTCCACATGCGAATGACAAAATTTAATGACATTACTTACCTCATTGTCAGGAATGCATCTTCGAAATATTTGATTAGGATAATATTTGAATAAATAAGGGTCATCCCAATAAAAGTTCTTCACTTCGTTCAAGAACTTTCTTTTGTCTTGGGTACTCCAATGAGCTGACAATTATCTTAAAACAAGAAACTTAACAATATTAGCAAACCAAGGCAATGTAGAGACAGAAAGTAAAGATTCATCAGGAAAGTAGTCATCAATTGGTGTGATGTCAGATTTCAAATCTATTGTCAATCTTGACAAATAATCTGCAACAACATTTTTAGTGCCTTTCTTGTCTTTGATTATGATACCAAATTCTTGAAGTAAAAAAATCCACCGCACTAATTTAGCCTTAGAATCTTTCTTAGAAAGAAGATATTTCAATGCTGCATGATCACTAAAAACAACAACAGGTGAGCCAACAAGATAAGCCCTGAATTTTTCACATGCAAATACTACTATAAGTAATTCTTTTTCAGAGGTGGTGTAATTCATTTGAGTACTATTTAAAGTTTTACTTGCATAGTAAATCACATAGGGTTTCTTATCTTTTCTTTGTCCCAACCAAAGACCTATGACATAATCACTAGCGTCACACATTATTTCAAAAGGTAATGACCAATCAGGAGATTGAATGATAGGAGCAGAAGAAAGCAAGTTTTTAAGTTTAACAAAGGCTTCTTCACAGTGTTCAGTCCATTCAAAAATATTATCCTTTGTTAAAAGGTTACTCAAGGGCTTAGATATTACACTAAAATCTTTGATGAACCTTCTATAAAAACCAGCATGTCCGAAGAATGATCTAACATCTGTAATATATTTTGGTGTTGGCAAGTTAGCAATTAACTCGATTTTAGATTTGTCAACCTCAATTCCTTTCAATGAAACAATATGACCAAGTACAATGTCGTTTGTTACCATAAAATGACATTTTTTGCAATTCAGTACAAGATTCTTCTCTTCACACCTGCTCAAAACCTTTTCTAAGTTAGTCAAACAATCATCAAATGAATCACCAAAAACAAAAAAATTATCCATAAAAATCTCAAGAAAACGTTCAACCATATCACTGAATATGCTAAGCATGTATCTTTGAAACGTGGCTGGTGCATTACATAATCCGAAATGCATCCTTCAATATGCAAAAGTACCAAATGGACATGTGAAAGTAGTCTTCTCTTGATCTTCCAATGCAATTTCAATTTGGTTGTAACTTGAATAGTCATCTAGGAAACAATAAAATACATGACCTGCAACTCTTTCTAGGATTTGATCCATGAAAGATAAAAAGGAAAATGATCTTTTCTAGTCATTGAATTAAGTTTCCTATAGACAATGCACATACACCAACTAGTAATAGTCCTAGTTGGAATTAACTCATTTTTCTCATTTGTTATCACAGTGACTCCACACTTCTTGGGTATAACTTGGGTAGGACTTACCCATTTGCTATCAGAAATAGGATAAATGATTCCATTATCTAAAAGCTTAATGACTTCATTTTTCACTACTTTTTTCATATTAGGATTAAGCTTTCATTGCATTTCTCTAGAGGGTTTAGCATTTTCCTCCAAATAGATCATGTGTGTGCAAATCAAAGGACTAATTCCTTTTATGTCTGATGCAACCATATTATTCAATAGTTTCACCCACATTTAACTAGTCTTTTGCCTATGTTTTATATATATAATGCCTTGATATTCTTTGTTTTATGTTTTGAAGGCACTTTTGGATGAAAGATGCAAAAAGGAGTAAATTGAAGATAATTGGCAGATTTGACCTTGATCGATGTTTTGTGCAGAGCGTGAGCTCTAGAGGTTGAAATGAAGTGATTCCAGTGGAATTAAAAAGGTAACATCCATACCTTTCTGGACATTTAAGGCAAGAAAATAAAATAAGGAAGAGCATGGAAATCGCAGCCTTCAAAGTCAAATCTCGCAATCTGCCGGTGTTGACCTTCGGCCATTCCAACTTGAATATCTGGAGCTACAGAAGTCCAATTGATGCAAACTCAATTTTTTTGGATTCATGACTCAAAGTTATATAAACTCTCAAAATTTCAGCCAAAAACGATGTCATATGAGGGAGATATGATTTTTCAAAGATGACATCTGAATTCTGCTAGCAAACAGGTTTCGTGACGAAACGAGTCCAAATTACGTTCCGAAGCATCTAAACCAATATCCAAGTTTTTATTTCAGTAATTTAGCTCCTCTAAGTCAAAGCTTGAAGATTTCATGCAAGGCTATTTCTTCTTTTTTAGGAAAATAGTTATTGAAGTACTTAAATATAAACTGTCTACTTAATGGAGGACTATTTTGTAAAATAGAGACCTAGGGTTTCCTAGGATATAAAAAGAATGAGAGAAGAGAAGTGGGGCAGCCAGCCAAGGAGAGAAAAACGCCCCCTTCCTCTAAGAAACCTAAATTATGCATTCTTCCTTCTTTTTGATTAGTTGTTCAACAAACATGCAAGGCTAAACACTTTTTCTTGGTTGCAAGGACATGGAAACCTTCGGATTTCAAGAACTGTGAGATTTATTTTACCTTTTCTTTTCAGTTTATATGATGAATATGTTTGTTTTCCTATGCTTATTTTTCATATGATTGTTTATTTTAATTGCTAGAGCGGACTCTAAGTTATTATTGTAGACAATCTATTGTTAAGTTTGATATCAAAACCGGAGTTGTGGTATATGAACTTGTGAAGCAACCGAGTTTAATAATTGTAGCGGATCTACGTTATTAATCTTAGGGAGAACATTCAATCAAATCAAACATAGACTGCGGACAGTTATGTTTTCTTGATTAATCAACTTATCTAGTTCTTAAAGGGCGCCATTGAATTAAATTACTAGTGCGGACACCGTGGTTGTTTGATGGTTAGGGCTAGTTATACGGCGGATCCGTTAACTAACCAATGTTAAGAAGAGAAAAATATTCAGAATATAAATTGATGTTTCGTTTCCATGATCGGTTCGATTTTCGTAGGTGGATGTGTGCTTGTGACCAAGGTTTGTTCTCTTGATAATTTTTCGATTTTATTAAATTTAGTTTGATAGTTTTCTGTTTTCTTTTGCTTTAGCCTAGATAACGTCCAACCCCCCCCCCCCCAAATTGCATATCATCTAGCATAAAAATCTGACTTGAATCTTCCTCGTGGGATCGACCCCTTGCTTGCTCTATACTATCTTGTGTGTTGTGTTTGAAGCTAGGGTAATTAATTTGTGTGACCGCGACATCGCAACAAATTTTGGTGCCGTTCCGGGGAAGTAATTTTAGTTGATTCTTGTGCTATTATTTTTATTTCTTTGTGATTGTTATTTCTTTTTTCGAAAAAAAAACAGAATTTTTGTTTCTTCGATGTTGTTCATTACGACAATGATCTTGTTCAAAACATATTTTTTGCTGGAATTAGGTATCGGCCATTTGTTTCCCGAAGGGAAACGACGTTCTAAATGGGACTTGTGGTAAACCACTAGCCCCACCCTATCGAGGCCAAATTCCGCTGTTTTCTAGGGTTTTTAGGCAGTTTTTGTTTTCTACCGTAGGATTTTCGTACAATTTGCATTGTTTTCGATCTCTTGTGTGGTTGGTTTATATTGAGTTTTCTTGATGATTTATGCCAGTAACCCGTTCTACTAATCAAAGTCAAGTGCATTTGGATCTCGAAATAGAAAAAAACTTTACGTAGGTTACGAAAGGAAGCTCGCCTTAACACCATGGCTGTTGCACGACAACAAACACTCAAGGAGCTTGCTTGCTCCTAACGTGGAAAATCAGCCATTGTGCATAAACATCGACAATAATGTAAACTTTGAGCTCAAATCTGGTTTTATACATTTGCTACCAACTTTCAATGGTCTTGCGGGGAGAAGATCTTCATACTCATCTCAAGGAATTCCATATGGTTTGCGTTGGCATGAAACCGAATGGAGTTGATGAAGAAGGTTAAGTTGAAAGCTTTCCCTTTCTCTTTAAAAGGGGCAAGCAAAGGTATGGCTTTTCTCCATTCTCCCGGGTTCAATTGGAACGTGGAATGGCATGAAGAAGATCTTCCTTGAGAAGTATTTCCCATCATCTCGAGTTGCCAACATAAGGAAAAAAATATGTGGGATTCGACAATCTCATGGAGAGACACTTTCCGAGTATTGGGAAAGATTTGAGCAAGCTGTGCATTCAATGCCCTCATCATCAAATACCCGATCACCGCTCATTCAATATTTCTATGAAGGATTGATGCCCTACCGACCGTAGTATCATTGATGCTGCAAGTGGAGGGGCATTGGTAGATAAGACACCCGAGGCGGCACGCCAATTGATCTCAAACATGGCAGCCAACTCGAAACGGTTTGGCACTCGTGGAGACTTCGCAAATAAACGAGTAAATGAGATAAGTATTTCTAACCTTGAGAATAAAGTTAATGATCTTACTTCTCTTGTGCGTTCTTTGGCTTGTGGCAATGTTCGGCGGGTGAAAGTTTGTAGCATATGCTCCTTACAAGGACATGCTTCGGATATGTGCCCAACAATGCAAGAAGATTACATTGAACAAGCTAATGCAGTTGATGGAGCATTCAATGGACAACCTCAGCGTAAGTATGGTCCTTTTTCCCACACGTACAATCCTGGATGGAGAGATCATCCCTATCGAGGCCAAATTCCGCTGTTTTCTAGGGTTTTTAGGCAGTTTTTGTTTTCTACCGTAGGATTTTCGTACAATTTGCATTGTTTTCGATCTCTTGTGTGGTTGGTTTATATTGAGTTTTCTTGATGATTTATGCCAGTAACCCGTTCTACTAATCAAAGTCAAGTGCATTTGGATCTCGAAATAGAAAAAAACTTTACGTAGGTTACGAAAGGAAGCTCGCCTTAACACCATGGCTGTTGCACGACAACAAACACTCAAGGAGCTTGCTGCTCCTAACGTGGAAAATCAGCCATTGTGCATAAACATCGACAATAATGTAAACTTTGAGCTCAAATCTGGTTTTATACATTTGCTACCAACTTTCAATGGTCTTGCAGGAGAAGATCTTCATACTCATCTCAAGGAATTCCATATGGTTTGCGTTGGCATGAAACCGAATGGAGTTGATGAAGAACGAGGTTAAGTTGAAAGCTTTCCCTTTCTCTTTAAAAGGGGCAAAGCAAAGGTATGGCTTTTCTCCATTCTCCCAGGTTCAATTGGAACGTGGAATGGCATGAAGAAGATCTTCCTTGAGAAGTATTTCCCATCATCTCGAGTTGCCAACATAAGGAAAAAAATATGTGGGATTCGACAATCTCATGGAGAGACACTTTCCGAGTATTGGGAAAGATTTGAGCAACTGTGCATTCAATGCCCTCATCATCAAATACCCGATCAGTTGCTCATTCAATATTTCTATGAAGGATTGATGCCTACTGACCGTAGTATCATTGATGCTGCAAGTAGAGGGGCATTGGTAGATAAGACACCCGAGGCAGCACGCCAATTGATCTCAAACATGGCGACCAACTCGAAACAGGTTTGGCACTCGTGGAGACTTCGCAAATAAACGAGTAAATGAGATAAGTATTTCTAACCTTGAGAATAAAGTTAATGATCTTACTTCTCTTGTGCGTTCTTTGGCTTGTGGCAATGTTCGGCGGGTGAAAGTTTGTAGCATATGCTCCTTACAAGGACATGCTTCAGATATGTGCCCAACAATGCAAGAAGATTACATTGAACAAGCTAATGCAGTTGATGGAGCATTCAATGGACAACCTCGGCGTAAGTATGGTCCTTTTTCCCACACGTACAATCCTGGATGGAGAGATCATCCCTATCGAGGCCAAATTCATTGTTTTCTAGGGTTTTTAGGCAGTTTTTGTTTTCTACCGTAGGATTTTCGTACAATTTGCATTGTTTTCGATCTCTTGTGTGGTTGGTTTATATTGAGTTTTCTTGATGATTTATGCCAGTAACCCGTTCTACTAATCAAAGTCAAGTGCATTTGGATCTCGAAATAGAAAAAAACTTTACGTAGGTTACGAAAGGAAGCTCGCCTTAACACCATGGTCATGTTGCACGACAACAAACACTCAAGGAGCTTGCTTTGCTCCTAACGTGGAAAATCAGCCATTGTGCATAAACATCGACAATAATGTAAACTTTGAGCTCAAATCCGGTTTTATACATTTGCTACCAACTTTCAATGGTCTTGCGGGAGAAGATCTTCATACTCATCTCAAGGAATTCCATATGGTTTGCGTTGGCATGAAACCGAATGGAGTTGATGAAGAACAAGGTTAAGTTGAAAGCTTTCCCTTTCTCTTTAAAAGGGGCAAAGCAAAGGTATGGCTTTTCTCCATTCTCCCAGGTTCAATTGGAACGTGGAATGGCATGAAGAAGATCTTCCTTGAGAAGTATTTCCCATCATCTCGAGTTGCCAACATAAGGAAAAAAATATGTGGGATTCGACAATCTCATGGAGAGACACTTTCCGAGTATTGGGAAAGATTTGAGCAACTTGTGCATTCAATGCCCTCATCATCAAATACCCGATCAGTTGCTCATTCAATATTTCTATGAAGGATTGATGCCCTCTTGACCGTAGTATCATTGATGCTTGCAAGTGGAGGGGCATTGGTAGATAAGACACCCGAGGCAAAGCACGCCAATTGATCTCAAACATGGCGGCCAACTCGAAGCAGGTTTGGCACTCGTGGAGACTTCGCAAATAAACGAGTAAATGAGATAAGTATTTCTAACCTTGAGAATAAAGTTAATGATCTTACTTCTCTTGTGCGTTCTTTGGCTTGTGGCAATGTTCAGCAGGTGAAAGTTTGTAGCATATGCTCCTTACAAGGACATGCTTCGGATATGTGCCCAACAATGCAAGAAGATTACATTGAACAAGCTAATGCGGTTGATGGAGCATTCAATGGACAACCTCGGCGTAAGTATGGTCCTTTTTCCCACACGTACAATCCTGGATGGAGAGATCATCCCAACCTACGGTATGGGAACCAGCCTCAACAAGGCAATCAAGGCCGACAATTTCATCCCCATGGATTTCAGCCCCAACAGAATTATCAAGCAAGACAACCCCCTCCATTCACAAACTCCAATGTTATGGGGTCGTCATCCAGTGATGATCTTTGTGAGATGATGAAAACTTTAGCTTCTAACACTTGTGACCTTGCAACAAAATGTCATGTCTTTTCAACAGAAACAAGGTCAAGTATTCACAACTTGGAGAAGCAAATGGGGCAAGTAGCTTCAAGTGTGGGGAAATTGGAAGCACAAATGAATGGAAAATTGCCCTCCCAAGCATTGAATCCAAAAGAGAATGTTAGTGCGATCATGCTTTGCGAAGTGGGAAAGAACTTGAAGAGAAAAGGTCGAAACAAATTGAGATGGAGGAAGAAGAAGAGATAGAAAGCTGAATTGAGTACAAAAAAGAAACATCCTTCTCCTTCACAAATTGAAACCACGACCAACACTCTAAAGGTAAGTCCTCAATCAATGACTTCCAGTTTTAAAACAATTCCACCCTTTCCCGTGAGTTCTTCTAGGTCAAAGAAAGAGGACAAAGAAAAAGAGATTTTAGAGGTTTTCAAGAAAGTAGAACTCAACATTCCTTTGCTTGATGCTATCAAGCAAATTCCCAAGTATGCAAAATTCTTGAAGGAGTTGTGTACTACCAAGAGAGCTTTCAAACCGAAAGGTCATGAAACGGTAAGTATGGGTGAAGTTGTATCTGCCGTTGTTCAAAAGAATCGCCTTTGAAACAAAAAGACCCGGTGCGTTTACTATCCCATGTGTTATTGGTAATGCTAGTTTTAAAAGAGCTTTATGCGATTTAGGTGCATCCATTAGTGTTATGCCCAAACATGTTTATGATTCTCTTAGTCTTGAGCCTTTGAATAAAACTAGCATTGTAATACAACTTGCGGATCGTAGTTTTGTTTACCCACTTGGTGTGATAGAAGATGTCCTAGTTAAGATTGATAATTTGGTCATTCCATGCGACTTTTATATTCTTGATATGGAACATGATTCTTGTGATTCATCAAACAAAGACTCCTATATTGTTTGGGAGACCATTCTTGAAAACCGCCAATATAAGGATAGATTGTGGTAAGGATACTTTGTCTATGGAAGTAGGAGATGAAAAGATTGAATTTAATTTTCATGATGCAATGAAATATCCTTATAGCAATGTTTATTCTATCACATGTTATGACCAAGTTGATAAGTGTGTGCAGCAAGTTTGTGATTTTGATAGTGAGGATGGATTAAGCGTAGCTTTGAGCTATGGCTATGATTTTACCAAGATAGAAGAGATGGACAGGTATATATGTGTTCCCCAAAACATGCATGAATCAGCATTGGCTTTGCAAGCTTTGCAAACTGTTCCCCATGATGCAGAAGTCATTCAACCCATCATAGACAATGAATGGGTGACGCCTATCCTTTTGGTGCCCAAAAGGATTGGAATTACATTGGAAGAAATACGAAATGATGCTTATGAGAATGCTAGGATTTACAAAGAAAAGACTAAGAATTTTCATGGCCGAATGCTTACAAGAAAGGAGTTTCATGTTGGAGAGAAAGTCCTTCTTTATCATTCGCGTTTGAAACTTTTTCCTGGAAAATTGCGCTCTTGTTGGATTGGACCCTTTGTTGTTTCTAATGTTTTTCCTTATGGTGCAGTTGAAATTACAAGTTTAGAAACCAACAAAGTACTCAAGGTCAATGGGCATTGTTTGAAACCTTTCTATGAAGGTTGGACGGTAGAACTCACCGCTTCTATAGAGTTAGCTGAACCAATCTATGAAGAATGAGCATGCCATATGTCAAGCCAATGACATAAAACAAAAGCGCTTTACGGGAGGCAACCCAAAGACACAAAAAAAAAAAAACAGATTTGCTTTCTTTTTCCCTTGTCTTTTATTTTTCACATTTTACTTTATTTTTGTCATTCTCCAATATTCCTTTTCTTTTATTTCAACATTGAGGACAATGTTATGTTTTAAGTGTGGGGGTATTGGGAGAATGTTGGTTTTCTAATTTTGGTTTTCTTTGTTATTTTTCAAAATAAAAAAAATTATGTTTGATCTTTTGAACTCCCATTGGTTTTTGAGAATATGAGTATTATGTATGAGAATTAGTTGAGATAGATGAAGATATAAATCGAATGAAGGAGTGTGCATGCAAGTTTTAAGGTTTAATTGGTTTAGGGATTGACTTTGAGAATATGCCATGTTGACTTTATAGTGTTATACCAATGCAAGCTTTTGAGCCTTCAACATTATATTCTTTGATTGTGCCTTCTTTCAATGATATGTATCTTTAGAACTTGCTTCATATCTTGTTGAGATTACATTCATATTACATACATACATGAAGATGATAAAGGCATTAGGAATTTTAACCACTTGAGCCTAAAAGCCAACCTAAAGCATATTATCCTTAGTAAACCCCTTTTGAGCTTGTTTATCTTTTCTTTGCTTTATCCATGTATAAGCCTTAACTTTCTATATGTTTTCCTTTTCCCCTGGCCAAGGATTAGTAGAGCATATACTAGTGATATTTCATGGAATTATGGTTGGAAATTATGTGAAAAGAAAGAAGAAGTGATGTTTGATGAAAAGATGGGCAAAGTTGCCAAAGGTAAAAAAAAAAAGAAAAACAGAAACAGAAAAAAGAAAAAGAAAAGAAAAAGAAAAAAGTGTTCCTTTATGTTCTTAAGATTTTATATTGAAAAAGCTTGAAATCAAAAGAAGTTAAGCATTGGTGATTAAAGATGGAAAATTTATGTGCTTTGATGGAATATCTTGTTTGAAATATCATTTTTCAGAATGCTCTACTTTCTTTGGTTTGAACCTTTTTCTTTTACTCTCTTTTACCTCACCTTTACCTTAGCCCCATTACAACCAGAAAATAAGACCTTTTGATTCATGCATTGTTTGTCATATGTTATTAATGGAGATGAGATTGAAGATCAAGCTTATAGTAGAACATATTCATTGATTGAATTTGAGATATTTAAACACATAAGCCCTAAACACGTGAGTGTTGGAGTGTATATCAATGAGAGGACCTATCACTTTGGCATGGCATAAATTTCATTTAAATCCCGACGATTAATTAAGTTTTGAAGTTTGCATGTAAATAAATTCATGAAAATTTATACTCTTTATCCTTCTTAATTGTGTTCTTGTTTATAATGCATATATTCTTGGATATTGATGGGTGATTAGAAGATTAGTCATAGTGATTTCATTTAATTTCACTTCAATTTGGTTTTACCTATCCTTTCTCGAGGACGAGCAAGAGGTAAGTGTGGGGGTATTTGATGCAACCATATTATTCAATAGTTTCACCCACATTTAACTAGTGTTTTGCCTGTGTTTTATATATATAATGCCTTGATATTCTTTGTTTTATGTTTTGAAGGCACTTTTGGATGAAAGATGCAAAAAGGAGTAAATTGGAGATAATTGGCAGATTTGACCTTCAGTCGATGTTTTGTGCAGAGCGTGAGCTCTAGAGGTTGAAATGAAGTGATTCCAGTGGAATTAAAAAGGTAACATCCATACCTTTCTGGACATCTAAGGCAAGAAAATAAAATAAGGAAGAGCATGGAAATCGCAGCCTTCAAAGTCAAATCTCGCAATCTGCCAGTGTTGACCTTCGGCCATTCCAACTTGAATATCTGGAGCTACAGAAGTCCAATTGATGCAAACTCAATTTTTTTGGATTCATGACTCAAAGTTATATAAACGCTCAAAATTTCAGCCAAAAAAGATGTCATATGAGGGAGATATGATTTTTCAAAGATGACATCTGAATTCTGCTAGCAAACAGGTTTCGTGAAGAAACGAGTCCAAATTACGTTCCGAAGCATCTAAACCAATATCCAAGTTTTTATTTCAGCAATTTAGCTCCTCTAAGTCAAAGCTTGAAGATTTCATGCAAGGCTATTTCTTCTTTTTTAGGAAAATAGTTATTGAAGTACTTAAATGTAAACAGTCTACTTAATGGAGGACTATTTTGTAAAATAGAGACCTAGGGTTTCCTAGGATATAAAAAGAATGAGAGAAGAGAAGTGGGGCAGCCAGCCAAGGAGAGAAAAACGCCCCCTTCCTCTAAGAAACCTAAATTATGCATTCTTCCTTCTTTTTGATTAGTTGTTCAACAAACATGCAAGGCTAAACACTTTTTCTTGGTTGCAAGGACACGGAAACCTTCGGATTTCAAGAACTGTGAGATTTATTTTACCTTTTCTTTTCAGTTTATATGATGAATATGTTTGTTCTCCTATGCTTATTTTTCCTATGATTGTTTATTTTAATTGCTAGAGCGGACTCTAAGTTATTATTGTAGACAATCTATTGTTAAGTTTGATATCAAAACCGGAGTTGTGGTATATGAACTTGTGAAGCAACCGAGTTTAATAATTGTAGCGGATCTACGTTATTAATCTTAGGGAGAACATTCAATCAAATCAAACATAGTCTCGGCGGACAGTTATGTTTTCTTGATTAATCAACTTATCTAGTTCTTAAGGCTGCCATTGAATTAAATTACTAGTGCGGACACCGTGGTTGTTTGATGGTTAGGGCTAGTTATACGGCGGATCCGTTAACTAACCAATGTTAAGAAGAGATAAATATTCAGAATATAAATTGATGTTTCGTTTCCATGATCGGTTCTGATTTCGTAGGTGGATGTGTGCTTGTGACCAAGGTTTGTTCTCTTGATAATTTTCTCGATTTTATTAAATTTAGTTTGATAGTTTTCTGTTTTCTTTTGCTTTAGCCTAGATAACGTCCAACCCCCCCCCCCCCCCAAATTGCATATCATCTAGCATAAAAATCGACTTGAATCTTCCTCATAGGATCGACCCCTTGCTTGCTCTATACTATCTTGTGTGTTGTGTTTGAAGCTAGGGTAATTAATTTGTGCGACCGCGACATCGCAACAATGTCTGACTATGGTCCATCCTAATACATTTTTGTGCATTTTTAGAGTGTGTAATAACTTACTTTCTTGATGTGCATTAAGTTTGGAAGAGATTATTATCGAAAAAGTTTCATTTTCTCCCAAAAATAAGTATTTGAGATTGAATGGTAATGGCTTCAAATCAGGTTTTGGTGGTTGAAAACTTGAAGGTATGGACTCAATTGATCGTGGTGGCAATTCCTTAATTTTTGATCTCCAACTATTTGCCTTTGATTCTTCCTGAAAATAAATCATTTGCACATCGTCAAATTCATCAATCTCAGTTTCACTAGAAGTGGTTTGAAATTGATGATGAACTAATTTTTCAGTAAAGTCCACTTCTTGTAAATCATTATCATCTTCAGGTTGCTTGCAAATATTGAAAATATTCATCTCTAATGTCATGTTTCCAAAAGATAGCTTCATTAGTCCATTCCTACAATTAATTAATGCATTAGAAATTGCAAGAAACGGACGTCCTAAAATAACAGGAAATAAATTACATGTTTCAACAGGTTGTGTGTCCAAGACAATAAAATCCACAGGATAAATGAATTTATCAATTGTACTAATACATTTTCAACTATTCCTCTAGGCACTTCTACAGATCTATCAGCAAGTAAGAGAGTTACAGAAGTTGGTTTTAACTCACCTAGATTGAGACTCTAAAAGACTGAATATAGAAGTAAATTCACACTAGCTCCAAGATCAAGTAAAGCTCTTTCAATTTTATGTTCTCCAATAAAGCAAGAAATTGTAGGACAACCAGGTCTTTATATTTCAAAGCATTATTGTTATGAAGAATGACACTTACTTGTTCGGATAAAAAGACTTTCTTTTTTACATTTAGTTTTCTCTTCACAGTGCATAGATCTTTAAAAAATTTAGCATAGGAAGGTACCTGTTTAATAGCATCCAACAAAGGTATATTGATCCTTACCTGTTTGAAAGTTTCAAAGATTTCAGAGTTAAGATTGACTTTTCTTTGTTTGGTCATAACTTGTGGAAATGGAAGTGCCGGCGGGAAATCAGTATTTTCTTTGCAATGTTCAGATTCAACCCCTTCCTTACCCTCAGAGATTGACTCATCATCTTTCTCACAAGATTCAAGAATGGGTTTTTCAATAACCTTACCACTGCGAAGAGTAGTGACTAATTTGACTTGATCCATGTGTTGGCTTCCGGAACTACTTGTATTTGCATTGTATTGCCCTTTTGGATTTTGTTGTGGTTGAGATGGAAACTTAACTTTCTTTTGAAAACTGAGAGCAAATGTCAATTTCGCAAGATTATATTTAAAATCTATCATGCTTTGAGCAAGTTGAGTGTTGATTGTCTCCTGCTTTTCAATGAATGTATACAATGTTTCCTCAAGATTTCTTGTAGGAGGTGGAGCATAAGGAGGTGCATATCCATGAGATTTTTGGAAATTATGGTGTGCTTGAAATGGTGGCTGTGAAGTTTGTGCATTATTGTTATCACTCTTCCAACTAAAATTTGGGTGATTTCTCCAACCAGGGTTGTATGTTTGCGAGTATGGGTTATGATTGGGCCTTTGGAAACTGTTTAAAGCATGAGCTTGTTCATTAAGGCATTCCTTAAAAGAAGACAAAGTTGGACAGTTATTGGTTGAGTTTTTATTGGTTTCACAGATTTGACACACAATGTCTTGAACATATTTTAATTGACCACTCTTTTTTAGTGCCTTGACTTTTCTAGCTAAAGATGTAAACTTGGCTTGGAGGTCATGATCTTCCCTAAGGTTGTACATTCCTCCACTAGATATATGAGGTTGACTTTTACTTGGTGCCTCATAAGTGCCTGTAGTGTCCCAATTTTGAGCATTTTCAGCTAGCAAGTCTAAGTATTCTATTGCTTCATTAGGGTCTTTATCTTCAAAAGTTCCATTACACATCAATTCAACCATTTGCCTATCTCAGGTGTTAACCCTTCATAAAAATGTGAAACCAATCTCCATGTTTCAAAACCATGATAAGGGCAAGTATTAAGTAAGTCTCGATACATATCCCAATATTGGTAAAATATTTCTCCTAATTTTTTAGTGAAAGTGGTGATTTGTCTTTTAAAAGAGTTTGTTCTGTGAGATGAAATAAACTTCTTTAAAAGTTATTGTTGCATTTCATCCCAAGCACTAATAGATCCTAGTCTCAAATTTTATAGCCATGTTTTAGCTTTATCTTTTAATGAAAAAGAAAAAAGCTTTAATCTAATGGTATTCATGCTACAATTTGAGTCATTATAGGTGTTCTGAGACCTTCTCAAATTCTCTTAAATGCATGTTTGAATTTTCTAAATCTAAGCCATGAAAAGAAGGTCAAAATTAAATATGTCTGGCTTAAAATTAAAATGAGATGCATTAGGAGGGAAAACTATGTATGAGGATGCACTTATTCTTGTGGGATTCATGTGGTCTCTAAGTGTTCTAACACGGTTATTCTCATTATTCTTATTATGAAGCGACTGGTTATTTTCTTTGGCCATATTTTCTTAAAATGATGAGGATACCTTACAAAGTCTACCACTTAATGTACGCAACCAAACTCTCATGCACATGTAGGAAGAGAATAAAAGGAAGAAGAAAACAAAAGAAAAGGAATCAAAACAAAACAAAAGAAACAAAGTTAGATATAAGAAAAGTGAAAAGTGAAAATAAAATAAATATTATAATTTATACAAGAATTTACCTCTCCGTCAACGGCGTCAAAAACTTGACACGACCAAAAGATTGATGTCTTCTCCCAAGTGCAGGAGTGTCGAAGTAATAAATAAGCCAGCAAGACCAGGGTCGAACCACAGGGAGGTTAGCTATATAAATTATAAATAATAATAATAATACTAAGTTGAAGAGAGATTTGACATGTGATATTGATATAAGGATTAAATAATGATAAAAACAATTGTCAAGGTTAGAGGATTCACTAATGGTATTTCAAACAAGTATAGTATAAACTCTTATTGCTCAACTGGAAACCACACACAAAAGAGCTTCCAATCGGATTAAAAATTGTTAACATGATTATATTAATTATCTTATTCGAGTAATGCTAATACTTGTAACTGTTGTTAGGTATTCATGATTATAACTTATGTTAACAACAAATCAACTTTCTTTCATAGCACAGGTGTCGGTTATACCATACGGTTTGGGCTATGAAAGTGTCAAGTATTTGTTGTACCAAGGGTTATACACCATAAATCTAGATTAATCATTTAACAAGCAAATTATTAAAAGTGAGCAAGATAACAAATATAAAACATGTTTGTATCAAACATTAAAGTCCATGTTGAGTTTATACTATACTTATTCTTACACCATTAGTGTAACCTTTTCACCTAGACATAATAAACTTAACTAAACATAATGAAGAAGAGAAACATAAATAAACAAGATAAGAACATAAATAAGATATAAGTTAACTAAGTAAAGGAAAGGAAATGAAAAGCATAAACAAGAGAATAATATAAACAAAACTTAAGCATTACAAAAATGTAAAGAGAGAGCAAGAACATGATCTTGTTCTAAAAACCAAGATGCCTAAATGCATGGCAAATGCCTCCTTTTACAGGCCAAAATTTGAAACTATTGATTTGATAACTAATTGTTGAGTGGGTGGCCACATCTTGACTTGGTGACGATCCTTATCTTCTTATTTGAATAAAACATCATTGCTAACGTCAGACTTTGTACAAATTGTCCCAGGAAATTGTCTCAGCTTTCCCATAAAAAAAGAATCAGTGCATTTGGACTTCTAGAACTCGAGATATGGGCTGAACACAGAACAATGTCTGGGTTGCAGGACAAATTCTGACTTCTCTGTTGTTGCTAAGATTTGGACTTCCAAATAGCAGAATTGAGTCTTTCACTCCTCATGAATGTTTTAGGCTTATGTCTTATCTTTCTAGCTATATAAACCAAATTGAAATCCAAGATCTACAGCTTCAAATATGACCCAATGACTTAACAATATCTTCTCAATTGTTGAGTGGGTGGCCACATCTTGACTTGGTGACGATCCTTATCTTCTTATTTGAATAAAACATCATTGCTAACATTAGACTTTGTACAAATTGTCCCAGGAAATTGTCTCAGCTTTCCAACAAAAAAAGAATCAGTGCATTTGGACTTCTAGAACTCGAGATATGGGCTGAACACAGAACAATGTCGGGTTGCGGGACAGATTCGACTTCTATGTTGTTGCTAAGATTTGGACTTCCAAATAGCAGAATTGAGTCTTTCACTCCTCATGAATGTTTTAGGCTTATGTCTTATCTTTCTAGCCATATAAACCAAATTGAAATCCAAGATCTACAGCTTCAAATATGACCCAATGACTTAACAATATCTTCTCAATTTCAGTAGTTAAACTCATCAATCAATCCTTTGATTTATGTGATAGGCCTACATTTAAGATTAACATTTAACATAAATTAAAGGTATCTTATAGTATCAGACTTGTTGTTATAAAACATGCTTTAGTTAAGGAGTTATTGATGTTTTAAGTGCAAAATGATAATATAAAACCTTGATAAAAATATATTTTTAAGTACTAATCATTTAGATTATAAACTATTAAGAGTTTAATTGAGATTATGTAAAATACTTGAAATAACAAGGAATGGTTTAATTAGAAATTTTGGTGATGCTTTGTTATTATGGAAAACTCGGAAAATTAACATTGTTACAAAATATAAAATGGAAAAGAATGGGTCAAATAATTAAAGTAAAAGTATGGAAATTTTGATATGTTGAAGTTAAAAGATGATAATTATAATGATGCAATGTGTCGCACATGCGCACGCAGTGCAAGACATTAGGATTGATAAGTCGCCACTTAGTTGTATGGTCTAGGGTCACTAGGAAACCCGGGTGGATTGATCTTATATGAAATTCTAGGGTAAAAGACTGGTTGTGGCTAGAAAAGGTTTTAGTACTCTCTAACGCACCTTACCTGAGATAAACTACATTGTATGGTTTAGGTGTAGCTTAAATATTGATGGGCTCCTAACCGATGGTTCATTTATGACTTAAGACAAAGATTTATGATGATGAATAAATCTAGTATTTTGAAATTATTATGGGCTCATAAACCCAAATAAATATTTGTGGGAAAAAATCCATATAGATGTCTTGACAGGGTTGACCTATCTTAGAAGGTAAAAGGTTTTTTCACAACTCATATATCATGATGAGAAATACTCTCAATTAAAATTAATGAATATCCGAAATAATTATAAGAATTTTCTAGTCAACACTTACTATTTAAATACCAGCCTACTTGTAGGAACAATATTTATATCAAAATGTTGACTATTAACTCTAAAAAAACATTTTTTTTATGGTTTTTAAAATATTGATCAAGATCTCATGGATTTAATAAACTGATTATTAAATTCAAAAAAGTACGTGTATAGATATTTTTAAATTTTTGTGTATATAAAAAAACTAAATCATACCATGTATATTTTTTTAAGCCAAAATATGATTTTTAATATTTGAGAGACTTGGTTGTATGCACACCAAATAAAACATATTTTTTATATATTTCTTAGAAATTTTGGAAAGTTTTCAGATTTTGACAAAAAACGAGTATTTTAATACCAAGTCAGCATTTTATAGTATAGGTCTACAATTATGATATTAAATAAAATTGCTGAAAAAATATGCAAAGGACCTATAAATAATTTTAAATTTGACCTTGAAATTTTTTAGAATTTTGTTTTTGGAATTTATATTAGGGACTTTTTGGCAAAAATCCATTTTTATTTAAAACAAAACTGTCAAAACAAGTTTAAAGACGGGTTTGCCAAACATGTCTTTAAGCCTAAATTCCTTGTACTAAAATAGTTGCAAACCAAACAAAACCTTAGCCATTGACCTGACCGGGTTGACCTAAGATTTTTTGTTCGACCCAAAAATAACCCAAAACAAAAGGAAAGCAAAATAAAAACAAATTAAACACAAAAACTAAAAAATTCTTGAGCAAAACAGATTAAACAAAAAAAAATAAAGAACTCAAAGAACGTTTACAATAAACTTAGTCACATGACTCCCAAATCAGATCAGATACGGACAAACCAAGAACACAAATATGTTAGAAATCAAAGAAGAATTAATAATTTAGCATCCATTCATTTTCATTATCACTAAAAAATCATGATTTTATCAAAATAGGTTTCGGTTCAAAATGGAAACCCTAGGATTAAAACAAAAAAAAACATGTTATTGATGATAACAAACCCTAGATTATTAACTAATCAAGTATAAAGAAAGGTTTTGTGTAAAGAAATTGACCAAATTTGATTCAAATCCTGAGGCTAAAGCAATGTTCTTCCCAAGAACATTGCCTATAAACATAACAAAAACCTAGTCATTGCCTAGCACTGCCAAGCCCTAGAAATAAACATTTTATGCCTCTAAACACAGTGCTCTTAATCCTCCTAACCCACATTGTCAATATCAAGCATAGTTGAATCAAAAGAACTAACAAAAACAAATCAAATCATCATAAACATACATTAAATTCCAACTTTATAACTACAGCTCCAATGACAGCCAACAAAAACATCAAATTTTGATTCAAAACTAACTCTTTAAACACTTGAAACCTAAACCGCCTTTTGACATCAAAATAGAAACCAAGAACATACACTAACAAAATAGAAAAGGTGTCAAACATCCACTGCCACCTTTTACCAAAATTCAAAACTATCCTATTTTATCAAAATCAATTATAAACATATTATCTTGACACTTAATAGCATCAATAGCAACTCCAAATAAGATTTAAATAATAAAACAATATTTTTATGTATTAATCAAAACAAAACTAGAAAATATCATAACACTAAAACAAGTTGAAAAAACATCAAAAAAGGTTTAAACATTAAAAAAGCATGAATAGGCAGGTCATATGGACTCTACCCTTGAGTTTTTACATGGCTATATTTTCTCCAAGCTTGTCGACTATAGGTTGTTGTTTTATGTTCTTTTTCCTTCTTCTTTTTTCCCTTTCACTCTCTTTCTTATAAAAGCTTGTTAGACCTTCTATGTTAAGCTCTTGAACTTTAACAATAAGGTATATTAACAGAGTATTTTCCCATGTTTTTTCCTCTCTTTTTTTTTCTTTTTATCCTCTTCAGGGTATTTATAGGGTTTTTCTAGGTTTTTTTTATGGATTCCCTCAAAGATTGATTAAAAGTTAGCCCTTTGATCAAAATGAGAGGGTTATGGACAAAAGCTAACAACTAGAAGCGCTTGTACTATGTTGGTTTTGGTTTTAGAGGTACTTGGTGGTTTTGCTAGACTTATAGGGCAAAAAGCTATTTTTGGACTTTTGATCTAGAGAGGGAGATTTTAAAGCCATTGATAAGAATCCTTTAAGAAGCTTTAAGTGTGAACACACAGAAAAAATAGGTTGTTTTTGAAAAATGGGTGTCACAATCAAGACTGACTAGGTTGATCACTTTCGAGGCTTCGCCGGAGCAACTTTAATATAAATGTCATTGAAAACCACCTGAAGTTGGTAGAGAAGGTGCATATTTTTTGTTTGGATTCAAATTTTCTCAATTTGAAGGTTTGTAGCTTCACATTCATTCATTTAATGGTGCCAACTCGATCAGCTTAGAATTTCAAAATGCAAGGAAAGTTGATCGGGGACAAGAAGTTGGAGACCTCTATGGAAAAATTAGGGTGTAAACATCTAATTTTATGGGCATGGGGTTATGCAATCAAGTCCTTAATTTACCACCAAAATTTCAATTCCTTTCAATTTGGTCCTTTATTTCACCAATTTCTACCCCCGAAATTGAGCGCCACTTACATGTTGGTTCTTAGTCTCGGGAATATGCAATTAAGTCCTTAATTGGCCTACAAAATTTGATTTTTTTCACAATAAAGCCCCTGATTTCACCAATTAAACTTTTCAAAGTCTAATTTTAGCCCCCAAACTTCAATTTCTTCCAATTAACATCCAAATTGACTTCAAAAACTTATTTTTCTTGGAATTAAGTCCTCGATAAAATTAATTAAGCCCTTGTGTTGGGAACTATTGACTTGGTTAGCTTGGGATGGCAACTAAGGAATTGTTGATTACATAGTTAGCGGGGATTATGTAATTAATTAACCAGGGATGGCAACTAAAAGATTATTGATTACATAATTAGCCTTTATGATGGGGACTACAGACTTAGTTAGCCGGGTATGGTAACTAAAGAATTATTGATTACATAGTTAGTCTCTGTGTTGGGGACTATGGACTTAGATGGTCATTAATGACAACTAAAGGATTGTTGATTTCATAGTATCATAATCGTTCAGTTGGTTGAAGGGTAATGTAAATACTTTGTTTCAAGATCAGTGATTTGGCCTGTGACTTATAAGAATATATATGAAATAAGTACTAATGTTTTATGTGAAATTATAAATTTGTTATTTAAATTGAATTGTTCATGATGGGAAGTGGTGATGAAGGTTATAATAAACATGTTTAAATCTTATTTTTCGCAAATGTGTATATATGTGTCTTATGGTTAGCTAATATTTCTTATAATGTTACTTTTTCATGCAAGTTCATCATATACAACACGGTAGTGTTGATTTAGATGTTATTATTGTATAATTTTTGTTAGGTATATATTTTTATGCAAACTCTATAGTTTATAATTGTTAATAACTTTATTTTGTTATTTATTAAATTCTATAATTTTACTTTTAGCATTATATATATTGTTTAATAACTTCATTATATATATATATATATATATATATATATATATAGAGAGAGAGAGAGAGAGTAAGTGAAGGATGTATTAAAATATCATGGAATGTGTCAAAACCCAATTTTGACATTCTCTTTCAAATATTTTTCAAAACAAACCAAAAATAGTGAAAAAAAATCCAATCATTTTCAATGTCTTTTTGAAAGAATTTAAAGTTTAAAATTTGTTTTCAAAGCATTCATCTTCTCTCCCATTCTACCAGTTGTTATCACACAACTCACAGCCTCTTTCATGTCCACTAACCAACACTAGAAAAGCCAATAAACGACCCATTGTTGTCAAATAGCCTTCAACCTCCAACCGAAAGCCCACTCTAATAGCACCACCAAACAACCAAGCAAATCGACACCTTCTTGTCCACTAAACATCGTGACCTATCCCACAACAGCCTTAACAAACAAATAATTGTGACCCATCATCTCATCCCAACATCATCCACAAGTCCATCATCTCTATTGTCAAATATAAAAAATAACAATATATATAAAAACCACCAATTGCTTCCTCTCCTCCAACATAGCCAACATCTACCATAACTCCTTTCATCACAACCACCATCCATTCTCATTATTGACAACCGAAGCTCTCTATACAACCACTACACAAGAAGACCCACTAATCAGCGCTAACAATAACCTCTAGTGGCCGACCTATTCCGTCCCTTTCAATCACTAGTGTGGACAATCCCTTTCAAAGACAAAACCAATAATCTCATGTCTCCCTCTTACTGTTAAGAAAACAGTTGATCCCTCTCTTAATTTCAACCGTTGGCCAACACACTTTTACCAGTCACAATGTTGAAATGTCGTGATCGCACAAATTAATTACCTTAACTTAAATAAACAAGATAGTATAGAGCAAGCAAGGGGTCAATCACACGAGGAAGGTTTAGTTTAATTTTTTATGCTATATGATATGCAACCGGATGGGATAGGTTTGAAGTTATCTATGTTATGCTATAGTAAACAAAAAGAAACAATCAATTCTGAATCAAATAAAACAAAAATTTATCAAGAAAACAAACCATGGTCACAAGCAAACGTCTACCTACAGAAATCAGAACTGATCACGGAAATGAAATGTCAATTTATACTCTGAATATTTATCTTTTTTATGTTGATTAGTTAACATGTCCGCTGGATAACTAATCCTAACCATCAAACAACCATAGTGTCCACATTAGTAATTTAATTCAATGGCAGCCTTAAGAACTAGATAAATTGATTAATCTAGACAACATAACTATCTGCAGTTCATGTTTGATTTGTTCGAATGTTCTCTCTAGGATTAATAACGTAGATCCGCCACAATTATTAAACTTAGTTGCTTCACAAGTTTATATATCGCAACTCCAGTTTTGATAGCAAACTTAGCGTTAGATTGTTCATAATAATAACTTCTCTAGCAATTAAAATAAACAATCATAGAAAATAAGCATAGGAGAACAAACATATTCATTCATCATATAAACTGAAAGAAAAGATAAAATAAATCTCACAGTTCTTGAAATCTGAAGGTTTCTGTGTCCTTGCAACCAAGAAAGAAAGTTTAGCTTTGCATGTCCATTGAACAACTAATCAAAAAGAAAGAAGAATGCATGATTTCGGGTTCTTTTAGAGGAAGGTGTGTTTTTTCTCTCTTGGCTGGCCGCCTCCTCTTCCTTTCGCTCTTTCTTTTTATTTGATAGGAAACCCTAATATCTCTTTCCTATAAAATAGTCCTTACCTAAGTAAACAATTTATACTTAGTTTTTTAATAACTATTTTCCTAAAAAAAAAGAAACAGTATTACTTAAAATCTTTAAACTTTGACGTTTGACTTAGAGGAGCTAAATTGTCAAAATAAAGACTTAGATGTTGGTTTGGATGCTTTGAGAAGTATTTTGGACTTGTTTCTTTACAAAACCTGTCTGTTGACATAATTCATATGTCTTCTTAGAAAAATAATATATCTCTCATATGAGCTCATTTTCTTCTGAAATGTGGTATGCTAATAGGTCTTCGAGTCAGGAATCCAACAAAATTAATTTTGCATCAAATGGACTTCTATAACTCAAGATATTCAAGTCAGAATGGTCAAAGGTCAACACTAGTAGAATGCGAGATTTGTCTTTGAAGGCTGCGATTTCCATGTTCTTTTTTTATTATTATTTTTCTTGCCATATATGTATAGAAAGGTATGGATGTTAGCTTTTGAATTCTACTGAAATCACTTCATTTTGACCTCTAGAGCTCAAGCTCTACACAAAATATCAATCGGGGGTCAAATCTGTCTATTATCTTCAATTTACTTTTTTTGAATCTTACATCCAAAAAATACCTTCAAAACATAAAATAAAGAATATCAAGACATTTTATATATATAACATAAGCAAAATACCAGGTAAATATGGATGAAACTATCGAATAATATAGTTGCATCACACAACAGATCAACACTTCCACCTTACAATTGATTGTTGAAGAAACTAGAAATGAGAAGAAACACCAAAAGGCAACAGATAAAAAAAACTGAGAAGAAGAAGAAAATAAAACTGATTGTTTGTTGGATTTTTTTTTTGCTTTACAGGTAATAGTGACCTTATCGTTTGCATAGGGTAAACAGAGATACTACCTCAGATCCACTATGTTCCTTTCTTCCAACAACGGTGGCGCGTGAGCCCACACACCAGCAATGACGGCAACGCGTGAGACCCATATGCCACCACTATTCCAGCCAATATCTATTTCAATAGTCTCCAACTAAATCCGGGTAGCCTCATTTAACTCAACCACACCATTGAAGATGTATTTTGCAACTGAAAACAATTTCTTAGTTTTTTGATATGTTAGTTTTGATTATTTTTTTGTGTTTTGATAATAATTGTAAATTTATGTGATTGTGGGGGTTTGTGCGTTAATTAGTGAAAAGGGTGTACGTGTGTGCGCATGTGAGATACATATTTTTTATACGTGTTAAATAAATTGTACAAAGAAGAGAATACAATAGATTTAATTAACCAAATATTTTAATTGCATATGGCCAAGTTTCTTTTTTTAAAAATCATATTTGCACTTTTAATAAAAAAAATGAAAGAAAAAATAAAAAAGAACAAAAAATATTTGCATGATTTAGTATTTCTTAAAAATACCAGAACAATTAAAAAACAAATAATTTTATGTTTTGCGTGTATCATGGATTTAATAACAAGTATATTAAGCTCATGGGAAACTTGACCTAAATTTAAAAAAAAAAATACCAAAAAACAATTTTTTTATTTTAAAGCTTTGGATTTACAAACTTATACATAAAGAAAAATAAGTTTGTAAATAAGAATCCCATTTTGTCTCACCTTTTCTTTACTTTTAATATTTGATAATTACAAACTTATACATAAGATGTATTTCCAGTATTAAAAGGAACAAAAATAAAAATATAATAATGTGCGTTTTGACTTTAGAATGACTACGCTTGACCTATAAAATCATGGTTCACCTTATTGAGGTGGATTTATTTTGACCAGTAGACATACCAATGGATAATAAAACATAGCGAGGCTTTAGAAATTATCAGATAAATAAACAATGCAGCTTATCTTAGTTAAAGTGTACTAGGGGTGATATTGTCTTCTTTATACACAACCATTCTCCTTATCTAGACTTTGAAAATCAATTAGGATTCTTAGTGACCAAAATATTAGATAACGACTTTAAACTTTTAAACCATAAGAGAACAAGAATTCCTTGTTCTTTCCACCTCCACCAAATCCTAATCCATGAGGATGATTGTCGCAACTCCACACACATTTAACAGAATAATGAATCCACTAAGGAATTTTATGTGGACTAAGCTTTTTTGTTTTTTATGTTAGTAGTGTTTTAATCTGTTTATGCATTTCTTTTCAACATGTATTTTACATATATTGCTCATGTATTGTATATTGAATATGGATTAATGCTTTTATGCATCACATTCTTTGATTTTTTGGAGCACAGATAAACTTCTAGGTTAGGTGGGGGATTAACGGTTTGCCCTATGACTATCGGTTATGGTTTAGGTTCATAAAACACCCAACTCAAATCTGAGTGTTTACTTTGTAATGATGGGCACACGTGTCTTAATTGTTACTAGCAACGCTCTTATACTATCGTTACAAGATCATCATTGGGCACATCTATATTCAAAACTTACCCATGCTCATTTGATGAATAAAACTTATCCTTTTCGATATGTAGCATCCTGGATTTCAGGACTTTTAGGTGGCAAATGGTTGTCACATGGATTCAACAAGGGTTTAAGATATTAAAAATTCATTGAGATGAATATGGATTCCCTTATTGGTGTAATGATGACATCAAGTTCTAGAATCTATAAATGACGATCATTATCACCCTTGAAGGGTGGACCCGTATTCAATTTATCTTTTTTTTTGCAAGTATCTAATATTTATTGGCTTTGAAACATTGCATGTCTTTTATTTTAAGGATAAATATAGCCCACCCCTAAATGCTAACCCCTGCCAATATCTACAAGAAACAAATAAGAGACCAAGAGGAAGTTCATCCTAGGCAGAAATAGGATAACTTTTTGAGAAGGGAGATGACTTAGTTAACCAACCCACTAGGATGAACCATTCCCTCTAGAAGGAAGCCCCATACATACTAAGAAGTTCAGTATGAATATGCCATTTGTCCCTCCACACACCCTCATTAGAAGAGAGTTTTAGATGCGTATATATTTAATCAAAGTTTGCAAGATTTTGCTTTTAACGCCTCAAGTTCATTAAAGGCTCTTGTTGTCCTACCTTAGAATTCATCACAAATTGCTACAAAATAGAAACACCAAGCACCTTCGCCTTTTTTTAGCATGGATATCATAACAATCTAAATCTAAATCATAAAAACAGTCAAGAGCAGTTTTATCCCCTCTCAATTCCCATTAATGATATCTATCAAAATAGGAAAAAATCAAAGGTTCGCTATGAACTCTAAAGTCATAATGAAATATGAATTGGAAAATGGCTTTCGGATTGGGAATTTTAGCCTTATATGATTAGAACTAAATATGTCACCAGTTGTCCAAGTGATATTATCAAAGATTGACATACTTTTAGCACTCAAAGATGGTTACCAACATCTTCTAAACATTGGATATACTACCCCAACTCCATCAAATCTCATACAAGCACCTTTCTCTAGGTAGTACAATCCAAATGAGAAACATGAATATCATAATAGGATCTTTGGCCACTCAATTGAAAAATGCAAGAATTTTAAGTATCAAGTCTAAAATCTAGTAAGCAAGGAACATGTTGAGTTTGTGAAGGATAATGGTACCAAACCATCCTCAACATAACAAGTGGTTGATAAACACTAATAACACACAAATGTTGTTGGGGAAGCTGACCTAAAAAGGGGTGTTTGTCAATTCTTTTGTCATGGAACTTTACTATTATTGTTTTTAAGTATGTTTTTCAAGTGTGTTGGGATTGCATCACATCTTTCTATTGAAATATTCATTTTCTTTATCTCTTTGATGTTTTTTTATGATAGTAATAACTTGGTATTTTATTATTATCTATGATTGGATAAATATAATGGCAAAAATAGTTTAACCCTAAGGTATGTCATATAAGACGCTACGAGGTCATTTTTACCATCTCGTTTTAGACTCATAAAATCAAACCCTGCAAGTGATCTCATGTCTCTGTTCAAAACATTGAGATAAAACTAATTATGCTAAAAACCATTGCTAAAATAATCATGAAAAATTAAATTTGCCTTTTGATTTAAGAAATAATTCTATCATTTAGGCATCCTTTTCTTAGGGTAACAAATGAATTATTAAAGCAATTTTTATTTTGAGGTGACCAAACAATTTTGAATTGAAAGACATAAAATGAAAATGTGCAGATACCCTAACATTATGTCTTTTCAGCCATGTTTTAGATTTATTCTTAACGAAATCATAGACTCCAAAACGCAGTTCTTTGCAAATTAAAACCATTATGTTGGATGAGGACAAAATTTATCGGTGCTATCACTTGCATTTAAAATAATGAAATGCTATTTTTTTATATTCCTTTCATATATCCCTTGTGGTCCTTATTTGAACATAGAAAGGTTTTTCTTTATAAAAATTCTGACTAGGATCACACCCCATTTTAGGAGCAAATAAAAATTCCAAAGATTAAAAGTTGATTCTAACTAGAATCACACCCCACACTAGAGGCAAATGAAAATCCAAAAGCAAAAGAGCCCAAAAAATCCAAATGTTAGGGGGGCATGCCTAAATGACCAAGTCAATTTCAAAACAAAATGAGAATGCCTCAAGAAGCAATCAAAAATGGAAAATCAAAGAAATATAACAAAAAGAAAAGAAGATTTAAAAACACAATGAGTCAAGTAAATGACAGCGATCTTAAGTCTTTAGAACCTTGAAACACCATTTGATCTTTATAGGTCCTTTTCTTTCATAGCCAAGAGTCATAATTTGCATTACATGCCTTTAAAAGTTTTTTATGATCAAGCAGGCAAGCAACCCAGATTAATAAATAGTGCTCTTAAAATACAAAATACTTTTTTACAAGAATCATAATGCTGTGAACAAGTTACTGTTATCATTCATGTTGATAAAATGCGTGCTAAAAAAGACAATTTTTTCACAAACAAAACCCCAAGCTTTCACTTGAGCCTCATGTATTGAAACCAAAAAGGGAGAAGGCCATCTCGTCATGTACTTTCACCTATTGTAAATCTCACTTACATGAGAGACCAAATCACCATTTTCCTAAAGAAATATTAAACCCCCTAGGACTTAAAAGAAATTCAAAAAAATTGTTTTTAGCTTACATCGAGTAAGTTAGTTTATATGCCCTGTAGGCAATCAGTTGATTACATGTGACACTATTTTATTCATGTAAAACATATTTAATTTTATTAAATGAATGTATTATTTATCTTTTTTTTAAACATGGTTTGTATGTACTTGAGCTAGAGATAGTCACGTTCAATACAAACATCAAAAGGAATAAATTAGATGATTCATATCCATCTTACTTGTGACATTGTAAATTAAGTCATATCAATGAAACAAGAGTCACTAAGCTGCATAAAGAAGGATATTTTATCCTTTTGATTATGAATCATATGGTATGGTACTTGTGAATCTTGTTTATTGGGTAAGATGACCAAAACACCCTTTACTTAAAAGAGTGAAATGTCAAAATAATTATTAGGTTTATACATATAAGTTTACGTAGACCAATGAACGTTCATGCAATAGGTGGATATACATATTTCATTACCTTTACTGATCACTATTTTAGATATGGTTTTGTGTATTTAATGAAATATAAGTATGAATCATTTAAAAGTTTTCAAAGAATTCAGATATGAAGTTGAAAAGCAAACTGGAAAAAGTATGATGATACTTTAATATTATCGAGGTGGTGAATACTTGAGCCAAGATTTTCAACATTATCTAAGGGAGAATGAGATTTTATCACAATAGATACCTCCTGGAACACCATAACACAATGGAGTTTCTGAAAGGAGAAATCACACCCTATTAGATATGGTACAATCTATGATGAGTTATGCAGACTTTCCACCTTCTTTTTGGGGCTATGCCCTATAAATTGTTGCTTACCTTTTAAATAAATTTTCATCCAAATTTGTTGATAAGACTCCATATGAGATATGGAATGGCAAGAGACCAAACTTATCATACTAAAGATTTACAGATGTAATGCTTATGTGAAGCATAATGTATCTGAAAAGCTAGAAGCTAAGTCAGATAAATATAAGTTTGTATGATATCCAAAAGAAATAGCTGGATATTATTTATACCACCCTGTTGAGCAAAAGGTATTTGTCTCAAACATGTTACCTTTCTAGAGAAAGAAATTGTTCTTAAAAGGAGTAGTGAGAGAAAAATTGAACTTTGTTGTAACTCATTTTTCGGTCCCCGCACAAAAAAGGAGAAAATAAAAGAATATTCAAAAGAATTAAAAATAATAATAGCAGTGAAAAGAGGATGCCAGAGCACCTAGAAAATGGCTAAACATTGGTTTAGAAGCTTCAAAAATACGAAGATTCGAATTTGACAGTATATCGTTGACTGATGAGAGCCCTATTGACAAAGAAAATTAATTTGAGGAAGAAATGTCTAAAATCAAAATGTTTATGGAATCAATTAAATTTTATTGAAGGTTTAATTGAACTTATAGAGGATTTGATTGCAAGAAGATGGATTTTTAAATCAATTTAGGCTTTAATTGGAAGAGATTAAAGTTCTGAGGTCAAATTATAATTTTTGAGAGTTGATTTGGTCAAATCAGGTGCTTAATAATATAAATATTGAAGTTTGATGGCCAATTAAGGACTTGATTGAAGATCTAAAATCAAAGACCAAACAGAAAAGGCACGCAAATAGAGGGATTGATTTGAAAAATTAATGTTTTAGCGCCTTTTCCCTTTTAAATGAAACGACATCATTTCATGCACTGTTTAAGCAAAAAAAAGGGGAAACAAAACAGTGTCATTTTAAGCAGCATTGTTTCTTCTTCTTCTTCCCCTAGACGTGCAACAGGGGAAAAGAAGTTTTTTTTTTGTTTTTTCTTCTTTTTTTCTTCTCTTGGCCTCTCTCTCTCCACCCCTCCTCACTTGCTCTGTCAAAATCCAAAGCCCGACGCAACCCACACCCCCTCATGATGAGAAACCAGGGAGCCATGCCCTGCAAGCGACACCCCCATTGGCCATTTTACTCGGCACCCAGGTAACGTAGGTGGCCTCGCTCCCCATGCGTTAGGATAGGGACAGGGATAGGGTCGATCCCACTCCCCCTGTCCCTATAAATATCGCCAAAAAAGGAAGAACCAAGAGAGGGGAAAGAAAAGAAAAAGGACGGTGAAGAAGGAGGAGAAAAAAAAAGAGAGAGAAAGAAACACTTAACGGGGAAGATATAGAGAGGATAATGTAGAAAGAATAGAGAGAAGGAGGGAAACAAAAGAGAAAGGAAAACATAGAAGGGAGGAAGAAAGGAAAGAAAAGGAAACACAGAACGATGAAAAATAGGGGAAAAGAAAAAAAAAGAGTTCATCTCCCTCGGTTACTAACAGCACCACCACCACCGACTACCTTCCTCGTCGCTGCCACAAGAATTGCCCTAAACCACCGTCGATAATAGCCCTGCCACTGTTAGAAATAGAAGAAACAAAGAAGCAAGTGGTCCGAAATGGAAAAAGAAACATAGAACCAAGGTGACAGAAACAAGAGGAAGAAGCATGACATGATCAAAGAGTTGATGTCTTATCCCAAGTGTAGGAGTGTCAAAGTAATAAATAACTCGGTAAGACCGGAGTCAAATCACAGGGAGGTGAACTATATAAATTATAAATAATAATAATAAGAATAAGAAGAAGAAGAACAACAACAACAACAATAATGGTGATGATGGTGATGGTGATGGTGATGATGAGTTAAAAAGGACTTTGAGATGTAAGATAAATGTGAAGATTAAACAATAATAAAAATGTCAAGGTTAGAGGATCCACTAATAGTATTAGAGATAAGTAAAGTATAAACTCTTTATAAATTATCAACATGATCATATTTGGCTTGGAGGTCATGATCTTCCCTAAGGTTGTACATACCTCCACTAGATGTATGATGTTGAGTTTTACCTGGTGCCTCATAAGTACGTGTAGTGTCCTAATTTTGAGCATTTTCAGCTATCAAGTCTAGGTACTTCATTGCTTCATCAGGGTCTTTATTTTCAAAAGTTCCATTGCATATCAATTCCACCATTTGCCTATCTTTAGGTGTTAATGCTTCATAAAAATGTGAAACCAATCTCCATGTTTCAAAACCATGATGAAGGTAAGTATTAAGCAAGTCTCGATACCTATCCCAACATTGGTAAAATGTTTCTCTTGGCTTTTGAGTGAAAGTGGGATTTGTCTTTTGAAAGAGTTTGTTTTGTGAGATGAAAAAAACTTCTTTAAAAATTGTTGTTGCATTTCATCCCAAGCAAGAATGGATCTTGGCCTGAGATTTTGTAGCCATGTTTTAGCTCTATCTTTTAATGAAAAAGGAAAAAGCTTTAATCTGATGGTGTTCACACTACAATTTAAGTCATTATAGGTATTGCGACTTCTTCAAATTCTCTTAAATGCAAGTATGGATTTTCTAAATCTAAGCCATGAAAAGAAGGTAAAAGTTGAATAATGCCTGACTTAAAATTAAAGTGAGATGCATCAGGAGGGAAAACTATACATGAGGGTTGTAAATCCCGAGAAAAAAAAACCAAAAGGCTGGATTAAATTAAAGAAAATAAACTAAAATAAAAGGAAGTGGGGGCAAGAACGAATACACTTAAAGAAAATGGAGCCTAAATGCAAATAAGAATAATTATAGAGCATAAATACTCTTCTCACCAAAAACAGATCTGACTACATAAAGAAAGAAAAGAGGGAGTTTTTATATCTATTTTTACAAATCAAGAGAGAAACACCAAAATTTCAAAAAAAAACCCATCCCAGATTGAGGGTTATAGGTAAAATAAACCCTGGTGGGAAAGGGATTAACAAGAAAAATTGAACTAGAAGAGAAGAGGGGAGGGTCGGCTGTCATTAGAAAGAAAAGGAGGGATCGAAGCCTTGATTCGCATCAGGTAGGTGATTCACACCTATGCTTTCTAGTTAAATTCCATGATTTAATATATTTTGATGTGAAATGTGAATTAGCGAATGTATGTGTATTCAAGGTGAAAAGTTGTTATGTGAATTGCCAAGTGATGAAATTATCACCGACAAAGGAAATATGAGAATTGTGATTTGAGGCATAAACTAGCATACATTGAGTGTATGTTAGGATCCGGGTAAGGGGATCACCATGTATTGTCTAGCATACATTGAGTGTATGTTAGGATCCCGGGTAAGGGGATCACCCTGTATTGGCTAGCATACATTTAGTGTATGTTAGGATCCCGTGTAAGGGGATCGTCACGAATGGTTAGGATCCCGGGTAAGGGGATCTCCATGTATTGGCTAACATACATTCGGTGTATGTTAGGATCCCCGGTAAGGGGATCACCATGTAATGGCCGACATACATTTAGTGTATGTTAGGATTCCGGGTAAAGGGATCGCCTTATATCGACTCCTATGGGGTGGTGATAACGATACCGGTGAAATTGGTATCGGTAATGTGATAAGCAAAAGTAATCACGTTGATCTTATAAGGTCTAGAATGAAGGTTGATAGTGGCAGAGTGAACGGTTATAAATAGTTTGAATAAGGAAGAGATTAAAAAAAAAAACTAGAAGGGAGAAGTAAATGAAATATGAATACATGTTACCCTGTTGAAATTATTAGATATTCATATTGTTATATTTATGGTGATATTCACCTTGCAATAATATGTATTTTGTTTCAGGATCATCGCATGCACGACATGAGTAAATCCTAGCTTATGTTCCTTTTTTGAAGTCTAGGTTCTAGGAGTATACCTTTGTATTTTGTTAACATGAAAATGGTTGTATAACTTAATTTGTATAATAAATGTTTAAACTTGATTGGATGAATTTAACGTTGTAGTTTATATAACCATATTTCATGTCTATGTATTTATATTTATTTAAATTATCCATCCATAATGATATTTTTGTTATATCATGCATATCATAAATATTATAGTTGATAGGTGTGAGTATAATTGTGGAATTGAAACCCAAGTTGATTGGGTCGAGAATTAAGTTATGAGATGCGAACTGTTAGAAGTGTAAACAGGTTACATATCAGTAATTTGGGACCTTCCGGTATAGGGGGGACTCCGTCGAAATTCCGGTAGATGTTAACACGAAGACCATGAATATGTATATATATATATATATATATAAATTGAACTACTCAGTTTTTCTATTAACATGAGATTGTGGTTTTATCCCAGAAATGGGGGATGTTACAAGGGTGCACTTGTTCTTATTGGATTCATATGGTCTCTTAGTGTTCTAACTCGATTATTCTCATTATTCTCATTATAAAGTGATTGGTTATCTTTTTCAGCTATATTTTTACGAAAATGATGAGGATACCCTACAAAGTCTACCACTTAATGTACGTGACCAAACTCTCATGCACGTGTAAGAAGAGAATAAAAGGAAGAAGAAAACAAAAGAAAAAGAAACAAAATAAAAGAAACAAAAGTTAGATATAAGAAAAGTGAAAATAAAATAAATATTATAATTTATACAAGAATTTACCTCCCCAGCAATGGTGCCAAAAACTTAACATAATCAAAGAATTGATGTCTTATCCCAAGTGCAGGAGTGTCAAAGTAATAAATAACCCGGCAAAACCGTGGTCGAACCACAGGGAAGTGAACTATATAAATTATAAATAACAACAACAACAACAACAACAATGATAATGATGATGATGACGGTGATGAGTTAAAGAGGACTTTGAGATGTAAGATAAATGTGAAGATTAAACAATGATAAAAAAAAATGTCAAGGTTAGAGGATCAACTAATAGTATTAGAGATAAGTAAAATATAAACTCTTTATAAATTATCAACATATTAATCATCTTATTTACGTAACACCATACTTATAAATTTTATCAGGTATTCATGATGCTAACTTATGTTGACAACAAATCAAATTCCTCTCATAACAACGATGTCGGCCGAAGTGAAGGATCAAGTATTTGATGTACCAAGTGTTATACAACACAAATCTAGATTAATCATTTAGCAAGCAAGGTATTAAGAATTACTAAGATAAAAATGATAAGACATGTTAATAACAAACTTTCTTGGATATAAACATTAAAATCCATGTTGAGTTTATATTATACATATTCTAACACCATTAGTGAAACCTTTTCACCTTGACATAATTAACTTAGCTAGACATTATGAAGAAGAAAAACATAAATAAACAATATAAGAACATAAACATGATATAAGTTAACTAAGTATAGTAAAGGAAATGAAAAGCATAAACAAGAGATTAAGGAAAATATAACATGGAATAAAACTTGAACATTACAAAGAAAGAGAGCAAGAGCAAGATCTTGATCTGAAGAACCAAGATTCCTAAATGAATGACAAATGCCTCCCTTTATAGGCTAAAATTCAGAACTATTCATTTGATAATTGATTATTGATGTAGTGACCAACTATTGATTTAGTAGACTTGGTGGATAGCAGCACTCAAGCATTTTGGCTGGATGAAATGACATTGATGCAATCAGAATTTGGCAAAGTGTTCCCATGAAAGTTGTTGGAAATTGTTGTATCCTTCCACCCATAAAATTTCAGAGTATTTGGATCATTAAAGCTCGAGATATGGCTAAAATACTGAGTAGTGCTTCTGGTGGACGTGGTGGATAGCCCTCAAGCTCTTGTCTAGATGAAATGTCATTGCTAACATCAGAATTTGTTGAAAATTGTCTTATCCTTCCACCCACCAAATTTGATGTCATTTTTCCTTATAGAACTCCAGATATGGGTAAAATTCTTAGCAGTGTTTGGGCTGGATTGCAGAACAGATTCTGACTTTTTTTTTTGTGGCCAAACTTTGAATTTGAAAACGACAGATTTGGGTCTTCCACTATTCATAAACATTGTAGGTCTATTTCATAGCTTTCTATCCATATAGATCAAATTGAAATCTAAGATCTACAGCTCCAGATATGACCCAATAATTGAACAGTGTTCCAATTTGAATTGAATCGGTATCTCCTTTCTAAGCTTAGCCTTTTCTTTGTCCCTTCACTTTCAATAGTTAAAATATTGATTTGTATTTTTATACCGTAAAGATACAAATCCAGTATTAAAATACCTGGCTTTCTCTCAAATGTTACAAAAAGAAAAGAAAAAGAACAAGAAAAAAAATATCTTGCTTTCTTGCATACACTAAGTCTCTCGAAAAAAATCATATTGTATTTTCATACCAACAAATTTTTTTAAAAAATATATTTTTAACATGCAATTTGGCTTTAATAACTAGTTTATTAAGGTCATGAGAACTAGGCCAATATTTCAAAAACTCCAAAAAAATCATTTTGTTTTCTTTTAATATTAAGGATTTCATGCTTATACATAAGACATATTCTCGACATTAAAAGGATAGTTTTCTTATTGATATTAGAATGGTTAGGTTTAATGCAATAAAAATAGGATCTCCTTACCGAGGATAACTTTTCTTAAACGATAGATGGACCAACAATTAGAAATGCAATAACCTCTTAGCATATATTAGATAATCAAACAACGATCTTACCTTAGGTCGGGCGTATTCGAGGTGCTAATACCTTCCCTTTACTTAACCACTCCCCCTGCCCGACTCTAAGACTAGTTAGGGTTCCTAGTGACTAAAATACTAGGTGGCGACTCCCATTCCCGCTTTCAACGGATGAAAGACAAGAATTTCTTGTCTCCTTATATTTGCCAGATAGATACAATATACCCGAAAGTGGAAAAATCATCGCGACACTACACATGTGTGACAGAATGGCGACTCCGCTGGGGACCTTGTGGACTAAGCTTTGTTTTTGTTTGATCTTTGTGTTTTGTTTAGTTTGCGTGTTTTCTGTTAATATGCTTATTTTATTTTTGCACCTTTTAATTTCTACACATATTTGTTCATGCATTGTATAGAATTGCCTCATGCATCATACAATTTTTTAGAAGCACACACAATCTTATAAGTTAGAGGGGGATTAATGATCTATCCTATGACTATTTATCAAGGTTCAGATGCGTGAATCACCCAACTTATATCTGAGTGTCTGCTTGGTAATGGTGGGCATACGTGCCTTAATCATTTCTCGCAATGTCCCCATACTGTCTTTACGAAGATCGTTACTGGGCAGATATGAGACCCTTTTAAGACCAGGTAGAAAACCTACCCGTTCTCACTTATTATCATTTACATCAAGGCTAATCATGTGAAATTCATCGCTCTAGGATTCTAAACTGAAATCATGGCTAAGTACCATCTTTCCAAAAGTTTGGGCAAGAACCTGAGCTGACTCTGGTAGCTGAAGGAAAATGTTCAAGAATCGATGCTAGTAGATTGCCTTGCATTACCAAGATAAATCACATGGTAAATGACTTGGGGAAATTGTTGTCTATTATAGGTTATGTTGATTAGACTTTTTTTGAAAGACGATATGGGAGAATCGCGTAACTAAAGAGGCTATTGGTACAACCAGCAACAATCAAAGACCTATAGAACTTTTAGGATCTTAATTATCAGTGTTTCACTTTCGGGAACATCGATATGACACTTACCTTGGAGGAATATGAAAGGATCCTAGATTTCCCGAACAACAACCACAAGATCTACCTCAGACGAAAGTTTGATGACACAGCTTCAGAGGTAGTCAAATTACTAGGCCTAGAAAAGATCAGCCAATGTAGAGTAGCTGATATGGGTTTTAAATGGAAGGTCGATGAAGCCCGAATAAAGAAGAATGTTAAAGAAGGTAAGTGAGGGATGAACAATATAGGTTGGTGGCCTTCAGCATCTTTGGACTAGTATTATTTTCATTCGAAATCGGAGTCATCAGTTTAGAAGCCGCAAATGTCTTCATAGAATACGAGCATGATCGGATCAATCCTTCTTTAGCTATTTTGGCCGAAACCATGTTATCACTCAACCACTATAGAATGCATGGAAAAGGAGCCATGCGATATTGCATCCCTATGTGTACTTATGGATTATCAGTCATATGGAAACACTAAGAGACATCTTCAACAACTTCTGGTGGTTTGACCAGCGACTGTTAAAAGTTACCATAGATGAGACTTTAAAGAACTGGGATGAGAAAGCATGGATAGATAAATACTTAGCATTGCCGCAAAGCAACTTCAAATGGAAAGCACCATGGATGAACAACACCATCTGCACAATGAGCTGTGGAAGTAAGATATGGGTTCCCCTAATCGGTGTAACCGGATACATCAGTTATGCACCTGCACTTGTAATAAGGCAATTGAGTGGAATGCAGTACACACCAAGAAATTTGGGTTTAGCATAATTCATAGGTTCATTCAAGCATCAACCATTCCTCGAAGAGATGAAACTTATCCGACAAGACTGGGAAAGACCCCTACTAGTAAAAGGGGAAGAAGGAAGCAAATTTGAATAATCATTTCAATCGAGTTATGCAATTTGGAGAAATGAAGAGCTTTCTAGAGTGGTAGGATTCTCAACATATAAACATCTAGAATCGGTAATAGAGCAACCAAAAAAGAAAAGGGTTGACAATGAGGAAGATTTAAGAAAACAGCTAGAACAATGTAGAGTTGATCTCGGAAAAAGCAAAGGGCAACTACAACTCCTAGAAAAACAGTTGGAAGAAGAACATACGATGAGGAACGACTTGAACCAACAGTTGGAAAATAAAAATGAACAATTACATCTTTAAAAGAATGGCAGAAAAGGGTCGAGGTAGCTGAAGAAATAGCTAAAGGGGTCCAGGATGAGTTAATGAATTGAATAACTGAATATGATGAGCTGGCTAACAAGAAGGGGCTCATAGAAAAGGAGTTGGCCAAGGTCAAGAAATCAGTAAAAGGCAAGATGAATACTGATAAAGAGATGATGGATTCCTTGAAGAAAGAAAAGAGCAGTCTTATAAAAAAGTTGGAAGTTGAGAAAGAGAAGAATCGGCTAGCCCAGATCGACATGGAAGAAGAAAGAAGGATCAATGCTCAATATATGGTGTAGTTTGAGGAAAAGAGAAGCGCAAGGAAAGCTGCTGAGTCTGATATGAGAGATTACTATAAGAGAGCTGAGTCTTCGAAATGACGAATAATGGTTTTACAATCCGAACTAGAAATACAAGAAGAAAAGTTGAGGGAGCTGAGAAGCCATTACTTCGAGATGGAGGAAGAGTTGAATAAGATTAAGCAAGAACTTCAAGACTATATTGACAGCTTTGCAGTTTAAATTAACTCCAAAATAGTCGAGCTGGATATCAAGAGAGAAGAGCTACAAAGGGTAAGGGATAAGTTGGCATGGTGGAGACTATCATAACCCAATTTTGACTCTTTTATTCTTTATTTTTACTATATTTTCTAAAATAAAAAATAAAAAATGATGAAAAAAATGAAATAAATGAAGAATGAATTAAAATTTAGCGTTAATGGCAACATGATTGGAAGTTTTGGGATTTAATTAAACTTTGGATTAGTTTTATTGACAAAATCAAGAGCTTAATTGATGAATTGATAAGTTTGGGACTTAATTGAACTTGGAATTAAATTAATTAATGAAATCAAGGACTTAATTGAAGAAGTACTAAAGTTTAGGGTTAATTGGGGGCAAAATTGCAACAGATTAAAGTCCAAAGACTAGCTTGTAAAAGGTGCCGAAATGCAAGGGTCCAATTACAATTTAACTAGGGACTTGATTACAAAATTACAAAACACCAATGACCAAATTGAAAGCAACCTTTAGAATAAGAAAATGGAGCCGTTTTGGTAAGCGACTGTTCATCGTCTTCTTTAGTAATGCCTCTGGCAGTAAAGGTAGTGGGGGCGTTTTCTTCATTAAAGGCACTGAGTCGACAACAAAGGAGCACGCCCCACGGTCATTACTGCCAGCAACGAACAACGGAAGAGGGGACAGACAAAAAGAGCAGGGGAGAGAGTACAGAAACTAGGTAGACAAACCAAAAACAGAGGAAGAAGAAGCAACAAAAGAGAAAGGGAATAACCAGCCACCGCACCTTCGTCTTAAGCGTCGTCCTCCACTGCTCAAGTAAGTTTCCATTCTCTACATTTAATAAAATGTTCGAATTCAGTGCGAAGGTAATTTAATTACCTTAGCACTGTTCATGCACGCGTGAATTTACGTCACGTGTGCTTTTTCTTCTTTTTTGACCCAGGTCACTAACTTGGGCGTTGACTAGGCCGAGCCGGCTAGGTCCACCCCAGCCTAGCCCAGCCCAAAAAAAATTAAAAAATTAAAAAAATATATGCATGCATAAAAATAATTTTATTTTATTTGTTTATTCACTGATGTTAGAGCTAGGAATAAAAATACTGAGTTAAATTTATAGCTACGTAATATTTATCAATACCAGAGTTGGAAGTATCCGTAGTGGAATATTCATTGGCGACAGAGTCAAGAATATTACAAGTAAATCATTATAGTACAAATTAACAAATTTTTAGCAATTTAAGACAAAACCAGCATTGCAACTTACCTCAGGTAGGGTGCGTTAGGGGTGCTAATACCTTCCCTAACCACAACCAGTCACGTACCATAGAATATCTATTGACCAGTTAGGGTTTCTAGTGATCGTAATACTAGGTGGCGACTTCTTAAATGAGACCTTTCCCCATCAAAGAATAGGATGCTAGAAATCCATTCTTTCCAAAGATTTATTTCTAAACGGTTGCTGCGATGTTCGGGTGTGACAAAATGACGACTCTACTGGGTATTTTTTAGGATTAAGCTTTGTCTTTTGTCTTATTATTACTATCTTGTTTGTTGTGTTTATTTGTTTATTTTTCCTGCATTTACTGCTTTAGCATGCATCCTTGTTTATATTGTCATGCATCACTTTGAGAGCACACACTTTACAATCTAGAATAAGTGGGAAGGTAGTGGTACCCCAACGGCTTCAGCCTGGGTAAGACTCGTGAAACCATCCAACTCTCGCTTGATTGTTTACTTGGAAGTGGTTGATATGCCAAATTGATATTACTCAAGGCCTCTATCTTCACACTACTTGTAAGCCTCATATCGACCTTTCAAGGACGATCACTGAGCATGCGTGAGACCTTTTGAAGCTAGATAATGACCAACCCCTTGATGCACTCAAAAATTAGGATCTTCTTATTAGGTTGTCACCCCGTGAAGGGCAAGTTTGCATTTCATACGTATTTTTTTTAATTGAATCAATATTTTTGCATAAATTGCATGATTTACGTTTAGAGGTTGAAATATAGGTTCTCCATTAAAACCCACCTATATCACTCATCTATGAAAAAGACAAATGGAAAATGAAGAAAAATCCCAATTGGAAGCCCAACACCAAAAAGAGTTAGAGAGTCTAAAAGAAGAAGTCACAAGGCTTACTAGTCTACTTGAATAGGCTTTGAGATCTAAATCCAGAAAAGCAACACTTATAGCTCAGCCTGAAGATATGCATGTAACTCATTTCGATCCACAGAATCTGGGGGTAAATGGAGTGTTATCTAAATTTCAACAAGCCATGCATTTCCAGTCAGCATACCCCGTGAGAATTTCATCTACTATAGAGAAGGGATCTCAAAATGACAAGATGGTAAAAGAAGATGGATTGGACAAATGGGCTGCCCTAGAACAAAGGCTGATGGCATTCGAGGAATCTAGCCGATATGACCATATAAAAGCTGCTGAGTTATGTTTAGTACCTAACATAATCATTCCTAAGAAGTTTAGGGTGCCAGAATTCCTCAAATATACAGGAACTCCATGCCCTATAACTCATCTCAAGGCATACTGCAACAAAATAGTTGAGGTAGTCTATGACGAGAAACTGTTGAATCATTTCTTTCAAGACAGTTTGAGTGACGTTGCTTTTACTTGGTATATACGGTTGAACAATACCAAGATAAAAAAGTGGAAAGACTTAGTTGATGCCTTCATTAGGCAATATAAGTTCAATATGGATGTGGGTCCTGATAGGTCAAGCTTGCAAGCTATGGAAAAGGACAACAAGGAGTCCATAAGAGAATACACTCACAGGTAGCGTGAGGCTGCCGCATAAGTTAATCCTCCTTTATTTGAAAAAGAGATGATCAACTTGTTTGTCAACACTTTCAAGGCCTGTACTTTGAATACCTGGTTGGAAGCTCTGCACAACATTTCACTGACCTGGTTGTTATAGCTGAGAGGATTGAACAAGCCATTGGGATAGGTAAGATTGCTGACCCAATTAAGAAGAACAATTTTGGCTGGAAAAAAGGAAGGACACTGAAGTTGGTTGTCAAGGAACCTACTGTAACAACCCTGATTTTTCTACATTCTTTTTCGCGATATATTGGAAATTTTCAGGTAATTTTTTTTTTGATATACAGGTTCCACCAAAATTTCTACCAAAATTTTGGCAGAGTCTCCCCTATACTAGTAGGTCCCAAGTTATCGACATATACCCCGTTTACACTTCTAATATCTCACATCTCATAACTCAAAATCACGACCCAATCATCCCGGGTCTCAACCCAACTCATTATCATCAACACAACACATCTTATTCAATAACATCGTATAATATAGTTCAAATGAAAAATTCAATTTCAACTATAAATATGCATGGTCAAATAGGTACTAAGAGTTTAAACCATTAGAGTAAAGACATACATTCAAATTTACGGATTAGTATTGCATCTCAAGTTTTAAGAGATAAGTCTTTTAATTTACAAATAATTTATATAGTCAAAAGCAAAAGATATCTAAACTAGCACTACCCTTGACGCGACCCTGATGGACCTGAAAATAGAAATTAACATGTACACATAAATATAAAAGATTGTAACAAGCAATAACAATGGTAGACAATAATCTCTACGGAATTTCATTTGATATATAAAATTAGGCATAAACCTCTTTTACAACATATATTTTCCATCTATTACCAATATCCATCTAATATCCTATCTCATTTGCCAAGAATAATTTCATCTTGGAAATCTCAACACAACTCAACGGTTTGCGAACACCATCTCTTTATAAATCAATTCTCACTTGATACCAAGATATTCCTCTCTTGGTATTATTAGCTTATCTCATTCTTTTGGAAAAACTAATCAATATTTTTTCTTTTCTGAATCTGTTACTAGAAGGTAATCGCTGAAACTAATAAATCTCATTAGTATCTTTAGTCTTCTAATATTGGGCTAGACTAATCAATTTAAGAAATACCGGCATCGATGAAACTTCATCGATACCATTAGCAATCCAAACCTGGATGGCTAATCAATGCCATTTGATTCTTCCATTCGTACCGAACCCCTTTTATTTTTCTTATTATCATATGTATTATAACCACGGTTGCCAAATATCATTTGCACACAATCTTAGTTATCGACACTACGGTCACTAAGCATCCTTCACATAACCTTGGTCTCCCTCATCATAATGCCAAGTATCAATTTATGCCCTTAGCCACCATCATTATGGCGTTAAGTATCATTATAATGTATCCTTAGCCACCATCGCTTTGGTAACCAATTATCTATCAATTCCCCTCCAATCTCCAAGTCATTGTGTAGATCTACCCAATAACCACATTAATTAATTTACTCAATATCTTAGTCATATATTAATTATTTTACTCATAACATTTAGAATTTACTATTTCTAACTTCAATCAATTAATTCACATAATCTTTTCAAAACTTAACTATCCGGCTAATTCATCTCGATTGCCAATAATTCTGGTAATTTCATATAATTACCCACATTTTTGGTTAACTTTCCTCGGTTACCAATACATTTGGTAATTCCATAAGAATTACTTAGCCTCCAGCTAACTTCTTTTGTTAGTCAATCAATCTTGTAATTCCATAAGAATTACCCCATATCCAGTTAACTTTCTTGTTAACCAATAAGCCCGATAATTCTCTTAATTGTCCAAGAAATCTGGCTAACCCATCTTGGTTGCTAAAGTCAATCCGGTAATTCCATACGTATTACCTAGCATCCGGCTAACCTTTTTTATTAACCAATTAATCCGGTAATTCCATATGAATTGCCCAACATCCAGCTAACCTCTTTTGTTAGCCAATTAATCCGGTAATTTGCCCAACATCCAGCTAACCTCTTTTGTTAGCCAATTAATCCGGTAATTCCGTATGAATTGCCCAACATCCAGCTAACCTCTTTTGTTAGCCAATTAATCCGGTAATTCCATACGAATAGCCCATCATCCAGCTAATCTCTTTTGTTAGCCAATCAATCCAGTAATTCCATATGAATTACCTAGCATCCAGCTAACCTCTTTTGTTAGCCAATTAACCCGGTAATTCCATAAGAATTACCCATCATCCAGTTAACCTCTTTTGTTAGCCAATCAATCTGGTAATTCCATACGAATTACCCTATATCCAGTTAACTTCCTTGTTAACCAATAAACCCGGTAATTCTCTTAATTATCCAAGAAATCAGGCTAACCCATCTTGGTTGCCACAATCAATCCGGTAATTCCATACGAATTACCCAAAGACCGGCTAACCTCTTTTGTTAGCCAAATAATTTTGGTAATTTCTCTTAAATTACCAATAATTCTCATTTGTAATAATCACTCAACTTATTCATTTGTTTCATTCTTTTAACATCAATTAAACATACAACACAAATATTTAAGAAAAACTAATAATTACAAAATAAGGTGATGAATCACCTACCTAGAATAGGTGCACGTGCTGCCACTCTATGCAATTGTCCAGTCCCCACAGCTTTCCCTATACCACTAGGGATTCAATTTTTATCAACAATACAACCAACATCACATCTTCATTTAATTCTCATTCAACTAGTATTCTCAAACTAATCACAAGGAATTTTCTTTAAGATCTCATACTCTTACTCATTTTCATGTTTATATTCATTCTTATAATTTTGTTATCAAAACCATCACTCAACAACAATTCTAAGCAACGATTAAAAATAGTCTAATTCCGATTAATTAAGCTTAACTAACCCAGAACACTATCTAGTTTCTTAATCATAACTAAAGTTGTAAAACTCAGTTTTAGGCGTGATTTATCTCTATAAAAGGCTAAACATAGAGATACAACTTTTATGAAGAAACCAACTCCAAATTATTTTGTTTTAAGGCTCAAAATCAACAATCACAATAGCCCCTTCTTTATAGCTAAAATTTTGGACAACAAGGATTTTCATTCCTTGGAAATCCTTTTCAACTTCGAACTTATTTTCATGCAAAAGCAACATCATCCAAGGTCATTTGGCATCATTAAATCACAAATTCAAACCAATTCTAAAGCAAAACATTCAAACAATTTCCCTACCTCTATAATATAATAAGATTAGACCAAACTAAGAAAACTCATTCCTTTTGAGATTTCTCCTATTATTATTATTAATACAACAAAATGATGAACTATTTATTTTCTTTCACTTTCTCCTCATGTGATTAAACATATGCGCCAAACCTTAACAATTAATATTCTTAGATCATTATCACAACAATAATTTCACCCTACTAATTGGGATCCATGACAACCTTCATTAACTAATCAATTTGCTAAAAACACTTATGGATAGCTTTAAATATGTTTTATTTTCCAAATTTCTTTCATTTCAATTTCTTCATGGTTCCACCACATTTATATCCACACAACCAACAAGTTAGCTTTCTATTTAATCAACATGTTCTATTCAATTAACATGTTCATAAAGCAATGTTCCTTACTATTCTTACACAATAATCATTCTTCCCCTCATATAAAGAATACACAATTAATCTATAATAATACTAATAACAAGAACATATTTTACCATTACATCTTCTATAAAACCTACACCCACACAATTCTAATTTCATCAAAACATGTATTTAATCAAGCTTACTACATTTTGCCAAAACTAGCAATAGATTCAAAAGTCAATAAGTCATAAACCTCTGATTATTGTTTCAAACTCAACGGTCAGACTACATATCATAGAGTTGTGCATAATATATCTCCAAATCATAATGATCCAACAGTTAAATCTCTCTAGATCTGAATAAAACCGAGCTTACCTGAAAATAGACGAGCTACTGTTCAACAAGCACGAAACCTTTCTGGAGAAATAGTTTTCGATCTCCACCGTCTAGAATAAAGGTAACATCTAGGCGCACCACATATCCAAGATTGAGCATGATCCAATAGTGGAAGAGAGAGAAATCGACCAGCGACCAAATTGCCCTGCAGGTACATTTCTTTTTTGTTTTCCAGGAAAGTTCCAATGATGATTTCTGTCAAACAGATTGTGTTCCGTCCAATCCCTCTGGTCAGTTAGTAGAGACGTCTAATGAGAACAACATATCCAAAAATCAGCATGATCCAACAGTGGATGCCAGAGATATGGCCACCGGAGCATTATTGGTTTTCTCCAAAATCTGCAGCTCTCTCCCTATCTGCTTTTCTCTATTTTTTTCTTTTCTTTTCTTTTCTTTTTTTAACTGGTGGGCTCTTTGCAGTTTTATAGGCACCTTTTTTTCATAATTACAATTTTGTCCCTCTTTCATGCTTTCATGTATTTTATTTTATTTTTCATCCAAACTATCTGGTTTATTTCTGTTTAAATCGCTAGTCTTTACCAAACTCCAATTGGGATGAGATATTTAACCAAGGTAGGAAAACTTATTAATAGAGTTCATATAAAATTTCATCCCGATCTGACGATTGGATTGAGAACTCTGCTTCCTAATGTAAAATTGATCAGTTCATAACTTTTCATAAACAATCTAGATTTTTCTTGTTCAATCTTCACAAAAAAATCATATCAATTATCATTCTAAACCTTTAAGGTCGTTTAATTATTTTGGAATGTATTCATTTTAGGATTTTCATCTTTATTTATTTATTTATTAGGCTTATTATCGTTTTAAAATAACATCACTGATTTTTTTTAAGCGGTGCTTGCACCTTCAGTCTTACCATTTTTATTGTACTATCCTTTATTATAATGTATTATTTATTAGCTCACTTATTTCCTAAAAATATTTTATCATTTTTCTCATTATTTCATCCATCAAAACACGTTCCCAGTTTCTCTGTCCTTATAAATTCTAAACCAAAATTCATTTTATAAAGGTCATCTCTTCCATTATATATTATTATTTATCTATTATTTCTAATCTTGGTTTCCATCACTCATTGAAATATTATCACTTTCAGTCTTACGTTTACATGAGGGTTTACACATCTACATATTTAAATTATAAATTTCCAGGGTTTTCACACCTACCCTTCCTATAGCTAATTTGTTCACACCGACTCCTAGATATCAACTATCTTGAAGAAAAAGCTATGGTGATATTAGGCCAAAAATGGTCTGCATATGGCTTCAACTAACTACTGAAAAGATGCCATTGTCAAGGAGAATGAATGATTGAGTAATTCCAGAAATTTCAATCAATGATCGCTAAATGTTTAGCCCCTTTATGTGTTACCATGCCAGTATTTATAGCCCAAGATGTTGGCATAAGTTCTTTGTTGTTGAACTTCTTTTCCAAAGTTTTAATGAAATAATGAGTTTGTTATTCAATCGTGTTTACGACCAAACATTATTCATTTTTCTAAGAGAGTTTTCTTATAAGAACTCACAAATACACTTTTGAAGCCTCGCGTGATCTCATAGCCGTCATTCATCTCTTTTTCCAAAATCAGTTTCCGTATTGGAGTTTTGAAAAATTGATCTTGCATTTTGATTTCGAAAATAATTTGATGTTTATTCCAAAACCATATTTTTGACATTCTACTTGTAGAATGACAAGTGAATCAAGCAACTTCATCATTGAGGTGACTAAATTATAAACAAAAAAATATGGATAAAAAAGAAATGAATAAACACCCTTACCCCGTGACTCTTGAACCATGTGTTTTTAAATGTATGAATAATGGTATGTAGTGAACTCGTTGCTCATGACTCATGAAATGCATCTCTTTGCAAAGACCAAACCATCACACTAAACGAGGTCAAAGTTTATTAATCTTAACTGCTTACGCTTGAAATGAGAAAAGGCCATCTTTGTTATTCATTTCATACTCTAAAAGAGGATATCCCTTGCAGTCTTTTTTTGAGCGTGAATAATGTTTCTTTCATGAAAAATCCTGACTAGAATCACACCCCACACTAGGGGCAAGAGAAAATTTTAATGAGAAAAGAGAAAAAGCTGTGAGAAAGCCAAAAAAGGCACAAGAGCTCAAGAAACTCAAATGCTAGGGGGCATGCCCAAATCACTAGAAAAAGGGACATCCAAGATAAAGTGAGTAGGCCTTAGCAAAGCAATTAAAAAAAAAAAGAAGCAGCAAATCAAAGAAGAGAGGCAAAAGAAAAGATGAACGACATCAAGAGTCGAATTGCTGATAGTGATCCTCAGTCTTTAAAACCCTGAAACACTCTTTGAGCTTTATGAATCCTTTTTGTTCATAGCAAAACACCTTAGCCTACATTACATGCTTGTAGAAGTCCTTTCTAATCAAGCAAACAAGCAACCTAAAACAATAAACAGTGCTCTCAAAATACAAATAATATTTTTTCATAAGATTCATTACATCAAGAACAAGTACTCATTATTATTCATGCTGATAAAAATAAGTGTTCAAAAGAGACAAGTTTTTCTCAAACAAAACCTCGATCTTTTTCTTGAGCTTTTCACTTTGAAAACCTATGAAAACAAAAGGTCATCTTATGACTTATTTTCACCGAAGACCTCATTGCCAAACACAAGAGCAAATAATCTCTTTTCCAAGAAAGAAAATAACCAAGGAGTTGCAAGATTTCAAAAGCAAAAGGAGGTTGTTAGAGCTTATCAAGATAGGGTGGGTGTCTTTCGAAGACACGCCCAACGTCAATTCAAACCCATTGCCTAATTATGTTGCAAGTAATAACAGAGTGGGCATGATTGAAGTTGGGGGTAAAAACAAGGTATTGAAGGTATCTATGAAAAAGTTATACGACATGTTGGTGCAATCAAGATTTCTAGAAATAAATGCTGAAGGTTGACACGACCAAAAGATTGATGTCTTTTCCCAAGTGCAGGAGTGTCGAAGTAATAAATAACCCGGCAAGACCGGGGTCGAACCACAAGGAGGTTACTTGTATAAATTATAAGCAATAATAATACTACAACAATAGTAACAACAACAACAATAATAATAATAATAATAGTGATAATAATAATACTGAAGAAGAAGAGGAAGAAGTTGATGAGAACTTTGAGATGAAAGATTAACGTAAAGATTAAACAATGATAACAACAAATGTCAAGGTTAGAGGATCCACTAATGGTATTTCAAACAAGTATAGTATAAACTCTTATTATTCAATTGGAAACCACACACAAGGAGGTTCCAATCAGATTATAAATTGTTAACATGATTACACTAGCTATCTTATTCGAATAATGCTAATACTTGTAAATGTTTTCAGGCATTCATGATTATAACTTATGTTAACAACAAATCAAGTTCCTTTCATAGCTCGGGTGTCGGTTATACCATACGGTATGGGCTATGAAAGTGCCAAGTATTTGTTGTACCAAGTGTTATACAACATAAATCTAGATTAACCATTTAACAAGCAAAGTATTAAAAGTGAATAAGATAACAAATATAAAGCATGTTAGTATCCAACATTAAAGTCCATGTTGAGTTTATATTATACTTATCCTTACACCATTAGTGTAACCTTTTCACCTTGACATAATTAACTTAGCTAGACATAATGAAAGAAAGAAACATAAATAAACAAGATAAGAACATAAGTAAGATAAAAGTTAACTAAGTAAAGGAAAGGAAATGAAAGGCATAAACTTGATATTAATGAAAGCAAAGCATAAGCAATACAAAGAGAGAAGGCAAGAGCATGATCTTGATCTGAACACCAAGATGCCTAAATACATGGCAAATGCCTCCTTTTATAGGCTAAAATTCGGAACTATTAATTTGTTGACTAATTGATGAGTGGGTGGCCACATCTTGACTTGGTGACAATTCTTATCTTCTTGTCCGCCAAAAACGTCATTGATGACGTCATAATTTGAACAAACTTAAATCATGAAAGTTTTAGGAAATTGTCTCATCTTTCCAGGGTAAACATTTGAGATCATTTGAACTTCTAGAACTCGAGATATGGGCTAAACACTAAATAGTGTCTAGGCTGTAGGACAGATTCGGACTTCTTCGTTGTTGCTATAATTTGGACTTGAAAACAGCCTTTTTAAATCTTGGGCTCCACATGAAAGTTGTAGGCCTATGTCGTATCTTTCCATCCATATAAAATGGACCTAAATCCAAGATCTGCAGCTCCAGATATGACCCAATTACCGAACAGTATTCCAGTTTGGATTGCACCGGCATCTCTTTTCTAAGTTTGGCCATTTCTTTGTCCTTTCAATTTCAGTACTTCAACTCATCAATCAATTCTTTCATTTATGTGATAGGCCTGCATTTAAGATGAACATTTACCATAAATTAAAGGTATCTTATATAATTAGATATGTTATTATAAAACATGCTTTAGTTAAGGAGTTATTGATACTTCAAGTGCAAAATGATGATATAAAACCTTGATAAAAATGCACTTTTAAGTACTAATCAAAGGTCATTTAGAGGGATGTGACTATTGTGAGTTCCATGAAAGAGATGGACATCATATTGAGAATTGCATGATCATGGGAGAGTTGAGGATTGAACCCATGGAGGGAAGTCATGAAGTGAGTATGATGGAAGGTCAAGATAAGATGTTAGAAGTATGTAGGGTCCAACCAATAACTAATGGGCCACCAAAGTTGATCTTGGTTAAACCTTCCTACACAAAAAAAGATCACAAAGCCATGCCTTATAATTATGGCCATGCCTCCAACATCCGAGCCCCTCTTCCTCTATTCCAAACTGAGATCATTGTGCTGACTCGGAGTGGCCGGTGCTTCATGCCCGAGGAATTGAAGAAATCGAAAGGCAAAAAAGTGGTAGATCTTGACAAAGAACTAGAGGTTAATAAGCCAGTAAATGAAGAGGAGTCGAATGAATTTCTGAAGTTGATAAAGCACAGCGAATACTGCATAGTAGATTAACTAAAAAAGATTCTAGCTAGGATCTCCCTAATGTCCTTGATACCCAGCTTTGAGCTGCACCGAAACACCCTGCAAAAGGTGTTGAATGAAGATTATGTACCTCAAGACATTGAGCAGAAAACTATGGAGCATCTAATGGGAAAGATACACGCCACCAATTATCGTACTTCACAGCAGATGAGCTCGATATTGAAGGTACTGGACATAACAAACCCTTGTACATCACTGTTAGTTGCAAGGATTGCCTCATATAAAGGTGATCATCGATAATGGCTCGACTTTTAACATATTGCCGAAACACATGCTGAAAGAAATGTTGGTCAATGAATCTCATATGAAGCCCAGTACTATGATGGCAAGAGTATATGATGGATCACCTAGATAGATAATTGGGAGGTTGAAAGTAGAGCTATATGTGGGACCATAAATGTTCTTAGTGACACTTCAAGTTATGGATATCCACCCTTTCTATAGTATGTTATTGGTAAGACCTTAGATTCATGCAGCTAGGGTGGTAACTTCATCATTGCACCAATACCTGAAGTATATCATGAACGAAATGATGGTAACTATCCATGATAAAAAAAAATATATGGCCATACCTTTCATCAAGGTGGAGGATTGCAAGGATGAGAATATCCATGCTTTTTGAGATTGTGAACACTGAATTGGTGCCTGAGAACACGGTACTAAGAAGGCTAAGGATCCCCGAAGCAGCAAGGATGGCAGTTAAATGCTTCTTGGAACGCGAGATCCCATTTCAGTATAACCCTATCACCGAAATACCAGAAAGGGTTAATTTGATGAAATATGCTGATAAAAGATCTGGGCTAGGGTATAAGCCTAAAAAAGAGGATCATCGATGGGTTGTTGGTAAGAGAAGGGAAAGAAGAATGGTTAAGATTGAAGGAAGAGAGCCTGAAGAAGAAGAACTGGAAATCCCTCCCCTTAAAGTGTCGTTCCTAAAGGTTGCATATGTTATACAACCTGATAAAGGATAAAAAAGCATTGGTCAAGAACTGTCAACTATGAGCATAAACACCTTGGAGAAGGATAAGGAGGAAGGAGGTGACATGAAGATGGTAGCAGGAAAGGAAGAAGCACTACCACAACTGACTGTCCACACTCTAGAAGAACTCTTTGTCAAGATCTTTGTATGAAAAATGGCTGGGGGCAAGAAGTTTCAAAACTGGGTGACCCAAAAAGCTCCAAATAGTGTTTAAAATATAAACCCACTTTGTTTACCTTAACATGCTTTTGTCATTGCTTTTGTTTGCTTTTATTTTCTCTGGTTGACAATCAAGGCTCATGATGTCAGCTAGATTTTTATCTTTGTCACTGAGCCCACCTTTGCTTTAAATAATGAGATCATGCATTTTCTAAATTTGTCTCTTCATTTGTGCATTTACACCAAACACTTTCTGCTTTCAAGAATCTTGAAAGTGGATCTTTCATAACATCATATACACTTAGCATCAAGAATGAATGACCAAACTTTAACAAACATGTGATCACTATGGAAAAAGAAGAATGGGATGAAAGAAATATTAGGGAATTTACAAAGCTAGTGGAGCAACATGAACAAACCTGAGAACCTGCTGCAGAAGAACTCGAAACCATAAACGTGGGTAACGAATAGTTTAAAAAAAAGTTGAAAATATGGATTTTAATCTCTCCTGAGCAAAGAGTGGAGATAATTGCCCTACTACAATAATATGCAGATATTTTTGCTTGGTCTTATCAGGATATGCTTGGTTTGGATAGAAATATTATAATGCATAAGATACCGTTGGAAGAAGGTTGTAAACCAGTCAAGTAGAAGTTGAGGAGAGCCCACCCGGATATTTGGATCAAAGTCAAGGCAGAACTTGAGAAACAGTGGAATGCAGGCTTTCTAGAAGTAGTTAAATATTCACAATGGGTATCCAACATTGTTGTCGTGCCAAAGAAAGAGGGAAAGATTAGAGTTTGCGTGGGCTTCTAGAATCTGAACAAAGCTAGCCCCAAAAATGATTTTCCTCTACCACATATAGATGTTTTGGTTGACAATGCTACACATAGTTCCATATATTCCTGTATGGATGGTTTCTCAAGATACAACCAGATAAAAATGGCTTTAGAAGATAAGGAGAAAACAACTTTTGTTACACCTTGGGGAACTTATTGCTACAAGGTTATGCCATTTGGTCTAAAGAATGTAGGAGCCACTTATCAGAGAGCTATGATGACTCTGTTCCATGATATGATGCATAAGGAAATTGAGGTGTATGTAGATGATATGATTGCCAAGTTCAAGAGGGGAGAAGATCATGTAAAGGTTTTAAAGAAGTTATTTGAGAGGTTGAGGAAGTATGAATTGAAGCTCAACCCTGCAAAATGTTCGTTTGGAGTTAAGTTCAGAAAGCTGCTAGGATTTGTGGTAAGTGAAAAAGAAATAGAGGTGGATCCTGATAAAGCGAAGGCCATCCAATCCATGCCATCCCCAAAGATGGAGAAAGAGGTGAGGGGATTCTTGGGAAGATTGAACTATATTACCCGATTTACAGGTCAACTAACCACAACATGTGAACCTATCTTCTGGCTACTAAGGAAAAAGAATCCTGGGACTTGGAATGAGGAGTGTGAGGAGGTATTCAATAAAATCAAGCATTATTTGCAAAGTCCACCTTTATTTGTTCTTCCTGTATCAGGAAGACCTTTAATATTATATCTAACGGTAACTGAAACAGCTATGGGATATGTACTAGGTCAACATGATGAAACTAGGAGGAAAGAAAGGGCTATTTATTACCTAAGTAAGAAGCTCACCAAATGTGAGTCAAGATACACGGTGATAGAAAAACTTTGTTGTGCGTTGGTATGGACGACAAAAAGATTATGACATTATATGTTGTATCATACCACTTGATTGATTTTAAAAGTGGATCCATTAAGGTACATTTGTAACAAGCCCTATCTCTCATGCCGAATTGCAAGGATGCAAGTTTTGTTATTAGAATATGACATAGTGTATATGACAAGAAAAGTCATGAAGGGAAGCGCGATTGCATTTTGATGAATGCTAAAAAGATACATACAATCAGATCAATTGAAGGCAATTTGAAATGGTCATTGACAATAGATGATTTGATAAACTCCTTCAAAAAGTGAGAGTAATAGAGCACCGCTTCTCCATCAAAATAAATAATGAGTGGGAAATGAAGTAAGAATACCATAATTAGGGGGCATTATCCGACCAAAGGGAAACATTATGGTTAAGAGAGTTTGTCACTTCTCAATGAATAATCAACTAAGTAGAGCTTTATTTGTTGCACAAGGTCCAGGCTATGCGATAAAGAGAAAGTCAGACACATTAATCATATAGGAAAAACTTGAGGAGATTGAAGAGTTAAGCTATTAAGAAAACTCATCTCAGAAATTATAAACCTCATCCATCAAGCAATAGAGAGATGATAAAGAAAACAAAGACCTATATTTCAAACCATGTAAGGATGCATATCATCTGATCCCAAATCATTGCATAATGTTATTGCATAAATTTTTCCAAGAAAAATCCTTAATGAAGTTCAACAAGGCTTGTTAGATGACATTAGAAAAGGAAAAATCAACAAAGAATTTAGAAATTCTAAGTCAACAAAGAAGTTATTAACGAGCCACGATACTAAGGAAAAAATCTACCTTATCATCAAGAATCTATAATTATAAGAAATTCTCAATTTCAACCCTGTCATTAAAAAAGGAAACTTTAACCTTGAAATCAAGAAAAAAAAATCCAACCCTACCATTAGAAAAGAAAAAATCCAACCCTAACATTAGAAAAGGAAGTTCAATCCTACCATCAAGAAGGACAAGTGCCAGCCTTACAATTAGGAAACACCAAGAAATCAACCCTCCAATCAAGAAGTCCAGCCCTTCTATCAAGAAGAACATGTGTCAACCCTGGAATTAGGAAACATCAATAAACTAGCCCTACAATCAGGAAGAACATGTGTCAACTATGGAATCAGGAAACACCAAGAAATCAACCCTGTAATAAAAAAGTTCAACCCTGCCATCAAGAAAGACTAGGTGTCAGCCCTGTAATCAGGAAACACCAATAAATCAACCCTGTTGTTAAGAAGGACAAGTGTTTGTTATACAATTAGGAAACACTAAGAAATCAATCTTGCAATCCAGAAATTCAACCATGTCATCAGGAAGGATAAGTGTCAACCATGCAATCTGAATGCGCCAAGAAATTAACCCTATTTTTAGGAATCACCATTTTTCAACCTCTTCATCATAAAGCGTCAATTTTAACCCTACGATCAAGGAGGAAAAGCTAACCTTTCCATCAAAAAGCTTTAGACTCAACCATACAATTAGGACATCATCGGCTAAATTCAATGGCTAAGTAAGTCATTTCCAAACAATTAGGCAAGTCTCTTTTTTAAAACAAATAGTCTCCAAAACATTTTAAACCATGGGAAGGTCACCCGATCATAAACTATTCATGAAAAATCCTAGAAATGTTTTACACAACGAGCAAGTCACCCAAACACAGACCATCAAAGAATAATCCAAGATATTTTTTCACATAAAAAACAGGTCACATGATCATATATCATGGATAAGTCACCCATACACAGACCATTTGTAAATAATCCTAGATATTTTTCACATAATGGGTAGGTCACCCGAACACAAATCATTAATGAAAAATCCTAGATATTTTTCACATAATAGATAGGTTACCTAATCACAAACCACGAGCAAGTCACCTAATCAGAGACCATGTGCAAGTTACTTGATCAGAGACCATAAGCAGATTATTTGATCACAAACCATGTGCAAGTTACTTGATCAGAGACCATAAGCAGATTATTTGATCACAAACCATGTGCAAGTTACCTGATCAGAGACCATAAGCAGATTATTTGATCACAAACCACGGGCAAGTCACTCGATCATAAACCATAGGTAGGTCACTTGATCACAGACCACGGGCAGGTTACTCAGTCACAAAGTATGTGTAGATCACTAGAACATAGACAATTCATGAAAAATCCTTAGATATTTTTCACACAACAAGCAATCATTTTATCACAAACCACGAGCAGGTTACCCAAACATGGACCACACGTAGGTCACCCGAACACAAACCATTCATGATAAATCCTATATATTTTCACACAATAAGTAGGTTATTTGATCACAAATCATGAGCAGGTTACCCAAACACAGACCACAGTTCACCCAAACGCAAACCATTCATGAAAAATCTAAGATTTTTTTTACACAACAAGCAAGTCACCCGATTAACCACACCATTTTAGTAAACAAAAAGAAAACCCTTGATTTGAAAAATAATTATGTTTTGAAACATCTACAAGAATAATCACCTCTTGATCTATTAATATCAAAATCACTTATGGATTTTTCTCCCAACTTGGGAAGGCTTTTACATTTTTTGTTTTTACAAACTTACTTTCTAAAATTCCTTACAATACTTTATACAGTAAGTATTATAAAGAGAGGGAAACAAGCATAACCTAAATTTGACTCCATTTAAAAAAAAATCCAAAAACAGCAAAAAAAAAACCAATAAAGAATCCAAAAATATTTTTTTTATGCATTTGCATCTTTTTCAACGTCTTTTCAAAAGAATTTAAAATTAAAAAAATAAAATTCAACACATTTAGCTATTAATATGTCCATTTTCAAATTGTTAAATTATTTTTCTTATCGAGTCGACGTTGACGTTGCTTTTTTTAAAAAAATCAAAATACAAAAACAATAATATATATATATATATATAAATCTGTGTGGTTTTCTTGGATTTTTGTGTGGCTGGTTTTTGTAATCTGGTAAGGTTTGAAGACTGGGTTTTTTAGTTTTAAGTTAGTTGAGGTTTTAGTGCCAACTGAACTTGTAGTAGTTCTTCGTATTTGTTTATCTAGTTGTGTAAGCTGCTTACCCAAGGTATTAAGGTTGGTGTTTGTAAAGTTGTTTTGGTTAATGATGTGTTTTGTATTGGAAAGGGTGTCATCAGTGGATAATTTGTGAGGAGCTGCCTCGACAGTCTGGTTATTGTGGGTTATTTGGATATTTCTTAGAGGTGGATGTTCAGACTCAACTGTAGGTCCACTGGTGAGGTTTCATATAAGGGTTTTTGACCTTGATGTGAGCAGGCATGCATGTGTAATGGATGCAAAAAGATATGGAATGTGAAGTTCAGATGCATAATATAATTCGAACCAATCAAAAATAGAATCTGTATTTTGTGTAACTCAATGAAATTATAAAATTGTTTTTGTATTTCACTTCTGTGTTCGAGAAAGTTTTGAAAAAACCAAATTCGTTTCATAGAGTTAGAGATAGAATAAAAATCCTTTTTGAAGAGAGTTTTGTCAAGAACAAAATGTTTTTCTAAAGTTAAAACATTCAGCTCGTTCTGGATATTTTCAGTAATAGCTGAAAAGGTTGGTGAGGTTGGAGGAGATGGTTGCTCAAGGTTTGTATAGACAGGTTTTGGTATATTGGTAGTATAATCTGCATTTTAGAAACTAGAAGAAGGGATATCGGATGTAGATTTTCTTGGAAGGTTTTCGTGATAAGGGATATTGATAACAGAAGGAATTTTGAAAATTCATCCCAGATATATTGTACTGGAAGAGGAAGAGGCTTCTGAAAATCTGGAACTTGTAGAGTGGCGGTGGAAGGATAATTTGACTTTTACATCTGTGTATTGGGTAATATTTTTAATTTGGACATTGGGTTGAGGTGGTGGTGGTATTTCTAGTGGTGCTGCACCTTCAAGAATCCAATCTTCTGGTAGGGATATGTCTTTCCATTGAATTGCTTTTGGGACAACAGTGTTTGAGCGGGATAAATCTGTTTGTAGTAAGAGTGTTTCGCCTTTTTGAGATTGGAATTTGTGTTTACTGGCAAAGGCTGAGAACATGGTTTTGTAATGGATTTTGAATATGAGAGCAACAGGGATAGATCCTTCGAGCATGTCATAATTATGGGTCTTTATTTGTAGTAGCATGCTTTGCAAGATATTTTTGTCTTTGAGGGATATGGTTATGTTTGGATAACAGTCAAATGATCTTTGGACCACCTTTGCAAAGGCTAGACTCAATAGAACTTAGGAGGGAATCTTGGAAGTTTTGAAATCTAGCATCACGGAGGACAGCTAGAATGGAGGTGTTTAAACCTTCTTTTGTAAGGGGTTTTATTTCGACCTGGACTAGGCCAACATGGATATATTTATAGTTTTGGGCTAGATGTTTTTGTAGGGATTTTTTAGAGAGGAGTTGAATGGTTTCAAAAGGTTTCGTAAGCTGAATATCTCATTCTTCAGTTTTGATAGTAAAATCTGATTTCCAACCAACTGAACTTTTGGATTGCTCTTAGGAGAAAAGGTTAGAAACAAGATCAAAGATACCTTTACAACAAAAACCATACCATATGACCAGCTCACATATGGTGAATTTGTAAGCTTTACTCAAAAAGAAGGACTGAAGATCTGTCGGGATCTTAAACTCCGAAGCACTTAAAGTGGGAAATGAAACGTACTAGACAAGAACTTGGTAGTTTTTCGTCACCGTTCGACCTTTCTACCAAAAAAACCCTCCTGCGGTGGAAACTGTTCACAACCCAAAAAATATTCAACCCAGAGACCTCCTCATAAACGATCAGTACATAAAAACCGACAACAATTCTATTCTAAACCAGATCAACCTTACTATAAAAAGCCCTACAAATTTACCAAGCCTCACAAACCTTTCCATTCAAAACCCAAAACAAAATTTGACCCCAAAAACATTACCTGTTATAAATGTAACCATAAAGGACATACATCCCGTTTCTGCAAGGTCAATACTAAACTTCATGAACTCCAAATAGATGAAGATATCATCAACCCAATACAAAATCTCTACATTGAGGCTACAGACACTAACCACTCTCCTTCAGACACTTCTGAAGAAGAATTTCAAATCGATGAAATCGCAACCACCAATACTACTTCAGATGCCTCTACAAATTCCAAACAAATCAACGTCTTGACCCAAGATCAAGAATTCATTCTTGAGGCTATCAAACGACTTGATGATCCTCAACTCCAAAAAACCTATTTGGATAAATTATTGAAAGACTTCAGCCAACCGCAACACCCCCCGTCTAACCCCTCTATATTACCTTCTACCAGCACCAATACCTATGACCTTACAAAGATCCTTGGCAAAAAGAAATTCAAAACCACAATCACCATTCCAGAATTACATTCTGAGATAAAAACCCTCAAATCCGAATTGCAAGCCCTCAAACAGGCCCAACAGAAAGACTCTGTCATACTACAACACCTTCTGTCCAAAATTAAAAGCCAATCTGATACTGAGTCTGATACAGAAGATCAAACCATTGAATCTCATGCATTACCACATACACTTACAAATATTGAGCATATTCCAGATGATTTCTTAAACGTACTAACCCAAATATATTCCAAGAAGTATTTAATTAGAATTACTCTTGTTTTCTCAGAAGATTTCCAACTGGACACTATTGCCTTATTTGACACAGGTGCAGATTTAAACTGCATCAAAGAAGGCGTAGTTCCAAAAAGATTTTTACAAAATACCTCTGAAAAACTCTCTGCTACTAATAATTCCAAATTACATATTGCAGGAAAAACCCAAGCCTCCATTTTCAATAAAGGCATTTCTCTTAAAACATTTTTTGTTGTTACAAAAGACATTAATCATACCATCATTCTGGGCACTCCATTTATTGACATGATTACACCATATCAAGCACATCATAATTGTATTACTTCCAAAATCAATAACACCAAACTTGTTTTCCCATTCTTAGAAAAATCTAAGACTAGAAATTTAAATTTGATTAAAGCATGTTCCATACATACCTATCATATCAATGCACTGATTCATGGGAAACAATTCCATCTACATGATTTACAAAACCATGTTTCTTTTTGTCGTCTCAACAAACAATTACAAAGTTCTGATTTACAAAAGAAAATCATTGATTTCCAAACCAAGATTGAACAACAGATATGTTCAGACTTACCTAATGCTTTCTGGAAGAGAAAACAACACATCATTGATCTTCCTTATGAAGATGCATTTTCTGAAAAACTCATACCTACAAAAGCAAGACCTATACAAATGAATGTTGATTTAGAACAACCTTGCAGACTTGAAATCCATGATCTCGAGTCTAAAGGTCTTATCCAAAAGTCTCGATCACCCTGGTCGTGTGCGGCCTTTTGTGTCAATAAAAATTCTGAAATTGAAAGGGGCACACCAAGACTTGTGATCAATTACAAACCTTTAAATTCTGCTTTAAAGTGGATTAGGTATCTAATCCCCAACAAGAAAGATTTATTACAAAAATTGCACTCTACATTCATATTTTCTAAATTTGACATGAAATCTGGATTTTAGCAAATCCAGATCGATCCCAAAGATAGATGCAAAACTGCTTTCACAGTTTCTTTTGGCCAATATGAATGGAATGTCATGCCCTTTGGCTTAAAAAATGCACCCTCTGAATTTCAACGCATCATGAATGACATATTTAATGCACATTCAAAATTTTGCATTGTTTACATTGATGACGTGCTCATTTTTTCACATTCCATAGAACAACATTTCAAGCATCTACATACTTTCTTCCATACTACCAAACAAAATGGTTTAGTTGTTTCTAAAACAAAAATTTCTCTTTTTCAAACCCGTGTTCGTTTCCTAGGTCATTACATTTGCCAAGGTACCGTGACACTAATAGAAAGATCTTTAAACTTTACAAATGAGTTTCCTGACAAAATCACTGATAAAACCCAATTGCAAAGAATTTTAGGCAGTCTTAATTATGTTTTAGACTATTATCCCAATATTAGTCGTCTATTCAAACCCTTACATGACAGGTTGAAAACCAACCCCATTTCTTGGTCTGACCTCCATATCAACCTGGTCAAACAGATTAAAAAACAGATCCAAACTATTCCTCTCCTCCATTTAGCTAACCCTTTGGCTCCTAAGATTGTAGAGACTGATGCCTTTGACCTAGGGTATGGTGGGATTCTTAAACAGCTACAAGATAACAAAAAACAAATACTCCAGTACACATCTGCCCACTAGAATGACAAGCCATTTTAAGTATTTTTGATTTCGATATTGTTTACATTAAAGGAGAATCAAATTCCATCCCTGATTTCCTAACCCGTGAATTCCTTCAAAACAAGTCCTGATGCCTCTTAAAGCAAAAGCCAAAGACAAGGGAAAAGCCCCTCAAACACAGCCTACAAAACCAGAGAGCCCCAAGCCTTCTACAAAACTCATGTCTTCACCATCCTAGCGCCAAGCCTATCAAATCTTGGTATGAGGCAGTTATTGAAGACGAAGAAATTACAAAACCACCATAGGCACAGACAGACGCAGTTCAACACTGGGTTAACACTATCTTCAAATCGCCAGAATTACTCCTGGCATTGCAAAAAGTGTCCCAACAAGCCTCCAATGACTCCGTATCTCCAACAGGTAGTATTTCCAAATCCCTTTCAAAACCCCAATGAGGCATTTCATCTTCAAAACCCCTCCTTTCCTTACAACAAACCAGCTTTCCAAAAATTAAATCCAAATATATTTTCAAAACTGCTTTCCAAAATATTTTAACTATGGAAGAAGGCTTTTACCATGAAAACCTTTCCATTGCTGCTTCCAAAATTTTCCCTCCAAAATGGTACTACAAACCTTGAAATTTAGCTTAACCACAATCCTATTATGCAACCATTCTTGAAATTACTGATTCTGTCAAATTCAAACACTTCAAACTACATTTTGATCACACTGAACCAACATACTCTACATGTATTATTCATAAAATCATCCACCCTAAAGATTGGGGGCAACCCTTGCATCAACCTCTCTCCTTCCCCATACACTACCGAACAAGCCCCCAAGACTTCAATACTACCTACACCTATTGGGATTACCAACAGGCATGGTTTAATGCCTTCCTCATACAAAATCAAAATCATAGCCATTCTTGGCTTTTCTACTTCTACAGTACTATGAATACTACAAATCTCCCCCTCTGGTTCCTTCAATGGTGGGACTTTTATGATTGTCATGAAATCTTGTTACATTTGGTATTAGAGCCAAAAGGAACTGTGAAAGCAGTTTTGTATCTATCTTTGGGATCGATCTGGATTTGCCAAAATCCAGATTTCATGTTAAACTTAGAAAATATGAATGCAGAGTGCAATTTTTGTAATAAATCTTTCTTGTTGGGGATTGGATACCTAATCCACTTTAAAGCAGAATTTAGAGGTTTGTAATTGATCACAAGTCTTGGTGTGCCCCTTTCAATTTCAGAATTTTTATTTACATAAAAGGCCGCACATGACCAAGGTGATCGAGACTTTTGGATAAGACCTTTAGACTCAAGATCACAGATTTCAAGTCTGCAATGCTGTTCTAAATCAGCATTCATTTGTATAGGTCTTGCTTTTGTAGGTATGAGTTTTTTAGAAAATGCATCTTGATAAGGAAGATCAACGATGTGTTGTTTTCTTTTCCAGAAAGCATTAGGTAAGTAAGGATAATTAGGCCAGTGATTGTTTTTGTTCTTGACAAAACTATGTCTTTCCATTGAATATAAATGGAATATATATATATATATATATATATATATATAGACACACACACACATTGAATAGGACAAATGAACCAAAGCAAAAAGCAAGAAAATCAAAGGACCATCAGTCACCAAATTGCTTAGGGACTAAGCAATTAGGAGGAAAAGACAAAATTACATTGCCTATTCATGGTGAAAAAAATCTAGAAAAAAAGGAGGTGATAAAAAAATAACTTGAGGGGAGGCCATAAAAAAAATAACCTCGAGAGGCTCTCTCCCATACAAAAAAAAAAAAACTAGCCTCTCTTTTCTCATAAAAGAACACCTCAGCCACCACTCATATAGTAAAAAAAAGATTGTGCGTTTTATTTACAATAAGAGCTACCAACCACACAAAATAAAACAACACCCACCCATCTTCATCCTCTCTCACCTTCCACCAATTGTTATCATTCTCCCCACTGTCTCTCTCTTGTCTACAAATCAACACTAGAAAACCAACAAACAACCCACTATTACTAGCAGCCTTCAATCTCCAATCGACAACCTCCTTCAACAGTACCATCAAACAACCTAGGAAATCTACACCTTCCTCTCAACCATAAGTCATAACCCATCATATAGCAGCCCCAACAAACAACCAATCATGACCCATCATCTCCTCCCAACTCCATCAACAAACCCATCATCTTCATTGTTAAATGTAAGAAATGACAGAAGACAAAAAAACAACAGTTGCTTCCTCTCCTTCAACACAGCCAACATCCATGACAACTCTCTTTTATCACAGCCACCATCCATGCTCTTTATCAACAGCCAAAGCTCTCTCCACAACCACCAAACCAAAACCCATCATTCAACGCTAGTAAGCTAGTTCGCATACGGCCAAGTGTCTCAAAAATAAATATAAAATCATATTGCATGGTATTTTTATATGAAAATTCAAAATATGTATTTGCATGTATTTTAGGATTTAATAACCAACTTATTAAATTCATAAGAATTTGACCAATATTTCAATAAACAATTATTTTTGTAATTCATGAGAATTAATGGTTAAAAATCTTGGAATAACGTTGGACCTATAAGTGAGGCTAGTATTTGAAATATTGAAGTTGACTAGAAAATTCTCAGTGTTATTCTAAATATTCATCAAATTTTATTGGGAGTATTTTTCATCGTAATACACAAATTACGAAGAATTTATTTGGGTACATGAGTCTATAATAAATTCTTAAACACTAGGTTTATTCATACGAGTAAATCTCAATCCTAAACTATAGATAGACCACCGATCAGAAAATCATCACACCTCTAAACCACATCAAAACCACAAAGCAGCTTACCTCAGGTAGGGTGGGCTAGGGGTGTTAATACCTTTCATAGTCACAATCAGTCCCTTACTCTTGAATTTCTGACAAGACTAGTACACCCAGGTTTCATAATGACCTTGAACCAAATAACTAGGTAGCGACTCCAAACGATCCCTTAATGTCGCGTGTCCAAGTGCAATAGTGGGTATTATATGATTTTCAAAGAGCTTGATTTTCCTCTATGCATCAACTAGTTAAAAATTTCTTTAGTTTTTGTTATGTCAAAAGAGTTTTCTTGTTTTCTCTAATCAATCACTTTAGTAGTCTTTGTTACTTTGCTACTAGGTTTATTAGCCTCTTTAAGATTTTTTTTAATATAGCAGTCTTGAACGATCTTCTCCTATTGAGTTTTATAATCAAAATTAGTTATTGTTGATCTTACTCAAACTCTTTGTCAAATATGAGACAATCATTAAATAAGCTATCACGACCTCATTCAAGTAGCTTACGGTGTAAGTTTTACTTAGTGGCTTCATTTTTACTTATTCACCTAACATCTTTTCATATCAAGCAACATCATTTATAAAGGTGTAGATATTAGTATGTTTGGTTTTAACAAACCTTTTTCTAGTATTTCATTACATCCTTTCTATAATTAACTTGATTCACTCCTATTTTGTTATAGTTGTATTATACTTGGTTTTGAGAGTCATAAAGCAAAGTTCATAGCTTTTAATGAATCTTTTGGGTCTTGAACAATTTAGGCATAGCCAACTAGTGTTTCCTCTAGTTTTATTCTATGAAAGTGCTTGTGAAAATGAAAAACCTATGAGACCTTATATAGCCTAAACACATATTAGGTTGTATAATTGGCCTGAGATTGTGTAAATAATTATGAAGTAGATGACACCTTATATGTGATCATGCTCTAATGTAGCTAGGTTTATGGTTATGTTTGTTGCATAGGCATGTGATATCTAGAATATGGTTGAAACTCTCATACATTTATATTGAAGTGTTTGTTATTGGAAGTTACCTAGTACTTGCTCTTTAGGTGTCTATATGAGAGATCGATTATTTCTTAACTCATTTTGAATCTGATTGAGTTGATCAATCACAACATGTATGGTTCTATTAATTACCACAATGTTATTATGGTAAGTCATGTTCTTTGTGTTTTCCATCTCTAAACTAGATAGCTTTTAAATTAGCATCAGACAAACTAATTTGCTAATAATAAGATGGTTATGACTATCTAACTACATCATAAATACCTATAAAAGGATAAGTGTAAAGTTGAGCTGAAGTTCTAAAAACATCATTGTGTCCTCTAAAAGTTGGTAAAGGCAATAACATTAAGAATGGTAGCAAAGGTATAAGTTGTATAGGAGCACCATGACTTTGTCCATACATAACTCCTTGTTTTTACATGATGAAGAACATTGCATAATACATCTAATTGGGGTTACTCAATTAGCCCCTATGTTGGTGATTAACTATTATATTCTTCATGATCATGTAATTGACCTGTGTTAATTGCTTGCCTAATTGTTCATTAATCATAATGACAAAACTTTTATGAGATTGTTTTTTAAGTGGCATGATGACAAATCTTTTACTAAGATACATAAAACACTAAAATCCTAACTTGTTATGTAACATTAGCTATACATGTTAAGGATTCCTATTCTACATAAGCTTGGATGAGGATCCTATTCTACATAAGCTTGGATACTTTAATTGATCACGCGAATCTTTTCCTTGTGGTCAATCAATTGTTTCCTCATGGTCAATCATTGTCATGTCTCCCTTGCCTCTAATTGATCATGAGATTTTTTGGGCAATCACATTATTAATGATCGATTTCAGTTTATCTTTCTTTGTACAACAATGAACAATAACAATAATTATTTTCAGTTGATTGACACATGATCATTTATTTTTAATGTAAACAATATCGCCCATATTCCTTTATTTCTCAAATAAAGGAATATATCCTATCATATTTATACTAAATTGATGTTGATGTTGTGACAAGTAACATTGTTCATCCAAAAATATCAACCATGTTCTTAAATGTGTCTAAAATGTTGGACAATTTATTATTTTTCAAAAACAACGTTTGCTTTAGCGTTTAAGCACATCGCTTAGGATTCATTTAAGTGCAACCTAAAATGTGTATTAATACTTTTGTGATCAAACACCTAGCTCATTCACCTTGATGTGGAATTGTCTTTTAGATTGTTAATTTGAGGTTAAAAGAGAAGTTTGCAACTTGAACCAACAAGAATCTTACCTCGGAGAACCAAAGTTATATGTAATTGATCAACGCTACCCTACTCTTATAACGAGACGCGAAAGAGAAGTACAAATCACAATAAAGTTGATCAATCCTTCAAAGAGTTTTCAAGTTCAATCAAGAACTTAGTATGAGAATCACTAAATCATACAATGAGAAACAAAGCACACAATATAAAACAAATTTAAGGAAAAATTCATAAACTAAAAAATAATGTTAACAATTAGTTTATATAGTAAAAAGTTAACCTTAATTTGACTTAATGTACCCCAACTTGATAAATAGATCTTAACACATTAAAAGTTTAAAATAACTAAAATAATAAAATAAAACCTGACTCAAATAAACTTTTAAATGTTGCAAGCTCTAAAATAAACTAAAAGATAAAAAAATAATAGCCTAATTAATTAAAACAAGATCAAAGTTGAATTTCATAATCTATTGACAGAATTGAAGCTCAACTTCAAATGAATATTTCTCCCTCCTCTAAACATATTAGAAGGTCTATCATATATTTGTGGATGTCTACTTTTCAATGCAACTTCAAAATTCATTATGTAGCCTCAGTTATGGCCAAAACAATACTGAAAGGTTAAAACTGGTATATTTGAATCTTTTTATTTTAATCTCTTTAATGTCTGGATGCTCCCCTACAAGCCATTCTTAAACATAAATAAAATTAATTAAGGTTTGTTCTTCATTATTTGATATCCTCTCAAAGTTCTTGTAGCTCATGTATCTTGAAAAAATCCATTAATTACTTTCTTGAACTTCTTTGCTTTAAGTCTTGTGACTAGACCCAATGAAACCTTTGATGGATTTCTCAATGTTTAAGTTAGGATCGCGTGACATTTTTCCTATAAAACCTCCATCCCTTTCTAAGCAGAAGTCATTGAAAAAACACAATTTAAGAATCCTAAATTCTCTAACAATGACATCTTCAATCTCCTCCTCTTATATACACTATATTTTTCTTTGTATTTTGCTAATTTAAGCATTGAAGATCTCTTATTCCACAAAAAAAACTTGTTTTACACTAATATATGAACCATGACCTAATAATTCATCAAAAAATCATCAAAGAGCCGTAAAAAAACATGGATTTGAAGTTTTTCCTACCATTAATTTAGTATGCAAAATTGGTAGAGGAGCTTTCTTCTTGGAGGTTGGGACTGAAATGATTTGCGTCATGGTATAGTAATTCACTCACTCCCTTGTATCCAACTCTAAAAAAAAGACATAAAATATCTTAACAGTTTTTTTGTTCCATTAATTTGCAGATTGCTGTTGCCATAACATGGGCCATCGAGTTTGGAGATTGGGACCCCCATCCCCACAGGCTTGGGCTTCTTCCTTGTGATTGTCATTTGTTCCCCATCCCCACAGGCTTGGGCTTCTTCCTTGTGATTGTCATTTGTTTGTTTCGAGTGGCTTATGGAAGGTCTTGGGGATACTCTAGGATGGCTGGTTTCAAGTTAACTCTTCCCTTTGGAAATGCGGTCTGCTGGCTAGAGTTTTGCGATCTGCGTCAACATCATCTTCCCAGCTTTGATTGCACAGTTATTCCTTGCCTCACTCTTCCACCTTAAATTTGGAATTGTCTTGCTGTTTGGTAGTTTGGTTTTCATCATGAGTGCCTTCATCTACTTCTTGCTTCCAGAAACAAGGCAAGTGACAATTGAGGAGGTGTATCTTCACTGGCAAAATCACTGGTTCTGGAGGACAGTGGGAAACGGGTAGAGCTCATCACAAGTATAGATTGTAAGATCTGCTGGAATGAGGAAAACTTGGTGTTTATTAATGATAATGTTCTATAAGGAATGTTCAGCGTCCATGTATATATACTATTAATAATTTCACATTTTGAAGGCAGTTCCACTTAGAAAACCTTGCATTTTGCCGCCTCTATTTCAAATTTGATTGCATATTTGCCAAAACCATTAGTCAAAAGTGGGGCAATAATTATCATTCTTCTCAAATGTAACTCAACTTCAGAAATAACAGTGTTTCTATACTGCTAAATTACCAATTATCTGTTGCTTTCGTTCCCTACTCAAGTTCTTGCCTATGTACACTAGCCTAATTAAACCCCTCTTATTTGTCAAGGAAAAAGAGTAGTTACTAGTATCAAAATGAAACCAATATTCAACTTAAGGTAATAACATGTGATAGGATTTGCCAATTGATCTTGATCAATGATCAATAACAAGCCAATCCCCAAGTCAACAAACTCCTACCAAAGGATATAAAAAGGGAAAAACAATGCACCATTTGTAATGTAATATATATGCAAATCCGTTGTGGGACAAACCATTCAAATGAGGATGGCTGATGAAACTTTTCAAAGGACAGGAGGGTAAGTAAAACCGCCATCAAAATAAAGGATTTGTGAAATTTTGCTCTATTTCAAAATCTAATATCGCATCAAATACTAGTTTCAATCTCATCAAACATCGAGGTAGATTATGCGTGGTTGTAAATATATATATATATATATATATATATATATATATATGACTATGCATTAGCAAGTAAACCAATTATAACTACAAGGATTTATAAAGTTATGCTAGATATCATGCCAACAGTTTAGCAAGTTCATCCACTCTTAGGCTTCCTTGTGGTAAAGAATCTACATATTGTTCATTGAAATATTTTCTTCTAACCTTAGAACTCTTCCTCTCGCTACCTCCTCCCATCTTGGAGAAGCTTGTGACTTGTTTAACTTCCAATTCCTCGTTTTCTTGCATCTCGCTCTTTTGAACCACTTTGTTCCTGGGTTGGCGCCTAAAAACAGGACAAGGAGGAGCAGACTGTGCAAAGGCAGTAGCCTTCTCGTAAACCGCATCAGCATCCAAATTTGCATCTAGGACAACTGCACTCCCAATCTCTACAGCTTGTTTCAACAATTCTAAAACTCCCTGCGTATAAGATTCATTCAATTTTGCCAGTTCACTAACATGGGAACCTTCTGAAACATTTTGGAGCTTTTCCATGTTCCCAATTCTTTCCAGTGTGGTATCAGATTCCACCGACGTGGTAATTAGCATTTCATTAATATACCCTCTATCATCCAATATTACTTCACTGCCACTTGTAATTCTCATGGCTTCAGACTTGGTAACAGCAGAACTGTCATCATTATCTGGTGTGGTTTTACTTTCATAGATTTCTGTTGCGGTTGAAATAAAAATCTTAGCTGCAAATGTCTCATCTATGTCCTTTTGGGATAGATCCTCTCCTTGATCTTCAGCATCCATCCTGGACGTTTTTAAATTCAGTGTGCTGGCATCCTTTACTGAGAAAGTTTCATTTTGTAGGCCCTCCAAAAGTGGTGTGGCAGAAGTTGCACCGTCAATGCTAGAATTCTTAGCTTCATCACCATCATTTACTGGTTTTGTGAAGGAGGACTTCCAATCTCTTCCCCTCCACATGAGGATGTGCTCGCATTCAAATGAGATCAGCACACATGGGACAAGGTCCTGCAATTTGAAGAATCAAGGTAATCATTGTCATAAGTTTTTAGAAATGAATTTGAAGAAACAAGGAAAAAAAAAAGCAACCGAACATAATTACTCTACAGACCCTGAGTTTGGCTCCAATTTTCCTAAAATCACTTCCATTCATCCCTTGACAATTTATTCGGACCAAATCACACTCTTCAAACGCCTCTCTGACATTTCTCACTAAATCACGGTACACACCATTTTTCCCTGCACGCCATACAAAACAATGTAATGTCATCAATATGTTCATGGAAGCTCAATTTTATTTATCTTCTCATCCTCTAAATGATAAATCAAATTAAAAGAATAGCTATGACCACTGAGCATGCTACCTAGTTTACATATTGGTATCAGTTTCCGCCCTTTATTCCGCATCCCAGATGCTTCTTGCAATGTTAGACCCTCTGGAGCTCGTTGAATCAACCTTGGATAAACAGGCGTAACAGGTTTCCACAACATAAGAGGAAAGCGGGGTCGAAATCGATAGTTGTAGTTTCTTCCTCGGAAAAGATACAACACCCCTCCCTTTCTGTAAATGATCTTCCCTCCAGTCCTTTCCTGTCCATTTTACAAGACATATATAATCCCAAAACAAACAATTGAATCAAACACCAATTAAACGTAAAGAAGAAGAGCCACACCTCTAATTGCTGACACACATTGTCCATATCCACAGTACATACTCCTTTGCATTTGATTTTACACACTCTCCTCCGCTTCCAATGCGCATGTATATTATCCAACATGTTATGCGTCAAACCATCTCTCCCTGCCCACACCAAACAAACAAACAAAAGAATAAAGAATTCCGCATGGTTCATCCTGGGCACCAAAAGTACACAGAAACATACCCATATTCAATTGTCGCTTTGCTTTCAAGCATCCATCAACCAACTCTTGAATCTCCTCTTGTGTCAAAGGATCACCTAATATCTCCTCTCTAGTCTTTGCGTACCTAGGGCCCGCCCCGGGCAAAAAGGGACCCGGTGCCTGAACCGGCTTGACTCCCTTCTTATCCGGAGGGGGCAAAACAAACGAATCAAACTCTCTCAGCTTCTTTTTGCTGGGCGGCAACGGGGCACGCCCAGTCCAAGGCCTTGGCATCGTGATGGGCCCAAACGGCGCATACGGCGCCTCCCTTAGTTTCAACGGCTTCACCTTCGGCGTCTCCGTGTAGCTGTACTTGAACTCGAACGGTGCGCCGTCTATTACATAGGAGACGCCGTCTTCGCTTAGCTTGATGTCCGCTTTTACTCGGGCGGTGGGATGGGTTCGGAGACGGTGGTGCAAAGATTGGGAACGGGGTTGGAAATAATTTTAGCGCCATTAACAGAAATGATTAGTGATGACTGTTGAAAATCTAGAGTGAGCGAGTGAAGGGATTTAGGAAGACCTTGGGAAGAGATCAAACGGTGTCGTTTTTTGTGTTGGGAATTGTTTTATTATATGAGCGGTCTGTTTGTAATGTTATGCAATTACAAGGACAGGGTCTTAACTGTTACTGACAGCCAAACAGGCAGACAGACAGCAGACAGGGAGTGGCTCGCTACTGACTAAAGAACTGTAATGTTATGCAATGCATTTTCTAAATTGGAAAACATAAAATCGGTGGTACTTTCATGGAGCCATGGATTTTCCTGCTGTCTCAGTTCTTTAGCAGCTTGATCGCAGATTTTAAATTAGAGCTTATAATTTTCATATAGTTTTCATGGCCTCCTGATGCCTCTGAATCTTAAATTAGAGCATATAATTTTCAGAGCAAAAGTTTGATTTCCCCATCTTTTGAAGTTCCTCGTCCACAAGGCCGCTCATTTTTCTTTCCTTATCTCTTGTGAAGCAACCTAGAAAAAATGCAATTCATTTTCACTTCCCCATCCGGATCCCTGCTTCCAACATGTCTCTATCTCAAAATCTGGCCAACCAACCCACCTTCCACACACAGAATCCACTGATTGCTCTCAACATTACAGCTCAAATCAACGAGAAATTAATTCCCTCCACCTTTTCAGAATGGTGTGTCCAATTTGAAGCTCTTCTAATTGGGTATGATCTCATTGGACTACTTCACTAGTCTCTTAGTGTGCCCTTCATCTAATGGCACTTCCTAATCTACCTTGAAAATAACTCATTAGGTTCAGCAGGACAAATTAATTCTTAGTGCAATCCTTGCTTCCACCTCCACCTCAATTACCCCTCTGATCGCCACCACTAAAACATCTCATGAGGCATGGAAAAAACTAAATCACATGTATGCTAGTTGATCTCGACTGAGAGCTATGCAACTCAAGGAGGACCTTACCTTGATTCAAAAAGGAAATCGATCGATTCAGGAGTATCTCCACGCAGTAAAAGCGTTGGCTGATGAAATTGCTCTAATCAATCATCCCATCTTTGATGATGATCTAACTCTTTATATTCTTCATGGTTTGAGTTCTGATTTCAGGGAAATTGCTACACCAATTCATGCAAGGGAGAAATCCTTGAATTTTGAAGAACTTCATGATCTGCTGGTTGGTTATACCAGCTACCTTTGGCGGCTAGAATCGGCTACCTATCAACTTGTGGCATCGGCGAATTACATAAATCGCAAGAACTCTTTTGGAAATTCTTTCCAGAAGAATAGAAAACCCATTGGTTTCTCACGAAACCAAGGTCCCCACAGAGAAAACTGGTACAATAATAAGCCATTCGGCCGCCCCAATGCAACACAAAAAGGGTATCAGCCCAAATGCCAATTTTGTGACCAAATTGGTCACACGGCCAAAACATGCCCCATTTGAATTCTCATGCAGTCACAGCAAACTACACTTCTACCTCTAATGCCACAGACAATAAATGGCTCATGGACTCTGCTACATCCCATCATATTACTGGTAATCTCAACAACCTATCAATTCACTCAGAATATGATGGCACTGATGAAGTCGTGCTCGGTGATGGTTCAGGTTTGACTGTCTCGCATATAGGATCCTTAACCTTAAAATCAAAACACAAAAATTTCATTCTCAAAGACACCCTTTGTGTTCCAGATATCTCCAAAAACCTTATATTTGTGCACCATTTTACTGCTCAAAATAATGTTTTTATTGAATTTCACCCGTCTCATTTTCTTGTGAAGGACACAAACTCAAGGGTGATCTTGGCAAAAAGTGTATGTGAAAATGGTGTTTACATCTTCCCGAATACATTGGCGGCAACTCTCTTCCCCATGGTGGCCAATGTGCATGAAAAAACCTCTCTTAACGGATGGCACAAACGGCTTGGTCATCCTTCCTCCAAAATTGTTCACAATGTTGTTCATTAGTTTTCACTTCCATTCACAACCACTCAAAAGTCATCTCTATGTCCTTCATGTTCTATTAATAAAGCATATCAACAACCTTTTCGATCTATTAGTCTATCAAGCACTGCACCTCTTAATCTCATTTATATTGATGTTTGGGGTCTTGCTCACTATGTTGGTTTAGATGGCTCTCGGTATTACCTCATTTTCATTGATCACTACACCAAATACATATGGTTTTATTCTATGGAAACAAAATCCGGGGTTGCAAAAATTTTTCCACAATTCAAAAACCTCGTGGAAAACCGGTTCCAAAGCAAAATCCAAACCATATACTCAGATAATGGGGGTGAATGTATGAGTTTAAAACCTTTTCTCTCCCTTCATGGCATAAGTCATTTCACTACCGCTCCACACACACCACAACAAAATGGCGTCATCACCATCACTGATGCAACCATATTATTCAATAGTTTCACCCACATTTAACTAGTGTTTTGCCTATGTTTTATATATATAATGCCTTGATATTCTTTGTTTTATGTTTTGAAGGCACTTTTGGATGAAAGATGCAAAAAGGAGTAAATTGGAGATAATTGGCAGATTTGACCTTCAGTCGATGTTTTGTGCAGAGCGTGAGCTCTAGAGGTTGAAATGAAGTGATTCCAGTGGAATTAAAAAGGTAACATCCATACCTTTCTGGACATCTAAGGCAAGAAAATAAAATAAGGAAGAGCATGGAAATCGCAGCCTTCAAAGTCAAATCTCGCAATCTGCCAGTGTTGACCTTCGGCCATTCCAACTTGAATATCTGGAGCTACAGAAGTCCAATTGATGCAAACTCAATTTTTTTGTATTCATGACTCAAATTTATATAAAAGCTCAAAATTTCAGCCAAAAACGATGTCATATGAGGGAGATATGATTTTTCAAAGATGACATCTGAATTCTGCCAGCAAACGGGTTTCGTGAAGAAACGAGTCCAAATTACGTTCCGAAGCATCTAAACCGATATCCAAGTTTTTATTTCAGAAATTTAGCTCCTCTAAGTCAAAGTTTGAAGATTTCATGCAAGGCTATTTCTTCTTTTTTAGGAAAATAGTTATTGAAGTACTTAAATGTAAACAGTCTACTTAATGGAGGACTATTTTGTAAAATAGAGACCTAGGGTTTCCTAGGATATAAAAAGAATAAGAGAAGAGAAGTGGGGCAGCCAGCCAAGGAGAGAAAAACGCCCCCTTCCTCTAAGAAACCCTAAATTATGCATTCTTCCTTCTTTTTGATTAGTTGTTCAACAAACATGCAAGGCTAAACACTTTTTCTTGGTTGCAAGGACACGGAAACCTTCGGATTTCAAGAACTGTGAGATTTATTTTACCTTTTCTTTTCGGTTTATATGATGAATATGTTTGTTCTCCTATGCTTATTTTTCCTATGATTGTTTATTTTAATTGCTAGAGCGGACTCTAAGTTATTATTGTAGACAATCTATTGTTAAGTTTGATATCAAAACCGGAGTTGTGGTATATGAACTTGTGAAGCAAGCTGAGTTTAATAATTGTGGCGAATCTACGTTATTAATCTTAGGGAGAACATTCAATCAAATCAAACATAGGCTGCGGACGAGTTATGTTTTCTTGATTAATCAACTTATCTAGTTCTTAAAGGTTGCCATTGAATTAAATTACTAGTGCGGACACTCGTGGTTGTTTGATGGTTAGGGCTAGTTATACGGCGGATCCGTTAACTAACCAATGTTAAAAAGAGATAAATATTCAGAATATAAATTGATGTTTCGTTTCCATGATCGGTTCTGATTTACGTAGGTGGATGTGTGCTTATGACCAAGGTTTGTTCTCTTGATAATTTTCTGATTTTATTAAATTTAGTTTGATAGTTTTCTGTTTTCTTTTGCTTTAGCATAGATAACGTCCAAACCCCCCCCAAATTACATATCATCTAGCATAAAAATCTAACTTGAATCTTCCTCGTGGGATCGACCCCTTGCTTGCTCTATACTATCTTGTGTGTTGTGTTTGAAGCTAGGGTAATTAATTTGTGCGACCGCGACATCGCAACAATCACCTAGTGGAAACTAGTCTCACATTACTTCATGATGCAAATCTTCCTTTAATATATTGGCCATATGCATTTCACACAGCCATGTACCTTATCAATCGTCAACCAACACCACTGCTTCAAAATATTTCCCTATATCAAGCTCCTTTCAGTCAACAACTCAATTATCTCAAACTGCAAAAATTTGAGTGTGTGTGTTACCCTCTCACCAAACCATACAACAAACACAAAATAGAACCAAAATCCAGACCCTGCATTTTTTTAGGCTATTCCCTTACTCAAAATGCCTATCGGTGTCTTGATCCACGCACTCAACGTGTTTACATTTCAAGCCATGTTTTATTTGATGAAGATCAAATACTATTGACAGAATCTGTTTCCTCTTTACTTTCACCCACTACCTCACCTATCTCCACTGTTCCTAATTCGTTCCCAGTTATTGTCTTGCCCTTTTCACCATCAGTGTCTTCGATTGATGCTCCCGCCATGGTCACTACACCTCTAGGTAACCCTCTAGTCTCTACTTCCTCTAATTTATCTTCTCAATTGGTTTTGTCTTCTACTAGTAACACCCTCACACCCACAAACCCTAACCTTCCACCCTCCATTAACCGTGTCGATCATACCTCAGGACTTAGACCCATTACACAACCTGTAACTGAACCATAATTCACTTTTCACCACCCACAACCATCAATCTCTCGACCCCATCAAATGACCACTCGGTCTATGAACAAAATTTTTAAACCCAAACAATTGAACAGTGCTACCAAACACCCCATGCTCGATACCATTGAACTCACATGTGTCACTCAAGCAGTTTCTGAACCTCACTGGGGTGAGGCCATGTCTCATGAACTAACTGCTCTCATGCAGCATGGGAACTGGGTACCTCTCCAAAACACTATAATCCAGTCGATTGTAAATGGGTTTTTAGAGTAAAACGTAAATCTGATGGGACAGTGGATAGATTTAAAGCCCGTTTAGTGGTTAAAGGGTATCATCAACGTCTGGGAGTGGACTATACGGAGACATTCAGTCCCGTAGTTAAGCCTGCAAAAATTAGAATCATACTTTCCATTGCTGTGATGAATGGTTGGGGCTTACACCAACTGGACATTAATAATGCTTTCTTACATGGGGCGCTCAGTGAAACTGTTTATATGTTGCAACCCCCAGATTTTAAAAATCTAAGCATGCCTGGTCATGTCTACCGACTTCGAAAGGCCATTTATGGTCTCAAACAGGCCCCTCGGGCATGGTATTTTGCATTGAAAAATGCCATACTTCAGTTTGGTTTTTAGAACTCCCAGACAGATTCTTTATTGTTCATTTTTCAGCATAAGTCAATTATCTGCTATTTTCTAGTATATGTGGATGACTTAGTGATTACTGGAAATAATTCAGACTTTGTGAATTCTATTGTTAAACAACTTGGCTGCAAATTTTCATTGAAGGATATAGGGTCCTTGCATTATTTCTTAGGAATTGTAGTCATACCCACTCCATGTGGTCTTTTCCTTTCCCAGCACAAGTATATTTGTGATTTGCTCTCCAACACCAACATGCTTAGGGCAAAGGAAGTGTGTAGCCCTCTCTCCACAAGCACACCTCTAAAACTCAATGATGGCACTGCTTCTTTTGACAGCACCGAATATAAAAGAATAATTGGCAACCTCCAGTACTTATCTCTCACCAAACCGAATATCTCATTTGCTGTAAACAAGTTGTCTTAATTCATGCACAAGCCTGCTCAGACTCACTGTGCAGTAACTAAGCAACTCCTGCGCTACTTGAAGCAAACCATCTTTCATGGTATTCGACTTATCAGTCATACCTATCCATCCCTCACCACTTTTTCAGATGCAGATTGGGCAGGTAACCTTGACGATCGCACATCCACGTCCGCATATATTATCTTTCTTGGCTCCAATCCTGTCTCATGGAGCTCGAAGAAACAACGTGTTGTAGCTCGATCTTCAACAAAGGCTGAATACAGGGCTCTTGCAAATGCAGCTTCGGAAACTATTTGGATACACTCTCTCCTACATGAACTTGGATTCAAAATCAACACCACTCCATCACTACTATGTGACAATCTTGGAGCCACACATCTTAGTCACAATCCGGTACATCACTCCAGGATGAAACATATCCAAATTGATCTTCACTTTGTTCGCAATTTGGTTCACCGCGGGGCTATTCACGTCCGACATGTCCACATTTAAGATCAACTTGCTGATTTTTTGACAAAGCCTCTCTCCAAGCAACGCACAAAGCATTTGAGAAGCAAAATTGCTCTTGCTGATGGCAGCTCAATTTTGAGGGGGTGTATTAGGACAGCTAATGGAAAACCAGATCCACCAGACTCCTAGCCGAGAATCATGTATATTAATGCAGACAGATAATGCAGCAAAATTCTAGGAAAACAATTGCAAATCATTCTATATTTAACTTACTGTAATTCCTTGGTAACTCCTTACATTCAGCATACATTGTGTATAAATCTAATGCTCAACAACAGTAATAAAGTGCGGAAAATTTATGTTGAAGAACTCTGTTATATCTCTCTTTGTTATAATTTGCTTTATAAATAGCATTCTGAAAAAAAATGCTTATTTTCATAATTTCCTTGAGGTGATTCTTGATTTCTATAACTCAATGCTATGCCTAACCATGTTTTTGCCTATATTAGTCGCTGGGCCAGTGACTAAGTTGAGTTAGGCTAGACCTGTTTTGGCCCATCCTAGTTTGCTAGGCCGAGTCCAACCTAAAATTAAAAAAAAAGGAAAAAGAAAGAGAGATCTGTTGGGCCGAGATCAACCCAATCCTTATCCGGCCAAGATAGGCCTAACCTTTTTGGGTTTGGTCCGGCCTAATTAGTTGGGTCGAGCCAGCCCATATATTGAATAATATTTAATTAATATAATAAAATAATATATATTATAATATTATTTAAAAAACAAACAAAAAATTCAAAATTCAAAAAAAAATTAAAAAATTATTTCAAAAATTTTGTGATCTTCTTGCATATTTTTCTACCACTTTTGCTTAATATTGGGTTGTATACTTATATTATAATATATAGATTCGGTATTAAAATACCTGATTTCTTCTGAAATATTTCTAAAAAATTTCAAAAAGATTTCAAAACTTTTAAATTAATTTCCCTAAAAAAACAAAAAAAAATATATTTTTTCATGCATACAACCAAATCTTAAATAGTTTTCCAAGCATATTTTTAAAAAATTGCATCTTTTTCATGTTTTTAAAAAATAAAAAAAAAACTAGATATCATAACCGGTTTATGATTATCTATTAGGATTTGGTCAAAATATCAAAAACCCTTTACCAATCATTTTTTTAGGGTCTAGATGTATTAATATATGTGAGGTGTAAAACAACGCAATAGAATACACTCTCAGGTATTAAAGATATAAGGTGTAAAAAATGCGATGCTAAAATTCAGACTTTAGAATGGTTCGTATTAAACCTGATAAGGTAGAGACTCTCTCACGAAGGGTGTACTAGGGGTGATGTGTCTTTCCCTTGCACAACTAGTCCTTCACCCAAACTCTCACATACCATAGGTTCCTAGTGACCATAAAGAAGGACTTTCTCTCCAACATGAAACTCTTTTCTTATAAGCATTCGGTCATGAAGATTCTTAGTCTTTTCTTTGTAAATCCTAGCATTCTCATAAGCATCATTTTGTATTTCTTCCAATGTAATTCCAATCTTTTTGGGCACCAAAAGGATAGGTGCCACCCATTCATTGTCTATGATGGGGTGAATGACTCCTGCATCATGGGGAACGGTTTGCAAAGCTTGCAAAGCCAATGCTGATTCATGCATGTTTTGGGGAACACATATATACCTGTCCATCTCTTCTATCTTGGTAAAATCATAGCCATAGCTCAAAGCTACGCTTAATCCATCCTCACTATCAAAATCACAAACTTGCTGCACACACTTATCAACTTGGTCATAACATGTGATAGAATAAACATTGCTATAAGGATATTTCATTGCATCATGAAAATTAAATTCAATCTTTTCATCTCCTACTTCCATAGACAAAGTATCCTTACCACAATATATCCTTGTATTGGCGGTTTTCAAGAATGGTCTCCCAAACAATATAGGAGTGCTTGTTTGATGAATCACAAGAATCATGTTCCATATCAAGAATATAAAAGTCGCATGGAATGACCAAACTATCAATCTTAACTAGGACATCTTCTATCACACCAAGTGGGTAAACAAAACTACGATCCGCAAGTTGTATTACAATGCTAGTTTTATTCAAAGGCTCAAGACTAAGAGAATCATAAACATGTTTGGGCATAACACTAATGGATGCACCTAAATCGCATAAAGCTCTTTTAAAACTAGCATTACCAATAACACATGGGATAGTAAACGCACCTGGGTCTTTTTGTTTCAAAGGCGATTCTTTTGAACAACGCGAGATACAACTTCACCCATACTTACCGTTTCATGACCTTTCGGTTTGAAAGCTCTCTTGGTAGTACACAACTCCTTCAAGAATTTTGCATACTTAGGAATTTGCTTGATAGCATCAAGCAAAGGAATGTTGAGTTCTACTTTCTTGAAAACCTCTAAAATCTCTTTTTCTTTGTCGTCTTTCTTTGACCTACAAGAACTCACAGGAAAGGGTGGAATTGTTTTAAAACTGGAATTAATTGAGTGAGGAGTTACCTTTGGAGTGTTGGTCGATGTTTCAGTTTGTAGAGGAGGAGGATGTTCGTTCTTTGTACTCAATTTGGTTTCTATCTCTTCTTCTTCCTCCATCTCAATTTGTTTTGACCTTTTTTCTTCAAGTTCTTTCCCACTTCGTAGCATGATCACACTAACATTCTCTATTGGATTCAATGCTTGGGAGGGCAACTTTCCATTCATTTGTGCTTCCAATTTCCCCACACTTGAAGCTACTTGCCCCATTTGCTTCTCCAAGTTGTGAATACTTGACCTTGTTTCCTGTTGAAAAGACATGACATTTTGTTGCAAGGTAACAGTATTAGAAGCTAAAGTTTTCATCATCTCACGAAGATCATCATTGGATGATGACCCCATAACATTGGAGTTTGTGTATGGAGGGGGTTGTCTTGCTTGATAATTTTGTTGGGGCTGAAATCCATGGGGATGGAACTGTCGGCCTTGATTGCCTTGTTGGGATGGGTTGCCGTAGCGTAAGTTGGGATGATCTCTCCATCCGGGATTGTACGTGTTGGAAAAGGGATCATATTTACGCTGGGGCTGTTCGTTGAATGCTCCATCAATTGCATGAGCTTGTTCAATGTAGTCTTCTTGCATTGTTGGGCACATATCCGAAGCATGTCCTTGTAAGGAGCATATGCTACAAACTTTCACCTGCTGTACATTATCACAAGCCAAAGAACGCACAAGAGAAGTAAGATCATTAACTTTATTCTCAAGGTTAGAAATACTTATCTCATTTACTCGTTTATTTGCGAAGTCTCCACGAGTGCCAAATTGTTTTGAGTTGGCTGCCATGTTTGAGATCAATTGGCGTGCAGCCTCGGGTGTCTTATCTACCAATGCCCCTCCACTTGCAGCATCAATGATACTACGGTCAGTAGGCATCAATCCTTCATAGAAATATTGAATGAACAGCTGATCGGGTATTTGATGATGAGGGCATTGAATGCACAGTTGCTCAAATCTTTCCCAATACTCGGAAAGTGTCTCTCCATGAGATTGTTGAATCCCACATATTTCTTTCCTTATGTTGGCAACTCGAGATGCTGGGAAATACTTCTCAAGGAAGATCTTCTTCATGCCATTCCACGTTCCAATTGAACCTGGGAGAATGGAGAAAAGCCATACCTTTCTTGCCCCTTTTAAAGAGAAAGGGAAAGCTTTCAACTTAACCTGTTCTTCATCAACTCCATTCGGTTTCATGCCAACGCAAACCATATGGAATTCCTTGAGATGAGTATGAGGATCTTCTCTCCTGCAAGACCATTGAAAGTTGGTAGCAAATGTATAAAACCAGATTTGAGCTCAAAGTTTATATTATTGTCGATGTTTATGCACAATGGCTGATTTTCCACGTTAGGAGCAGCAAGCTCCTTGAGTGTTTGTTGTCGTGCAACAGCCATGGTGTTAAGGCGAGCTTCCTTTCGTAACCTGCGTAAAGTTTTTTCTATTTCGAGATCCAAATGCACTTGACTTTGATTAGTAGAACGGGTTACTGGCATAAATCATCAAGAAAACTCAAAATAAACCAACCACACAAGAGATCGAAAACAATGCAAATTGTACGAAAATCCTATGGTAGAAAACAAAAACTGCCTAAAAACCCTAGAAAACAGCGGAATTTGGCCTCGATAGGGTGGGGCTAGTGGGATACCACTAGTCTTGTTTAGAACGTCGTTTCCCTTCAGGAAAAAAATGGCCGATACCTAATTCCACCAAAAATTATGTTTTGAACAGTACCGCTGCCGTAATGAACAAGACCGCAACAAACAAAAATTCTGTTTTTTTTTTTCAGAAAAAGAAATAACAATCACAACAAATAAAAATAATAGCACAAGAATCAACTAAAATTACTTCCCCGGCAATGGCGCCAAAATTTGTTGCGATGTCGCGGTCGCACAAATTAATTACCCTAGCTTCAAACACAACACACAAGATAGTATAGAGCAAGCAAGTCGATCCCACGAGGAAGATTCAAGTTAGATTTTTATGCTAGATGATATGTAATTTGGGAGGGTTTGGACGTTATCTAGGCTAAAGCAAAAGAAAACAGAAAACTATCAAACTAAATTTAATAAAATCAGAAAATTATCAAGAGAACAAACCTTGGTCACAAGCACACATCCACCTACGAAATCGAACCGATCATGGAAACGAAACATCAATTTATATTCTGAATATTTATCTCTTCTTAACATTGGTTAGTTAACGGATCCGCCGTATAACTAGCCCTAACCATCAAACAACCACGGTGTCCGCACTAGTAATTTAATTCAATGGCGGCCTTAAGAACTAGATAAGTTGATTAATCAAGAAAACATAACTGTCCATGAGTCTATGTTTGATTGATTGAATGTTCTCCCTAAGATTAATAACGTAGATCCGCCACAATTATTAAACTCGGTTGCTTCACAAGTTCATATACCACAACTCCGGTTTTGATATCAAACTTAACAATAGATTGTCTACAATAATAACTTAGAGTCCGCTCTAGCAATTAAAATAAACAATCATAGGAAAAATAAGCATAGGAGAACAAACATATTCATCATATAAACTGAAAAGAAAAGGTAAAATAAATCTCACAGTTCTTGAAATTCGAAGGTTTCCGTGTCCTTGCAACCAAGAAAAAGTGTTTAGCCTTGCATGTTTGTTGAACAACTAATCAAAAAGAAGGAAGAATGCATAATTTAGGGTTTCTTAGAGGAAGGGGGCGTTTTTCTCTCCTTGGCTGGCTGCCCCACTTCTCTTCTCTCATTCTTTTTATATCCTAGGAAACCCTAGGTCTCTATTTTGTAAATAGTCCTCCATTAAGTAGACTGTTTACATTTAAGTACTTCAATAACTATTTTCCTAAAAAGAAGAAATAGCCTTGCATGAAATCTTCAAGCTTTGACTTAGAGGAGCTAAATTGCTGAAATAAAAACTTGGATATCGGTTTAGATGCTTCGGAACGTAATTTGGACTCGTTTCTTCACGAAACCTGTTTGCTGGCAGAATTCAGATGTCATCTTTGAAAAATCATATCTCCCTCATATGACATCGTTTTTTGCTGAAATTTTGAGCGTTTATATAACTTTGAGTCATGAATCCAAAAAAATTGATTTTGCATCAATTGGACTTCTGTAGCTCCAGATATTCAAGTTGGAATGGCCAAAGGTCAACACTGGCAGATTGCGAGATTTGACTTTGAAGGCTGCGATTTCCATGCTCTTCCTTATTTTATTTTCTTGCCTTAGATGTCCAGAAAGGTATGGATGTTACCTTTTTAATTCCACTAGAATCACTTCATTTCAACCTCTAGAGCTCACGCTCGCACAAAACATCGACTGAAGGTCAAATCTGCCAATTATCTCCAATTTACTCCTTTTTGCATCTTTCATCCAAAAGTGCCTTCAAAACATAAAACAAAGAATATCAAGGCATTTTATATATAAAACATAGGCAAAACACTAGTTAAATGTGGGTGAAACTATTGAATAATATGGTTGCATCACGCCACATTTACTTTTCCTCTTTTATACATCTAGAGAGCATAACCTAAAATATGACAAGCCATAGGTGCTGAGCTAGAGCAGCCACTTTCAAATGCAAGAGATATTTTAGGCTTACATGATTTGTACGAATCTTGAAGTGTCTGCCCTATAAGTAGTGCTTCTATTTGGTGATTACGTGCATGATAACCATCATGTTTCTTTCATAAACATACATGACTTATTGTTTTGGTCCCAATGAATTACTAATGAAAGCAATAAGATGCCCCTATTTCATAAGTACTACAACTACCCCAAACAATAAAGCATCAATTTCCACCACACCTTGTTCAGGTCAGGTAGGTACAACACTAATGCATTAATTATTAGCTCCTTCAATTTGCTAAATGCCCTAGTAGCTTTATCATTCCATGTTGTTGCAACTTTCTTCAGTAATTGTGTTAGAGGCTTGTAAATAGCCCCATATCCTTTTACAAACCTCCTGTAGTACCTTGTAAGGCCTAGGAACCCTCTCAGTTGCTTTAAATTCTGGTGCAATGGCTAATCAACAATAGCTTGTATTTTGTAAGGATTAATGACAATTCCTTGCTTGGAAATAATACGGCCTAGGTATTCAACTTGCTCACTATTAAGGTTACATTTACTAGTATTGGCAATCAATTGATGCTTTTTTAATAATTCAAAAACAGTTTGTAAGTGTTATAGTGATCATTAAGAGTCTAGCTATATACTAAAATGTCATAGAAAAACACTAGGATAAATTTCCTAAGATACTCCCTAAAAACCTCATTCATCAAGCTTTGAAAAGTAACTAGGGCATTAGTTAACACAAAGGGAATAACTAAGAACTTATAGTAGCCACTGTGTGTCCTAAAGGCTGTCTTGAATTCTTTTTCAGGTGCAATTTTGATTTGATGATAACTAAACCTAAGTTCAATCTTGGAAAACACAACTGCTCCCACTAATTCTTCTAACGGTTTTTTGCACCATAGGAATAGGATAATTGTCCTTGATAGTAAGCTTATTCAAGGCTCTATAGTCTACGCATAACCTTTAAGTTGAGTCTTTCTTTTTGACAAGTATCACTGGAGAAACAAAAAGACTATTGCCTGGTCTTATAATTCCAATTCTCAACATTTCCATAACTATTTCCTACATCACATCCTTCTGTAACCCTAAGTACTTATAAGGTCTAAGATTCACTGCTTGACTTCCCTCTCTAAGAGGAATAACATGATCATAAACCCTAGAAGGTAGAAGTCCTTTAGGTACCTGGAACAAATCTTGATATGCCTCTAACAATGACTATAATATGGCATCATTGTGTTTATTGAAAGAAAGCTTGGCAGTCACAGAATCTCCAATACATTCATCTTTTCATAGAATTCTCAGACTACATAAATGATATTCAACTACTTGTTTGCGATGTCCTACTGAGGAACTTAGTTGTTCAATCTTTATGGCTTGAAATTTGACTGGATCTTCCCCCTTGAGTAATTCCCTCTACCCTTGCCAATCAAAAGACATCCAAAGGTATTTATAATTGCATAGTATATCACCCAACATAGATAGCCATTAAATATCTAACACCATGTCACAATTGTTTAGCTTTGTTGCTACCTAATTTTTTACCCATGCTTTTGATAAAATTTCAGAAAAAATCAAAAATAGCAAAAAAACAACGAAAACCCCCAAAAATTGCATTTTGATATATTTGCATCATTTTTAGTATTTGTCAACGTCATCTCAGAAGAATTTAAATTTTTAAATGTATTTTGAATGCGTTAAACTTTTAACGTGTTAATTTTATAATCAATGATTTTTCTTGTTGAGTCAATGTTGATATTGCTCGCTTTTAAAAATACAAAAAAATAAAAAAAATCAAAATTTACAAAAAAGAAAGAAAAGAAAATAAAAGGAAAAGTTGAGGGACTAGTTTGAAAACCTAGCAAAACTTCTCCTATAAATACCATGCTACAGTGAAAAAGGGAGGGGGGGAAATATTGACTGACGAGGGGGAGAAAAATTAAGAGGCATGGGGGGCGGAGAAAATTTTGGAAGAAAAGAGAAAAACCTAACCTAAATTTATCTACAGGCAAGTTGATTAGTACTTAAAAGTGCATTTTTATCAAGGTTTTATATCATCATTTTGCACTTAAAGTATCAATAACTCCTTAACTAAAGCATGTTTTATAATAACATATCTAATTATATAAGATACCTTTAATTTATGGTAAATGTTCATCTTAAATGCAGGCCTATCACATAAATGAAAGAATTGATTGATGAGTTGAAGTACTGAAATTGAAAGAACAAAGAGATGGCCAAACTTAGAAAAGAGATGCTGGTGCAGTCCAAACTGGAACACTATTCGGTAATTGGGTCATATCTGGAGCTGTAGATATTGGATTTAGGTCCATTTTATATGGATGGAAAGATAAGACATAGGCCTACAACTTTCATGTGGAGCCCAAGATTTAAAAAGGCCGTTTTCAAGTCCAAATTGTAGCAACAATGAAGAAGTCCGAATCTGTCCTGCAGCCCAGATACTGTTCAGTGTTCAGCCCATATCTCAAGTTCTAGAAGTCCAAATGATCTCAAATTTTTACCCTGGAAAGATGAGACAATTTCCTAGAACTTTCATGATTCAAGTTTGTTCAAATTATGACGTCATCAATGACGTTTTTGGCAGACAAGAAGATAAGAATTGTCACCAAGTCAAGATGTGGCCACCCACTCATCAATTAGTCAACAAATCAATAGTTCCGAATTTTGGCCTATAAAAGGAGGCATTTGCCATGTATTTAGGCATCTTGGTTTTCAGATCAAGATCATGCTCTTGCTCTCTCTTTATATTTTGTAATGCTTAAGTTTTGCTTATAATTAATCTCTTGCTTATGCTTTTCATTTCCTTTCCTTGTTCATTTATGTTTCTTTCTTTCATTATGTGTTGCTAAGTTAATTATGTCAAGGTGAAAAGGGTACACTAATGGTGTAAGAATAAGTATAATATAAACTTAACTGGACTTTAATGTTGGATACTAACATGCTTTATATTTGTTATCTTATTCACTTTTAATACTTTGCTTGTTAAATGGTTAATCTAGATTTATGTTGTATAACACTTGGTACAACAAATACTTGGCACTTTCATAGCCCATACTGTATGGTATAACCGACACCCGAGCTATGAAAGGAACTTGATTTGTTGTTAACATAAGTTATAATCATGAATGCCCGACAACATTTACAAGTATTAGCATTATTCGAATAAGATAACTAATGTAATCATGTCAACAATTTATAATCTGATTGGAACCTCCTTTATGTGTGCTTTCCAATTGAATAATAAGAGTTTATACTATACTTGTTTGAAGTACCATTAGTGGATCCTCTAACCTTGACATGTGTTGTTATCATTATTTAATCCTTACGTTAATCTTTCATCTCAAAGTTCTCATCAACTTCTTCCTCTTCTTCTTCACTATTATTATTATCACTATTATTATTATTATTATTATTACTATTGTTGTAGTATTATTGTTGCTTATAATTTATACAAGTAACCTCCCTGTGGTTCGACCCCGGCCTTGCCGGGTTATTTATTACTTCGACACTCCTGCACTTGGGAGAAGACATCAATCTTTTGGTCGTGTCAAGTTTTTGGCGCCGTTGCCGGGGAGGTAAATTCTTGTACAAATTATAGTATTTATTTTATTTTCTCTTTTCTCTTTTCTTGTATCTAACTTTGTTTCTTTTGTTTTGTTTCATTTTCTTTTGTTTTCTTCTTCCTTTTATTCTCTTCTTACACGTGCATGAGAGTGTGGTCACGTACATTAAGTGGTAGACTTTGTAGGGTATCCTCATCATTTTCAGAAAATATGTCTGAAGAAGATAACCAATCCCTTCATAATGAAAATAATGAGAATATTCGGGTTAGAACACTTAGAGACCACATGAATCCCACAAGAACAAGTGCACCCTCATGCATAGTTTTTCCTCCCGATGCATCTCATTTTAATTTTAAGACAGGCATTATTCAACTTTTACCATCTTTTCATGGCTTAGATTTAGAAAATCCATACTTGCATTTAAGGGAATTTGAGGAGGTTTGCAACACATATAATGACTCAAATTGTAGCATGAACACCATTAGATTGAAGCTTTTTCCTTTTTCATTAAAAGATAAAGCTAAAACATGGCTACAAAATTTGAGACCCGGATCCATTCGTGCTTGGGATGAAATGCAACAACAATTTTTAAAGAAGTTTTTTCCATCCCACGGAACAAACTCTTTCAAAAGACAAATCATTACTTTCTCTCAAAAACCAGGAGAAACATTTTATCAATGTTGGGATAGGTATCGAGACTTACTTAATACTTGCCCCCATCATGGTTTTGAAACATGGAGATTAGTTTCACATTTTTATGAAGGGTTAACTCCTAGAGATAGGCAAATGGTTGAATTGATGTGCAATGGAACTTTTGAGGATAAAGACCCTAATGAAGCAATGGAGTACTTAGATTTGCTAGCTGAAAATGCACAAAATTGGGATACCACAGGTACTTATAAGGCACCAACTAAAACCCAACCTCATACATCTAGTGGAGGTATGTACAACTTTAGGGAAGATCATGACCTCCAAGCCAAGTTTGCATCTTTAGCTAAAAAGGTTGAGGCACTAGAATTAAAAAAGAGTGGTCAACTAAAAACTGTTCAAGACATTGCATGTCAAATCTGTGAAACCAACGAACATTCAACCAATGACTGTCCAACCTTGCCTTCTTTTAAAGAATGTCTCCATGAACAAGCCCATGCATTAAACAGTTTTCAAAGGCCCAACCATAACCCATATTCACAAACATACAACCCTGGTTGGAGAAACCATCCAAATTTTAGTTGGAAGAGTGAGAACAGTAATGCTCAAACTTCACAGCCATCATTTCCAAGACATCATAATTTCCAAAATTCTCATGGATATGCACCTCCTTATGCTCCCCCTCCTAGAAGAAATCTTGAGGAAACATTGCATGCATTTATGGAAAAGCAAGAGGCAATTAACACTCAACTTGCTCAAAGTATGATAGATTTTAAAGATACTCTTGCAAAATTGACATCTCGCTCTCGGTTCCAAGAGAAAGGTAAGTTTCCATCTCAACCACAACAAAATCCCAAAGGGCAATACAATGTGAATGCAAGTAGTTCGGGAAGCCAACACATGGATCATGTAAAATCAGTCATCACTCTTCGTAGTGGTAAGGTTATTGAAAAACCCATTCTTGAACTTTGTGAGAATGATGATGAGTCAATCTCTCGAGGGTAAGGAAGAGGTTGAATCGATCATTGCAAAGAAAAGACCGATTCTCCGCCAAGACTTCCATTTCCTCATGCCATAACCAAACAAAGGAAAGTCAATCACAACTCGAAATCTTTGAAACTTTCAAACGGTAAGGATCAATATACCTTTGGATGCTATCAAACAGTTCCTTCTTATGCTAAATTTTTGAAAGATCTCGTGCACTTTGTGAAGAGAAAACCGAATGTGAAAAAGAAAGCCTTTTTAGCCGAACAAGTAAGTGCTATTCTTCAAAATAATAATGCATTGAAATATAAAGACCCCGGTTGTCCTACAATTTCTTGCTTTATTGGAGAACATAAAATTGAAAGAGCCTTACTTGATCTTGGAGCTAGTGTGAATTTACTTCCATATTCAGTTTTTCAAAGTCTCAATCTAGGTGAGTTAAAACCAACTTCGTGACTGTTTTACTTGCCGATAGATCCGTAAAAGTGCCTAGAGGAATAGTTGAAGATGTGTTAGTACAAGTCGATAAGTTCATTTATCCTGTGGATTTTATTGTCTTGGACACACAACCCGTTGAAGCATGCAATTCATTTCCTCGTTATTTTAGGACGTCCATTTCTTGCAACTTCTAATGCATTGATTAATTGTAGGAATGGACTGATGAAGCTATCATTTGGGAACATGACATTGGAGATGAATATTTTCAACATTTGCAAGCAACCTCGAGATGATAATGATTTACAAGAAGTAGATTTTATTGAAGAATTGGTTTATGATCAATTTGAATCTACTTTGAGTAATACCGAGTTTGATGAATTTGAAGATTTGCAAATGACTTATTCTCGGGAAGAAATCACGGAAGAAAAAGGCATTGAAAATGTTGATGCGAATCTTTTGTCAAGAGTGACAACAGATTCGATATCTAACATCACACCAACCGATGATTACTTTCCTGACAAATCCTTACTTTCTCTTAGTTCAATGCCTTGGTTTGCTAAAAATATCAATTTCCTTGCCTCGGGAGACTTGCCAACTCATTGGAGTACCGAAGACAAAGGTAAGTTTTTGAACGAAGTGAAGAAATTTTATTGGGATGACCCTAACTTATTCAAACATTGTCCCGATCAAATATTTCAAAGATGCATTGCGGACAATGAGGTAAGTAGTGTCATTAAATTTTATCATTCTGAAGCATGTGGGAGTCATTTCTCGTCAAAAAAGACCATTGCGAAAATCTTTCAAAATGGATTTTATTGGCCCACCATGTTCAAAGACACACATGCATTCTGCAAAACTTGTGAAAATTGTCAAAAAGTTGATACGGTCAAAAAGTTTTGCTTTATAATTCTCGACTCCATTTATTTCCTGGAAAGTTAAGATCAAGATGGAGCGGTCCATTTATTGAGAAACATGTGTATCCTTATGGGGCCTTTGATATTGAGAATCCAAAGAATGAGAATGTTTCTAAGAGAAATGGACATCGTTTAAAAACTTACTTTGATAATTTTCCTAGTGAAAATGAATCCATTGGTTTGAATGATCCCGTAGATAAAGGTTGATTATTTTGTTTTTCTCACATTTTTGTGTTTTCTTTTGGTGTGACTCTTATTTCGCTAGTCTCTCATCCCGGTCAAATGGCGGATAACGGTACTCCGTGACTTAAGCTCGGTTCTTTCGGCTTCCCATAATAGCCGATATCTCGTATATATTTGTGCAATTCTTTGCTCTTTTTCCCTTCTTTGAATCTCTTCAATTCTCATTTCAAAATGGACACCATTCTTGAAAAATTGAAAAAAATACTTTCCCGCTCTACCTCAGAATGCGATTACAAAAATTTACCGTGCTAGGTGTGCAAGATTGAAGTTGTTAATGAATCATGGAATTCCCGAAGATATTCGCCGGCCGATTGAAGCAAAGGTCCGATTATCGTGTGAGTCCTCCAATTCTTTCATTTCACACATGCCCGGAACAGTAAAAGCACTTTTGCAAAGAAACATCGTGCAAAACGATCGAAAGTCTGTCACCGATGTGCCGATGGACTTGTAATGCCACATGTCGTTCTTTAGGAATGGTATCTATAAACCGTGAAGATAAAATACAATTCATTAAGGATGGCCCGAGTAAGGGGTCTTTAGATAATCTTTTGTTGACCCTTGAGACGCATCCTAGTGGAGATGTGCATCGTGCAATTCATGATTTATGGCCCCATTTTCATAAAGAACATGATAGACTTAGTCTTGGGAATCCGACTAAAAAAGACCCCGTTTGCTAGTTTTTAAGAAAACCGGATGGGAAGCCTATCCCCGACCCATAGAGGGCGTTTAAGCCGTTCTTGGACGTAAAACCAAGGGAAGATGTGAGCCACAATCACAACTACTTGTACATACACATGCTTTTTCAAAATAAATAAATAAATAAATAAAGAGAGAGAGAGAGTGTGAGACTCACTGGCCTACATATAGGTGGTATGATTGCATCTTCAATTTCTCATTTATAAAATCTTCTCTTCCTTCCCCTCATTTCTACTCATCCTTTACATTAGACGAGATATAGAAGCGTGTAGAAATGGCGGGTTCCTCAAGTTATCACATAAAAAATATTTGTGTTTTCGGTGGATCCAGTCCCGGGAACGAAATAGCATTTTTAGAAACAACAAATCATCTTGGTCAGGTCCTAGCTGAGAGAAAGATTCATTTAGTGTATGGGGGAGGCAGCCTTGGGTTAATGGGGGGTGTGGCGGTAGCTGCATTTTTAGGAGGTAGTCAAGTTTTGGGGGTCGTCCCCGAAGCTTTAACAAAAGGGGACATCATTGGAAGAACAATTGGAGAGGAACTACGGGTCTCCACAATGTTTGATCGAATGAATACAATGTTTAACCATGCTTGATGCCTTCATTGCCTTACCGGGTGGTCTGGGCACATTGGAAGAGATCTTTCATATTTCCTCTTGGGCCCAACTTCACATTCACCATAAACCTATAGGTTTGCTCAATGTTAATGGTTTTTATGATACTTTGTTGTCTTTTCTTGATCAAGTTGTGGAACAGGAATTTCTAACATCTTCGGCACGACAAATCATAATCTCTCGTTGCTATCGTTGAACAATTGATCGACAAACTACAATCTTTCACCCCCGTAATTGATCCTTCCATGAGTCGCATAAATTGGTCAACTACGTAAAGCCGTAAAAAGCTTAGATTGGATTTGAGCCTTCGTTTGTGAATCCTTGTGTCTTTTGGTTTTATTTCTCACATAGTATTTTGTTCTGTTATTTTTTATATTTGTTTAAGTGTGTTTCGGGTTTGTCGGTGTTCGTTGTTTCGTGTGATGTCTTCTATACTCTATCTTTCTACCTTAGAACATTGAGGACAATGTCTCGTTTTGGTTGGGGGGAGAGGGTAGTAGTATTTAAAAAAAAAAAAAACAAACTAACCAACTAACTGTTTTTGTTTCATTTGGCAAAACTGTTATTACTAGGATGGCAGATTAAGGGGGAATGACTCTTGAGACGCATCTTAGTAAACATTTTCTAATGGTTATTTGCAATATTCATAACAAGGCCTATTAGAATACTTCTAGAAATATTCGGGTTTACAAATTCTCGCATTGTTATCACTTGGTTCCGCTCCTATACTCATTTAACAAATATTCTTAAACCTTCATTTTCACACACACACTTTAACATATGATTGTGGGTTGCACATTGGATTATTACATTATTTATGTTCTTTTGTTAAAGGTAACAACTAAGGGATAGGGATAGTCTATAATTTGCAAAAAAAAAAATAAAAAAAAAAAGGAAAAAAAAATGATGATAATAAGAACGTAGATAAGTTTGATTTCGTAGCCTCCCTAACCTAAGCAATTAAGCCCGAAGGGGTGTTTTAACACCTAATACCCTAAAGTCAACCGACTTGGGAGCTATTGGCCCAAAGCTTGTTACATGGGTTAAGGAGAAAAGCTTAAGGGAATCAAACATTACACTATCTACGTATCGTGATTCGCAACCCGAGTTACTAAGCTCGTAGGGGTGTCTCAACACCTAATGCCCTAAGATCAACTGGTCTGGGAGTCATTAGCTGAAAGCTCGTTACATGGGTTAAAGATGCATTGTGTTTTAAGTTATATGTATAGATATTAAAAAAAAAAAGAGTAAAATAAAATAAAATAAAATAATCCCAACCCAAGGAAGTTAACCTTAAACATTAGAACAAAATATTGTTTTCTTCCAATAAAAGCCCCATCATCTATGTTTCATACATTGAGCACATAACAAGGAAGGTTTATTAATATTTTGTTTAAGAGATATTGAGCAGATATACAAAATTTAATGAGAGTTTGTTTATCTGAATAGATTAATGGAAGTTGAATGATGAATGCCTTGCTTTGTGGAATTTGCAAATTGTTTTTCAATTTTAACACCTTAATCACTAGGGACTAGTAATAAGCTGGTTGGGGGGTGTGATTAGTACTTAAAAGTGCATTTTTATCAAGGTTTTATATCATCATTTTGCACTTAAAGTATCAATAACTCCTTAACTAAAGCATGTTTTATAATAACATATCTAATTATATAAGATACCTTTAATTTATGGTAAATGTTCATCTTAAATGCAGGCCTATCACATAAATGAAAGAATTGATTGATGAGTTGAAGTACTGAAATTGAAAGAACAAAGAGATGGCCAAACATAGAAAAGAGATGCTTTGGTGTAGTCCAAACTGGAACACTGTTCGGTAATTGGGTCATATCTGGAGCTGTAGATCTTGGATTTAGGTCCATTTTATATGGATGGAAAGATAAGACATAGGCCTACAACTTTCATGTGGAGCCCAAGATTTAAAAAGGCCGTTTTCAAGTCCAAATTGTAGCAACAATGAAGAAGTCCGAATCTGTCCTGCAGCCCAGACACTGTTCAGTGTTCAGCCCATATCTCAAGTTCTAGAAGTCCAAATGATCTCAAATTTTTACCCTGGAAAGATGAGACAATTTCCTAGAACTTTCATGATTCAAGTTTGTTCAAATTATGACGTCATCAATGACGTTTTTGGCAGACAAGAAGATAAGAATTGTCACCAAGTCAAGATGTGGCCACCCACTCATCAATTAGTCAACAAATCAATAGTTCCGAATTTTGGCCTATAAAAGGAGGCATTTGCCATGTATTTAGGCATCTTGGTTTTCAGATCAAGATCATGCTCTTGCTCTCTCTTTATATTTTGTAATGCTTAAGTTTTGCTTATAAATAATCTCTTGCTTATGCTTTTCATTTCCTTTCCTTGTTCATTTATGTTTCTTTCTTTCATTATGTGTTGCTAAGTTAATTATGTCAAGGTGAAAAGGGTACACTAATGGTGTAAGAATAAGTATAATATAAACTTAACTGGACTTTAATGTTGGATACTAACATGCTTTATATTTGTTATCTTATTCACTTTTAATACTTTGCTTGTTAAATGGTTAATCTAGATTTATGTTGTATAACACTTGGTACAACAAATACTTGGCACTTTCATAGCCCATACCGTATGGTATAACCGACACCGAGCTATGAAAGGAACTTGATTTGTTGTTAACATAAGTTATAATCATGAATGCCTCGACAACATTTACAAGTATTAGCATTATTCGAATAAGATAACTAATGTAATCATGTCAACAATTTATAATCTGATTGGAACCTCCTTTATGTGTGCTTTCCAATTGAATAATAAGAGTTTATACTATACTTGTTTGAAGTACCATTAGTGGATCCTCTAACCTTGACATGTGTTGTTATCATTATTTAATCCTTACGTTAATCTTTCATCTCAAAGTTCTCATCAACTTCTTCCTCTTCTTCTTCACTATTATTATTATCACTATTATTATTATTATTATTATTACTATTGTTGTAGTATTATTGTTGCTTATAATTTATACAAGTAACCTCCCTGTGGTTCGACCCCGGCCTTGCCAGGTTATTTATTACTTCGACACTCCTGCACTTGGGAGAAGACATCAATCTTTTGGTCGTGTCACAAGCCGCGACCCCACCCCCTTTCAGCTTTTAGTTTTTTGTCCCAGAACCAGCAAAAAGCTTGGCTCGCCATCTTCCCTGAAACCGGAGAGAAACCCCACACAAATACACTCCCTGGTCTCTGCCATTTTCGACACCTTCACCCCAAAACCACATCCACATCAACCTCCCTCAGCCACGCTCTCCACCAAGCTGCAGCCCCTCACCAGAATATCTTCCTCGCAACCAAGCCAAGGAGAAACAGTTGCCACGTTCCCCTTCTCTTTTACAAAAATAAACGGGAGAAAACCCCCTGGTAGAGGATCCTTCCCCATTTTGAACTTCCTCTCTCTTTGCCCCAAAAGAGCCGCTGCTCGAGGCTCTCCATTTTTCCCTGCAAGGGGAGAGAACCCCACAAAACACAGCCCTTCCCCTTTGTCAAAATAGTGGTCGGCCGCCCCTCCCATCTCCTGTTGGTCTCTCAATCTTCTTGGCAGAGGAAAGAACCAAACATACCGGCCCCCCCTCGCACACGACCTTCCCCTTCCCTCGCCCGGTTCTTTCTCAAACAGCCGCAACATCTCCTCCTCCCAAGAAGTGGTGTCTCCGCCTCAAACCGCCAGCAACCCACAAGCCAAGAGACCCAACTCTCTCCTTACTCGACCTCAACGACCCACTCTTCGAGCCAGCTGCCAGCTCGTGAAGACCCGGCAATCCCCGACTCTTCTTCATCGGTTCAACCCCACATAGCGGATCCGGGACCGTGAACCAACGGTCGGATCTCGCCACCCAAAGAAAAGGAAGCGAACCGGGAGGAAGAAAGAAGATAGGGGAAGAAAAGAAAAGGAAAAATAAAATCATCTGGTTGTGATTTTATGTTTTGCAGGTGACTGAAAGATCCACCGCTTGCAGGGAAAGGAAGGGGAGAAGAGGCCGAGCAAGACTCCCTGTTTCCCGAGCTAGTGGCGGCGGTGCGTGGAGGGGACGCGCCGCCACCTTTCAGATGCCTAGAAGATATTCCTAGCAATTCCTGGAGTTTTGGGGTTTATTTTTGTAATTTTTGAATTGTATTTGATTTATTTTAAATTATGTTATTTTAGAACATGTAAAATGATGTATGAGATGAGCATAGTAAAAAGTAATGTGTGAGGGTGTCTTTGTATTTTCTTTTTCATATATGTCTTGTAAATGTTAAAATAATAATAATAAAAAAAAGAATTAAGTTTTTTTAATTTGTATATGGTCAAGTATCCGAAGGATATATAAAATCATGTTGTATTTTCCGTGAAAATGTAAGAACATGTTTCTACATCTATTTTGAGATTTAATAACTGATTTATTAAAGCCTTAAGAATTTGACTAATATTTTAAATTTTCAAATCACATCAAGCTGCAAAGCAGCTTACCTCAGGTAGGGTGCGCTAGGGGTGCTTCATCATGCAAGAGTTATGACCATATATCACCCCTCAAATGACGAGCTCATCATATGGATTATATGTTCATACATTTTATCATGCATGTACCGGGATGAAAAATAGGTTCCCCTATCCGAGGTTTACCATACTGGACTGAAAAGGATGGATAATGAAGTTGGGGTGAAAGAAAGGCTCGTTGTCAAAAGGAAGTTGAGAGCATCGACAGTGAGGTAGCTAGACTCACATATGCTTGAACAAGTGTTGAGCATCAAATGGAAGGGTTTGAACAAGTGTTGAGCATCAAATGGAAATGGAATGTCTGCACAATCCTCTGTGGGAGCACTGTTTGTCCACGTCCTATTGAAGCTACACCTCTCTTTTTCAGTCATAAACGACAACAATGCCTTCAGTCATAAACTAATGACAACCTGGTGCATTGGCCTTCTTTGAAATCACCCCTACTATGAGCTCAATTCCAATTCAGCAGCACGAGATGTTGTGAAGATTGCTGAAAGAATTGAACAAGCCATGAAGAGGGGAAAGATTGAAGGTTCCGCACGGATTCCAGAATAATGATGAGAGATGAATCAGAGGATGACTTTGAAGGTGGGAAACCTTAATTATGAGTTCCTGTCAAATCTCGTTGTAGCATCAACTACTCAAGTACCTTTGTTAGGATTGACATCCCTTTGCCATTTCAGTTTATTTACCAAGATTCGCTTGATTCCGGACTTTTGCTCGACTCAGTTAAATCCCATGGAACCACTGTTTCCTATGTGATATAATCCAAACAGGAGATTTGAATATCATGGGGGGATTTCAGGCCATTCAGTTGAACAATTGCAAGAATCAAGTCCGGAAGTTGGTGAATAAAAGACGAGTTGAATCTATGAAGGAGGTTGTCATTGGTCATATTGTCATGGAACATCCTTAGAATGATGAGTGATCGGAATTGCTTGGCAAAACACATATATTGCCAAAGAAACTGATCCAAGAAGGGGCTAAACTGTCAATCATCTTTGTTATGAATTTTTGCCATTTTGCATTTTGTTTAAGGGTCACATCTGATCTTTGAATGAAACATGTCTTTTTTTTATCTTCTAGTTGTTTTGAAGTCAAGAGATGCTTCTTTCAAAATGGTATCTTGATAAAATATTTTTGATCAAACTCCAACATGCAAAATTAAGGTTAATCAATCTTGAAGATTAAAAGTATTTTGATTGCAGAAATGACTCGATGCTTGAAAATGACATGAGATGACCAACCAATTTTGAGCTCACACATGAAATTGAACCACACATCATATAGCTAAGTTTTAAGAGTATGCATAATGACATATAGTGGATTCAATAGTTATGGACTCGTGAATCATGACTCTTACAAGTCCCAACTCTTACACTGGATGAGGTCAAAATTTATCGGTTCTAACCGACCTTGCTTGAAATGAGAAAATGTCATTTTTGATATCCCTCCACATTCTAAAAATTATATCCCTTGCAGTCCCACTTTGAGCCTAGTAAAATATTTTTTTTCAAAAGGAAACCCTGACTAGGATCATACCCTATACTGGGGGCAATGAGAGATATGTTATTAGGAACGATGAAGACATTGATAGAATCAATGATAAAAGAAAGGCTTGGAACAGAAGTCCAATGATTGAGAAAGGGTTAGAAGTAGAAAAGCCATAGATTGAGGGCCACCCAAGAAATCTTTGAAGAAGGCTATGTAAAAGCAAAAAAATAAAAAATAAAAAATAAAAAAATAGAAAAAGGAAAAAAGAGTGGAATGAAAGGAGAATGCCTATCAATTCTAAAAGGGGCAAAAGATGTTTCAATTGAAGAAAGACATAGTAAATGCTAAAAAATCAAGTTTCATGTCTTTTGGTGTGTCTAGGATAAAGCCTTTAATGTCTTCAAAAGATTAGATTGACTTTTCATCAAAGAAAAAGTTGGATTTGCATTATGACCTATGTTAAGAGAATTCTAATCTTTGAAACTAACAAGGTTATATGTCACTTTCTCTACAATGACAACAAGAGAAAGAGAGTTGATGAATAGTTGACGTTGATCCTAGGTCAATGAAACCCTCGAACACCTTTTGAGCTTGTGAAATTCCTTTCTTTCATAGCCATGAACCATAGCCTGCATTACGTGCTTTAAAAAGTCCTTTTTGATCAAGTGAGCAATTTGAACCAATAAATGGCGCTCTTAAAACTTGAAAAGCTTTTCTATAAGAGTAGTGACTTCATGAATTAAGCTACTGGTTATTATGCATGCTGATAAAATTGATGCTAAAAAAAGAAAACAATCTTTCTTGATGAATATTCAAGTTTTGACTTGAGCCTTTTGTTTTCCTTGAAATTCACAGAAGGTCACCTTATCACGGACCATCAAAAGATATACCCAAAATCAGAGTTTAAAATGGATACAAAGAACCATGAAAAAAGCCATTTTAATCTTACAACGGGTCATTTCTGTTTTTAAAATACAAGACAATCAAAGGACTATATTGAATAGCATGTGTTGGATCTTTGACAGAAGAAGCTTGATTTTCAAAGATCTTTTTCAAAATTGACATCTCTTCGATTTCATTTCAACAATTAGACGTGAATAGACATGATCTTTGGAATATAAGATTTGATTCCAAAGCAAGAAATGTTGTCAAACAAAAGAGCCGCTGCTCACTTTGAACTTCCTCTCTCTTTGTCCCAAAAGAGCCGCTGCTCGAGGCTCTCTATTTTTCCCTACAACGGGAGAGAACCCCACAAAACATAGCCCTTCCCCTCTGTCAAAATAGAGGCCGGCTACCCCTTCCATCTCCTGTTGGTCTCTCAATCTTCTTGGTAGAGGAAAGAACCAAACAGACCAGCCCCCTCTGCACACAGACCTTCTGGTTGAGGATCCTTCCCCACTTTGAACTTCCTCTCTCTTTGTCCCAAAAGAGCCGCTGCTCGAGGCTCTCCATTTTTCCCTACAACGGGAGAGAACCCCACAAAACATAGCCCTTCCCCTCGTCAAAATAGAGGCCGGCTACCCCTTCCATCTCCCGTTGGTCTCTCAATCTTCTTGGTAGAGGAAAGAACCAAACAGACCAGCCCCCTCGCACGCACAGACCTTCCCCTTCCCTCGCCGGTTCTTTCTCAAACAAAGCCGCAAAGATCTCCTCCTCCCAGCGGCGATGTCTCCGCCTCAAACCGCCAAAGAACCCACAAGCCAAGAGACCCGGCCTCTCTCCTCACTTGGCCTCAACGACCCGCTCTCCGAGCCAGCCGCCAGCTCGTGAAGACCTGACAATCCCCAACTCTTCTTCATCGGTTCAACCCCACGTAGCAGATCTAGACCGTGAACCAACGGCCGGATCGCCACCAGCAGAGGGAAGCGAACCGGGAGGAAGAAAGAAGACAGGGGAAGAAAAAAAATAAAAATAAAATCATTTGGTTGTGATTTTATGTTATGCAGGTGACTGAAAGATGCACCGCTTGCAGGGAAAGGAAGGGGAGAAGAGGCCGAGCAAGACTCCCTGTTTCCCGAGCCAGTGGCGGAGCGCGTGGAGGGGACGCGCCGCCACCAATCAAATGTCCAGAAGATGTTCCCAGCACTGTTCCGGCGGATCCCAAAAGATGTTCCCAGCAATTCCTGTAGTTTTGAGGTTTATTTTTATAATTTTTGAATTGTATTTGATTTATTTTAAATATGTTATTTTAGAACATGTAAAATGATGTATGAGATGAGCATAGTAAAAAGTATGTGTGAGGGTGTCTTTGTGTTTTCTTTTTCATGTATGTCTTGTAAATGTTAAAATAATACAAAAAAAAAGAATTAAGTTTTTTGAATTTGTATATGGTCAAGTATCCGAAGGATAAATAAAATCATGTTGTATTTTCCGTGAAAATGTAAGAACATGTTTCTACATCTATTTTGAGATTTAATAACCGATTTATTAAAGCCTTAAGAATTTGACTAATATTTTAAATTTTCAAATCACATCAAGCCGCAAAACAGCTTACCTCAAGTAGGGTGCGCTAGGGGTGCTAATACCTTCCTTAGCCACAATCAGTCCCTTACCTTCGAGTCTCTGACAATGACCAGTATATCCGGGTTTCCTAGTAACCCTCAATGAAATATTAGATGGCGATTCTCAAAGAACCAATCAAGCAAAGGAAGAGAAAAATGAACTTTAGCTTGAGTGCTACAACAATATTGAGGAAGTTGTGTGTACTTCCTAAATCCACTAGAATATACAGGGTTTGCTTTTCCACCTTTCCAGTAATTTCATGGTAGAAAACGCCACAGTTCTTTCCAAGGCATCTAGAGAAATACGAGGAACAACCTCTTCTACATTACCCCCTCCATCCTAACCCTCTGCTTTTATAACATCCTCATTTTCTTGCACAATACTCAAAGAATGCAACTTCTTATTCTTACATTTGTGACCAGGGGTAAATTTTTCATCACACCAAAAACATAAACCCTTCAGCCTCCTCTTTTCAAACTCTTGGTTTTTGATGGACTTTGTGGGTTTGATAGGGTTTTTCTAGTTGATATTTTAGGTAGGGTTATTGAACCAGTTTGTAGATTAGGGTTTAGGTAAATTGGTTTATGGGGTAACATGTGTATTTGAGGAGTTTTGTGGTGAAGTATTTCTAGTATTATAGGTAAGATTGGTAGATGAAATGGAATGTTTAATAGGGTACCCTAGGGATTTTTTTGTAGGCTAGGGTGTTTGCTTACAATCTAGCTAGGTTATAGGCATGTTTAAGGGCTTTAGATTCAAACATCTTAATTGTATTTTTGATTTCTACTTCAATGCCCTTCCCTAAAAAAAAAAAAAGAAATAGCAAGGCTTGTTTTTCACTAATCTCAGCCTTATTCCATAGGGCATCAAAATCCCGGATATAGTTTTCCAAGTCCCTAGTTTGTTTCAATTCCATTAGTTGTTTTAGGGATCTTTTTGCCCACCAAATATGTAACTGATGTAACCATATTATTTGATACTTTTACCCATATTTACTTAGTATTTTTGCCTATGTTTTATATATAAAATGCTTTAATATTTTTTTTTAATGTTTTGAAGACACTTTTGGATGCAAGATTAAAAAAGAAGTAAATTGGAGATAATTGACAGATTTGACCTATGATCGATGTTTTGTGCAGAGCTTGAGCTCTAGAAGTCTAAACGAAGTGATTCCACTGGCATTAGAAAACTAACATTCATACCTTACTATGCATATATAGCAAGAAAAATAATAATAATGAAAAGAGCATGGAAATCACAACCTTCAAAGTTGAATCTCGCATTCTGCTAATGTTGACCTTCAGTCATTCCAACTTGAATATCTTGAGCTATAGAAGTTCATTTGATGCAAACTAAATTTTTTTGGATTCTTGACTCAATGACCTATTAGCCTACCAAATGTCAGCAGAAAACAAGCTTATATGAGAGAGATATGATTTTTGCTAAGATGACACATGAATTCTGCCAGCAGACAGGTTTTGTGAAGAAACAAGTCCAAATTACGTCCCAAAGCATCCAAATTGACATCCAAGTCTTTATTTCGGTAATTTAGCTCTTTTAAGTCAAAATTCAAAGCTTGAAGATTTTATGCAAGGTTATTTCTTCTTTTTTAGGAAAATAGTTATTGAACTACTTAATTGTAAATTGTCTAATTAGGAAATGACTATTTTGTAGAAAAAGGATTAGGGTCTCCTAGGATATAAAAAGAAAAAAGAGAAAGGAAAGGGGGGCGGCCAGTCAAGAGAGAAAAAACGCACCTTCCTCTAAAAAACCTAAAATCATGCATTCTTGTTTCTTTTTTATTAGTTGTTCAAGAGACATGCAAGGCTAAACTCTTTTTCTTGGTTTCAAGGACACAGAAACCTTCGGATTTCAAGATCTGTAAGATTTATTTAACCTTTTTTTTTCAGTTTATATAATGAATGAATATGTTTGTTCTCCTATGCTTATTTCCTATGATTGTTTATTTCAATTACTAGAGCGGACTCTAAGTTATCATTGTGAACAATCTATTGCTAAGTTTGCTATCAAAACCGAAGTTGTGGTATATAAACTTGTGAAACACATGAGTTTAATAATTGTGGTGGATGTAAGTTATTAATCTTAGGGAGAACATTTGAACAAATCAAACATGAACTACGAACAATTATATTGTCTAGTTAATCAATTTATCTAGTTCTTAAGGTTGTCATTGAATTAAATTACTACTGTGATTGTTTGATGGTTATGATTAGTTATACAACGAATCTGTTAACTAATCAACGTAACAAAGATAAATATTCAGAGTATAAATTGACGTTTCATTGCCATGATCAGTTATGATTTCTGTAGGTGAACGTTTACTTGTGACCAAGGTTTGTTTTCTTGATAAATTTTGGTTTTCTTTGATTTAGCATTGATTGTTTCTTTTTGTTTACTATAGCATAACATAGATAACTTCAAAATCCCCAGTTGCATATCATATAGCATAAAAATTTGAACTAAACCTTCCTCGTGAGATTGATGCCTTGCTTGCTCTATATTATCTTGTTTATTTAAGCCAGGGTAAGTAATTTGTGTAACCGTGACATCACAATAAATTTTGGCATCGTTGCTGGGGAAGTGATTTTAGTTAATTCTTGTGCTATGATTGTTATTTATTTTGTTTTTTAAAAAAGAGAAACATAAACAGTGTTGCTTGCGACGACACTATATAGTACGATACAGTTACTGTTCAAAACTGATTTCTTGGTGGAATTAGGTTTCAGCCTTTTGTTTCCTGGAGGGAAATGATGTTCTGAACAAAACTAGTCACTTTTGGTCACTATCCCCACCAATATTCAATGGACTTGCCAGAGAAGATCCTCATACTCATCTCAAGGAGTTCCATATGGTTTGTATTGGCATGAAGCCTAACGGAGTTGACAAAGAACAAGTTAAGTTGAAAGCTTTCCCTTTCTCTTTAAAAGGGGCAGCAAATGCATGTCTTTTCTCTATTCTCCCATGTTCCATTGGAACTTGGAATGACATGAAGAAGATTTTTCTTGAAAAGTATTTCTCAGCCTCTCAAGTTGCTAACATAAGAAAAGAAATATGTGGGATACAACAATCTTATGGGGAGACACTCTCCGAGTTTTGGAAAAGATTTGAGCAATTGTGCATTCAATGCCTTCATCATTAGATGTTTGATCAGTTACTCATTCCATATTTCTATGAAGGACTGATGCTTATTGACCGTAGTATTATTGATGTGGCAAGTGGAGGGGCATTGGTAGATAAGACACCCGAGGCTGCACGCCAATTGATCTCAAATATGGCAGCCAACTCGAAACAATTTGGCACCCGTGGAGACTTCCCAAGCAAACAAGTAAATGAGGTAAGTATTTCTAATATTGAGAATAAAGTTAATGATCTTACTTCTCTTATGCGTTCTTTTGCTCTTGGAAATGTACAACAAGTGAAAGTTTGTAGCATATGCTCCTTACAAGAACATGCTTCAAATATGTGCCCATCAATGCAAGAAGATTACATTGAACAAGCTAATCCAGTTGATGGAGCATTCAATGAACAACCTCAATGTAAGTATGATCCATTTTCTAACATGTACAATCCTGAATAGAGAGATCATCTGAACTTACGCTATAGGAACCCACCTCAACAAGGTAATCAAGGCCGACAGTTCCATAGATTTTAGCCCTAACAAAATTATCAAGCGAGACAGCCCCCTGCATTCATAAATTCTAATGTTATGGGGTCATCGAATCATGATATTCATGAGATGATGAAAACCTTGGCTTCTAATACAGTGACATTGCAACAAAATTTCATGTCTTTTTAACAGGAAACAAGGTCAAGCATTCACAACTTAGAGAAGCAAATGGGGCAAGTAGATTCAAGTGTAGGGAAATTGGAGGCGCAAATGAATGGAAAATTGCCCTCCCAAACATTGAATCCAAAAAAGAATGTTAATGTGATCACACTGTGAAGTGGGAAAGAACTTGAAGAGCAAAGGTCGAAATAAATTAAGATGGAGGAAGAAAAGGAGATAGAAACCGAATTGAGTGTAAAGAAGAAACATCCTCTTTCTCTTACAAAAACTAAAACAACGACCGATACTCCAAAGGTAAGTCCTAATTCAATAAATTCTAGTTTTAAGATAACTGCCCCCTTTCCTGTGAAACTCAACATTTCTTTGATTGATGTTATCAAGCAAATTCCCAAGTATACCAAATTCTTGAAGGAGTTGTGGACTACCAAAAGAGCTTACAAGCTAAAAGGTTATGAAATGGTAAGTATGGGTGAAGTTGTATCAGTTGTTGTTCAAAAGAATAAAAAGGATGAACTCATTCCTACTCGCATGTCGAATGGTTGAAGAATGTGTGTTCATTATAGAAAACTTAATCTTTCTACATGTAAAGATCATTTCTTATTACCATTCATGGACCAAATGCCTGAACACCTGGCAGGTAAGTCTTTTTATTGCTTTCTTGATGGATATAGTGGATATAATCAGATTGTTATTAATCCTGAAGATTAAGAAAAGACTACATTTACATGTCCATTTGGTACATATGCATATAGGAGAATGCCTTTTGGTCTCTGTAAGTGACGAGATCAAAGAGTTGATGTCTTATCCCAAGTGTAGGAGTGTTAAAGTAATAAATAACTGGGTAAGACCGGGTCGATCCACAGGGAGGTCAACTATATAAATTATAAGTAATACACACACACACACACATATAATATAATAAAACAAAGAATTAAATAGAACTTTAAGATGTGAGATTAATGTGAGGATTAAACAATGATAAAAACAATTACCAAGGTTAGAGGATCCACTAATGGTATTAGAAATAAGTATAGTATGAAAGAGAATTTAGAGAGAGATGCTTTCCTTCACTTGAAGTTTCTCCTCCGGATCCTGCTGCTAAGCTCCGTGAGATCATTTCTTCACACCTCCCATGGTCAGTCCAACATCAGCACCTCTATTCCAGCAACCAGTGAGCATGCGATGGATCTTGTCCGAAATCCTAATGGGTTCCTCCTAGAAGCTTCTGATGATGGGGATTTTACTGGTTCATCTGGGACTCCTGATTAGTACTTAAAAGTGCATTTTTATCAAGGTTTTATATCATCATTTTGCACTTGAAGTATCAATAACTCCTTAACTAAAGCATGTTTTATAATAACATATCTAATTACATAAGATACCTTTAATTTATGGTAAATGTTAATCTTAAATGCAAGCCTATCACATAAATGAAAGAATTGATTGATGAGTTGAAGTACTGAAATTGAAAGGACAAAAAGATGGCTAAAGAGATGCTGGTGCAGTCCAAACTGGAACACAGTTCGGTAATTGGGTCATATCTGGAGCTGTAGATCTTGGATTTAGGTCCATTTTATATGGATGGAAAGATAAGACATAGGCCTACAACTTTTATGTGGAGCCCAAGATTTAACAAGGCCGTTTTCAAGTCCAAATTGTAGCAAAAACAAAGAAGTCCGAATCTGTCCTGCAGCCCAGACACTGTTCAGTGTTTAGCCCATATCTCAAGTTCTAGAAGTCCAAATGATCTCAAATTTTTACCCTGGAAATATGAGACAATTTCCTAGAACTTTCATGATTCAAGTTTGTTCAAATTATGACGTCATCAATGACGTTTTTGGCAGACAAGAAGATAAGAATTGTCACCAAGTCAAGATGTGGCCACCCACTCATCAATTAGTCAACAAATCAATAGTTTCGAATTTTGGCCTATAAAAGGAGGCATTTGCCATGTATTTAGGCATCTTGGTTTTCAGATCAAGATCATGCTCTTGCTTTCTCTCTTTATATTTTGTAATGCTTAAGTTTTGCTTATATTAATCTCTTGCTTATGCTTTTCATTTCCTTTCCTTATTTATTTATGTTTCTTTCTTTCATTATGTCTAGCTAAATTAATTATGTCAAGGTGAAAAGGGTACACTAATGGTGTAAGAATAAGTATAATATAAACTTAACATGGACCTTAACGTTGGATACTAACATGCTTTATATTTGTTATCTTGTTCACTTTTAATACTTTGCTTGTTAAATGGTTAATCTAGATTTATGTTGTATAACACTTGGTACAACAAATACTTGGCACTTTCATAGCCCATACCGTATGGTATAACCGACACTGAGCTATGAAAGGAACTTGATTTGTTGTTAACATAAGTTATAATCATGAATGCCGAAAACATTTACAAGTATTAGCATTATTCGAATAAGATAGCTAATGTAATCATGTTAACAATTTATAATCTGATTGGAACCTCCTTTGTGTGTGGTTTCCAATTGAATAATAAGAGTTTATATTATACTTGTTTGAAATACCATTAGTGGATCCTCTAACCTTGACATTTGTTGTTATCATTGTTTAATCCTTACGTTAATCTTCCATCTCAAAGTTCTCATCGACTTCTTCCTCTTCTTCCTCACTGTTATTATTATTATTATTGTTGTTGTTGTTATTGTTACTTTTGTATTATTGTTATCTATAATTTATACAATTAACCTCCCCGTGGTTCGACCCCGGTCTTTGCCTGGGTTATTTATTACTTTGACACTCCTGCACTTGGGAGAAGACATCAATCTTTTGGTCGTGTCAACTCCTCCCTCCGACGTGCTTGATGACCCACCATTCTTGCTGGGGTTGATCAACTGCCTTAGAGATGGTCAATTGATGAGTGTCCCCATTGTTCAGGTATTGTTCAGCGTTGTGCTTTTCTTAGATCTAGAAGTGGTAGGCCAGCTCCTGCCTCTCCCACTTCATAATTTTTACCCATCTGGATCTTTTGGGAGTTCCATCTCCCTCTGCATCATCATGGGGTTCTTCCCTCATGATTTGTCCTCTATCCAGTCTTTTGGCTGGTTTGTTGCTCTGTCTCCCTATGAGACAACGTTTGGTGTTTTTGCTTTCTGGCTGTGGTTTTGCTCTCAATGATGCCTATTTACCGAGCCTAGGGCAAGCTTAGTTGGTTACAGTCTTTCAGTGGTGTGAACTCTGTATTGGGATGTTGGGTCTGGTTCCCTCATCTCTTGTTCCTGCTGATTGTAGTTGGTGGCCTCTGCTTCGCTTATTGTCTCTGTGTATACTGCATGTTGATAGCCATCTGGTCAGCTAGTTTGTCGCACGTGTGCGGCGTCGCAGCGAATATTCCCCTTTATCAGAAAATGTATAATATCTATCTGGCAAATATAGAGAGACAATAAATTCTTGTCTTTTATCAGTGAAAAATGGAATGGGAGTCGCCACCTAGTATTTTGGTCACTAGGAACCCTAACTGGTCTTAGAGATCGGGTACGGAGACTGGTTGCGTAAAGGAAAGGTATTAGCACCCCAAATACGCCTTATCTAAGGTAAGCTGCATTGTTTGATTGTCTGATAAAAAGCTAATGTGTTATCGTATTTCTAGTTGTTGGTCTGTCTATGGTTTAAGAAAAGTCCTCCTCAGTAAGGAGGTCCTTATCTTATCAGGTAAAAACCTAACCGTTCTAACATCTATATGAAAAATATATTTTTAATATCAGGACTACGTTCTACGTATAAATTCATAATCCAAATACTAAAAGAAGACAAAAAGATTTTTTTAGAATTTTTGAAATATTAGCCTAGTTCTCATGGCTCCAACAAACTTCTTGTTATAGCCAAAGTGCATACTAATACATATATTTTTTTTGAAATTTTTTTGTTGTATGAAAATATGATGCGATGATTTTTTCTCTTTATTTTGGAGAGACTAGGCTGTATGCATGAAAACAAAATATTTTTTTTTATTTTATATTTTTGATGTCTCGATGAAAACTGGGTATTTTAATACTGAATTTGTATCTTTACGGTATAAAAATACAAACCAGTATCAAACGATTTTGATAAAAATATGCAGGACAATCAACAAATTTTTTTAAGGATTTTTCATAACTTTTTTTAATTTTTTTCTATATCTATAAATTTATAAATAATATAAATACATTATAATATATAATATAATATTAGGTGGGCTGGGCTGGGCAGACCTAACTAACTGGGCCGGACTCAGCCCCAAAAGGGTTGGGCTGATCTCGACCCAACAGTTCTCTTTTTTTTAGTCCGGGCCAGACCCGGCCTGGATAGCAAGGCTAGGCCAGAATTAATCCGGCCCACAAAATATTAGGGCTGGGCGAGAACCGCCCGGCCCGAGAAGGAAACCCACAAGGGCCGGGCCGAACCAGCCTGCCCAAAGCAACAACAAAAACCAACGGGGGTTATTATTCCCCCCAATCCTCGCATGCGAACGACCGTTCTGCATGCAGGAGGAAACGCAGCAATAAAATAAATGAGGGGGAAGAAGAGTTTACCTAGCGCGGAGAAGGTGGTGCCTTGCTGGTCGGACTGCGTCACCGGCGGTGCTGTGGCGGAGGCCGGTGGCAGTGTCATGGCTCACGGACTGCGGCTCCAAGCAGCGGCGCTACTATTTCAAGCAGCGGAGAGAGAGGGTCTTCCTCTTCCCCTCTCCTCTAGTTTTTTCTTTTTTTTCTTTCTCTCTGTTTCGTTTACCAGCGGTCGTCCCCTTGTCTTCTCGGTTTTCTTTTGTTTTTGTTTCTAAATTTCTCTCCCGGTTTCAAGCTTCCCCTTAATCTTTCCTTTCACTCTCTATTTCGTTCCTCTCTTTTCGGTCACCTTTTTTCCGGTTCGTCCTCTCGGTTCATTCCCCTCTTCTCCTCCTCCTTTTTCCTACTTTGTTTTCATTTTTTCTCTTCGTTTTCTTTTTTGTTCTCCCTCTTTCTTTTTTGTTCCTCCTTCTTTCTTTTTCCCTTCATGCTGGGGTTGGGGCGGTATTTATAGGGCAAAAGGGAGTGAGGGCATCCCTATTGTCACCTTATCACATCGCATGGGGAGCAGGGCTGGTGCCGAGTTGGCTGGCCAGTAGGCGTGGTTAAAGGGCGCGGCTCCCCCAGTCTCTCATCATGAGGGTGTGTGGGGCTTCGGATGTTGGCAGAGCGAGCGGCACGAGGGAGTTAATGAAGAAAGAAGAAGAAGAAGAAGAAAACGCTTTCTCTTCTCCTGCTGCACGTTCAGGGGAAGAAGAAAGGGGAACAGTGTCGCTCAAAACGACACCGTTCTGTTTCCCCTTTTTTTTCACATGAAACAGCTTCGTTTTATACAGAACACGTCGTTTCATTTAAATGTGGCGCCAACATATTTTTTCCAAATCAGTCCTTAATTTATCCTTTGTTCTTTTAAGTCCTCACAATGTAATTTGGATTTTAAGAATTAATTCAATTGCATCCCTGCCAATTTTAGTAGTCGCCCTTATAGTTGGCCGTGTTTTTCACTTCAATCCTTGGTTTTGAATTTGAGCATTTTGACCCTCAATTGATTAATAAACTTCCAATTTCTTCAATTTAGTCCCTGAATCCATCAATTACAAGCCCTCTATTTACGAGCCTTTTCCAATTTGATCCTTGGTTTCAGATTTTCTCAATTAAGTCCTTAATTGACCATTAAACTTCAATATTTATGCAATTAAGCCCCTGATTTAACCAAATCAACTCTCAAAAATTATAATTTGACTCCAGAAATTTAATATCTTCCAATTAAAGCCCAAATTGACCTAAAAATCAATTTTCCTTATAATCAAACCCTCTATAAATTCAATTAAACCTTCAATAAAATCCAATTGAGTCCATAAATATCCAATTTTAGACTTTTCTCTGTAAATTAAATTTTCTTTTCCCACAGGGCTCTCATCATTCAAGTATATACTGTAAAAAATTTCAATCCTTGTATTTTTGAACCTCCTTAATTAATTTTTCTGATCCTTTTCTGAGCGCTCCAACCTCCTATTATTTTTCTAATTTCTTCCAGCTATATATTTATATATTTATTTTTATTTTTGTGTGGGGACCCAAAAATGGGTTACAATAGATGCCCCCTCTTTATAATACTTATGGAGTAGGGGTTTTGCATAGTAAGTTTTATAAAGATAAACAAAACTGAACTGCCAAAACTGATCTTGTCAAGGCTTGATCGATCTGAAACTTTGTCTTTACAGCAATCCTCTTCAACCCAAAACTACGATCAAAACTTAGTCATCTTGAGATCCCAATCTGTCGATCCTTTGACTTCTAACTTTGATTAGAATAACTTGGAATTCCATCTGAGATCTCTTCTGGCGACCTCTTTTAACCAAAAAAATCTATATTTGTAGCTTGGCCAACCTGAAATCCCATCTGGTGATTTTCTTTAGCCATAGCTAATATCTGTGTTGCGATTGGGTTAACCTGAGATCCCTTCTGGCGACCTCCTTTAACCAAAACCAAAAACCTATAATTATAGCTCAATCAACCTGGAATCCTACCTGGTGATTCCCTTTTACCAAAAGCTGAAAGATGAGATCCCTTCTGGCGACCTCCTTTAACCAAAACCGAAATATGAGATCCCTTCTGGCAACTTCCTTTAAGCAAAACCAAAAAACTATATTTGTAGCTCGGTTAACCTGGAATCCCATCTGGCGATTCCCTCTAACCAAAGCTAAAATATGAGATCCCTTCTGGTGACCTCCTTTGACCAAAGCTGAAATATGAGATCCCTTCTGGCGACCTCCTTTAACCAAATCCAAAATATGAGATCCCTTCTAGCGACCTCCTTTAACCAAATCCGAAATATGAGATCCCTTCTAGCGACCTCCTTTAACCAAATCCGAAATATAAGATCCCTTCTACCGACCTCCTTTAAGCAAAACTAAAAAACTATATTTATAGCTCGATCAACCTGGAATCCCATCTGGCGATTCCCTCTAACCAAAGCTGAAATATGAGATCCCTTTCTGGCGACCTCCTTTGACCAAAGCTGAAACATGAGATCCCTTCTGGCGACCTCCTTTAACCAAATCCGAAATATGAGATCCCTTCTGGCGACCTCCTTTAATCAAAACCAAAAACTATATTTGTAGCTCGGTCAACCTGGAATCCCATCTGGCGATTCCCTCTAACCAAAGCTGAAATATGAGATCCCTTTCTGGCGACCTCCTTTGACCAAAGCTGAAACATGAGATCCCTTCTGGCGACCTCCTTTAACCAAAGCTGATATCGATGTCGTTCTTCCTGATGGCAAGGTTTGAACCTTTCATTTTCTTTTAAAAATTTCCTAATAGGTTCTTCTCACTTTATTGTTGTTCCAGAATCAAAACTGTGATTCTTTGCTATCATCAACTCAATGATTCTTTTTTCATCCACAATCTTGTTGTATTACATTAAGGATTCCTCCTGTAACAATTCAAAAAACATATATGCAATGATTTATGATTAGATGTCATGCATGCATTCTTACCTGGTTTTGAAACATAGGTCCCATCATCATCTTCTATTTCATGAAACTCTCTCTTGACATGAGCTTGCTTTTAAAGTCGTATGCTAGATTCATTTCTCGTGCTGCCTATCATATCTTAGAGAAGAAGTCTTCGGCTTTTTACAAGTAGCTTTTTTTCAAAAATGTATGATTTGTCTTTGCCTTCTTTGTCATGCTCTTGTCAAATGCTTTAGCTTAATTTTCAAATCTATGGGCTTTCGTCCCATTTCAAATACGTAAAAATTTTCATGAAACATCTCTTATTGCCCCTAGTGTAGGGGTGTGATCGTAGTCTGGGCTTTTATATGAAGAAGAAATTCATTCAGCCAATGATAAACTTTTTAGTGAGTGATGAGATAACGAGAGGTGAATTTTTTTTTTCATTTCAAAAAACGCACTGTTATGATTGACAAACTCTATTCTTATTTTTCTTCTCTTCCCCTTTTTAACATTCTTCTTTCTAGAAAACAAATTGAGTGTTGTGAGATCAATGCGATAAAAAAAGAAATCGATGGCCAAAATTCGCTTTATTGATTTAGGAGCATACATCAAGCGTAATATCTTTTTACAGAGTCGGAATTCACAGGCCTAGCTAGGTCTCCTCCATCCATTCTAGCCAACTTTAACGCTCCTCCTGAGAATGCCTTCTTTACTACGCAAGGACCCTCGTAATTTGGTGCCCATTTGCTTTGATCTTCTTCAGGTAACGACAATATTTTCTTCAATACTAGATACGCTTCTTGAAACAACTGTGATCTAACATTTTTATCGTATGCCTTAGCCATGCGTTTCTGGTAAAGTTGATGATGACATATTATAGCTATCCTCTTTTCACTGATCAGGTTCAGTTGTTCATATCTCACTTTGGCCCACTCAGCGAGGTTCTAGTTCGGAATCTATCAATACTCTTAATGATGGGATTTCCACTTCCAAAAGTATCATTGCCTCCATACCGTACACCAGAGAATATGGGGTAGTCCCTGTCGAGGTCGTGACTATAGTGCGGTATGCATGGAGAGCAAATAGCAACATCTCATGCCAATCTCTATACGTGACTACCATTTTCTAAATAATCTTTTTGATGTTCTTGTTGATGGCTTCTACTGCGCCGTTCATTTTTGGCCGGTATGGTGAGGAATTCGAATGCTTGATCTTCCATTTAGTACACAGCTCCACTATCATTTTGTCGTTGAAATTCTATGCATTGTCTGTCACTATCTTTTTCGGAGGACCATATCGACAAATCAAGTCCTTTTCTACAAACCTCTTCACTACCTTCTGTGTTACGTGGGCATACGAATTAGCTTCCACCCATTTTGTGAAGTAGTCAATAGCTAAGAGGATGAATTTATGACCATTGCTAACTTTTGGGCTAATAGGACCGATCACATCAATTCCCCACATTGCAAATGGCCAAGGAAATATTAGATTAAATAGAGGAGCTGGAGGCGTATTGACCTTATCACTATAAACTTGACACTTATGACATTTCCTGACATAGTCGATATAGTCTTTCCCTAGTGTCATCCAAAAATAACCAGCCTTTTATATTTTCCTTGCTATCATATGCCCGCTAGCATGGGTTGAGCAAATCCCTTCATGGACCTCTCGCAATGCCTTTTTAGCATCTGTCTCATTCAAACACCTTAGCAGGGTTCCATCAAACGATCTTTTATATAAAATCTCTCCATCTAAATAGAAGTCTATGGCCAACCTTCTTAAGGTTTTCTTATCCGCTTTAGAAGCTCCCACCGGTGAGCTTCTAAATGGGTGAGTAATACCAAGGCTTTCCATCTATCTCTCCTTCAACTAAACAACAGTGAGTTGGGTCATTTCTAATGTCAATGTGTACAGGTTGTACTTTATACTTGAGATCAATGGTAGTCATAGCAGCTAGCATGGCCAAAGCATCCGCAAAATGATTCCCCTCCCTTCCTAGATGGGCGAATCTAATCTCTTCAAATTCCTTTGCTAGTGTAGATAGATATTCCTGGTACAGCCTCAACTTTTCCTCCTTGGTCTGTCATTCCCCTTTAACCTGACAGATAATCAACATTGAATCCCCATATACATCTATCTTCTTTATCTTTAGCTCTAATGTCGCTTCTAAACCGAGGATACAAGCTATGATACTCAGCTGTATTGTTGGTGCACTCGAAATGCAGTTTAACCGAAACCGGATACTGTTTCTTATTAGAAGAGATTTTTACCGCACCGGCCCCGTTACCATATACATTCACTGCCCCATTAAAAAATATGGTCCACCAAGTTGTCTTCTCTTCTTCTTTTTCTATTGACAATATATCTTCATCGGGGAAATCAAAATCCAAAGGTTTGTAATCTTCAACAACATTATCAGCCAGATGGTCCGCAATGGCACTCCCTTTTACGGCTTTCCTTGTCATATACACTATGTCATATTCTGCTAATAAAACTTGCCACCTTGCAATTCGGCTTGAGAGAAAGGGCTTGTTACAAATATGCCTCAGAGGATCCACTTTTTAAATGAACCAAGTGGTATAGTATAACATATAATGTCGTAATCTCTTTGCCGCCCAAACCGACGCACAATGAGAGCCTTTCTATCTTCGTGTATCTAGACTCGCATTCGGTAAGTTTCTTACTTAAGTAATAAATAGCTCTCTCCTTCCTTCCGGTTTCATCATGCTGACCCAATACACATCCCATGGCTACTTTGGTTACTGTTAAATATAATACCAGAGGTTTTCCTGATATCGGAGGAACCAATAAAGGTGGATTTTGTAAATAATGTTTGATTTTATTGAATGCATCCTCACACTCCTCATTCCAGGTTCCAGGATTCTTTTTCCTTAATAGTCGGGATATAGGTTAACATGTTGTTGTTAGCTGAGCTATAAACCGAGCAATGTAGTTCAATCTTCCCAAGAATCCTCTTACTTCTTTCTCCGTCTTAGGGGATGACATAACTTGAATGACCTTTATTTTATCTGGATCCACCTCTATACCTCTATCACTTACCACAAATCCTAATGGCTTACCTGATTTAACTCCGAATGAACATTTTGCAGGATTGAGCTTTAATTCATACTTCCTCAACCTCTCAAATAACCTCCTCAAAACTTCAATATGATCTTCTCCCTTTTTAGACTTGGCAATCATATCATCTACATACACCTTAATTTCCCTGTGCATCATGTCATGGAATAGAGTCACCATTGCCCTTTGATAGGTTGCTCCTGCATTCTTCAAACCAAATGGCATGACCTTGTAGCAATAAGTCCCCCAAGGTGTGAAAAAAGTTGTTTTTGCCTTATCCTCTAGAGCCATTTTTATCTGGTTGTATCCTGAAAAACCATCCATAAAGGAATATGTAGAACTTCGGGCAGCGTTATCCACTAAAACATCTATGTGTGGTAGAGGAAAATCATCTTTGGGGCTAGCTCTATTCAAATTCCGAAAATCCACACAAACTTTAATCTTCCCCTCCTTCTTAGGCACCACAACAATGTTAGATACTCATTGTGGATATCTAACTACTTCTAGAAAGCCAGCATCCTATTGCTTCTTGAGTTCTGCCTTGACGTTGATCCAGACATCCAGGTGGGCCCTCCTCAACTTTTGCTTGACTGGTTTACAACCTTCTTCCAATGGTATCTTGTGTATTACAATATTTGTATCCAAATCGGGCATATCTTCATAGGACCAAGCAAAGACATCTAAATATTCTTGTAATAGGGCGATCATTTTTGTCCTTTATTCAGAAGTAATTAAGGTACCTATTTTCAACTCTTTCTTGAGTTGATCACTACCTACATTGATGGTTTTGAGTTCCTCTATGGCAAGCTTCCAAGTTTGTTCTCGTTGTTCCACTAGCCTAGTGAATTCACTGATATTGCTTTCATCCCACTCCTCTTCTTTCATAGCTATCACATGTTCGTTCAAGTTTGGCAATTTATTCTTGATGCTAAATGTATGTGATGTTGTAGGAGATCTGCTTTTAGGATTCTTGAAAGCGGGAAGTGTTTGGTGTAAATGCATAAAAACACAATTTTGAAAAGTACGTGATCTCATCATTTATTTAAAGAAAAGATGGGCTCAATGACAAACACAAAATCTAGCTGACATCATGAGCCTTGATTGTCAACTAGAGAAAATAAAAGCAAACAAAAGCAATGACAAAAGGATGTTAAGGCAAACAAAGTTGGTTTACATTTTGAAAACTACTAGAGCTTCTTGGGTCACCCAGTTTTGAAACTTCTCGCCTTGAGCCAACTTGCGCACAAAGGTCTTGGCGGAGACTTCTTCTAGTGTGTGGATAGTCAGTTGTGGCAGCGCTTCATCTCCCTTTCCTGCTATTGTCTTCATGTCATCTCCTTCCACCTCATTTTCCTCCAATGTGTTTATGCCCATATTTGCCAGTTCTTGACCAAGGCTTTCGGCTCCTTTATCATGTTGCATTATGTATGCAGCTTTTGGGAATGACACGCTAAGGGGAGGGATTTCTAGCTTTTCTTCTTCAGGCTCCCTTCCTTCAATTCTAGCTATTCTTCTTTCCCTTCTCCGACCAGCAACCCATCGATGATCCTCCTTGTTAGGTTTATACCCTAGCCCAAATCTTTGATCAGCACATGTCATCTTTGCCGGATTAACCCCTTCTGGTACCCTGGCGATAGGGTTATATTGAAATGGGATCCTGCGTTCTAAGAAGCATTGAGTCGCCATCCTTGCTGCTTTTGAGATCCTTGACCTTCTCAGTACTGTGTTCTCCAGCACCTAGTCAGTGTTCACAATCTCAAAAGCATGGATATTGTTATCCTTGCAATCATCTGCCTCGATAAAAGGTACATCCACATTCTTTATCATGGATATTGTCTCCTCAGCTTTGACAGTTACCAATATCCCATTCATGATATACTTTAGGCATTGGTGCAATGATGAAGCTACGACCCCTGCTGCATGAATCCAAGGTCTTCCTAACAACATACTATAGGAAGGGTGGATATCCATAACTTGAAGTGTCACTAGGAACATTTGTGGTCCCATATATAGCTCCACTTCTAAAGTCCCAATTATTGGCCTAGGTGAGCCATCATACTCTAGCCATCATAGTACTTGGCTTCATATGAGATTCATCGATCGGCATTTCTTTCAGAATGTGCTTTGGCAACATGTTAAGAGCTGAGCCATTATCGACGAGCACTTTTCCTATGAAGCAATCCTTGCACCTAACCGTAATGTATAAGGGCTTATTATGTCTGGTACTTTCAGCATCAAGCTCGTCAGCCGTGAAGTATAGGTAATTAGTTGCGTGGATCTTCCCCATGAGATGCTCCATGGTTTTATGTTCAATGTCTTGGGGTACATACGCCTCATTCAATACCTTTTGCAAGGCGTTTTGGTGCGGCTTAAAGTTGAGTATCAAGGACATAAGGGAGATCCTAGTTAGAGTCTTTTTTAGTTGATCTACTATGCCGTATTCGCTATGCTTGATCAATTTCAAAAATTCATTTGACTCCTCTTTCGGTATCGGTTTATTAACTTCTAGTGCTTTGTCAAGATCTACCACTTATTTGCCCTTTGCCTTCCTCAACTCCTCGGGCGTAAAGCAATGACCACTCTGAGTCAAACCACTAATCTCAGTTAGGAACAAAGGAAGAGGAGTTCGAATGTTGGAGGCATAACCATAATTATAAGGCATGGCATTGTGATTTCCTTTTGTGCAGGAAGGTTTAACCAATATTAGCCTTGGTGGCCCATTAGCTGTTTGTTGGACCCTACATACTCCTATCATCTCATCTTGACCTTCCATCATACTCACCTCACCCCTACTCTCCATGGGTTCAATCCTCAACTCCCCCATTTTCAGTATTTTTGCAATCTTTTCGCAAAACTCGATGCAGTCCTCAATATGATGTCCATCTCTTCCATGGAATTCACAGTAATCACATCCCTCCAAATGGCTCTCCACATTTGTCTTTAGAAATCCTGATTGTACCAACATGTCGTACAACTTCTTCATGGAAACCTTCAATGCCTTGCATTGATTTCCAACTTCTATCATGCCTACTCCACTACTACTTGGGGTGTGTTTAGGCAATGGGTTTGAATTAACATTGGGCTTGTCTTCAAAGGATACCCATCTTATCTTAATAAGCTCCAATAACCTCTTCTTGAAAGCATAGCAGGTTTCAATCCCATACCCTGGATTACCCGCATGGTACTCGCAAGTCAACTCGGGCTTGTACCAAATTGGGAATGGTGGTTGTAATGATAGTGCAGGGATAGGAGCTATGTGTCCAATACTCAATAATTTGGCATACATGTCCTTCAAAGGCATGGGTAACGGCGGCAGTTGTTTTGTAGTGTATCTTGTATTTGGTCTTTGGTGGTGGTTCTGGTTGTTCGACTGGTTATTTGTTCGATTGGGGGGAAAAGGTTGGCTAATGTTCATGTGGGAGAATTGGGAGGTAGGTACTTGTGCATTATAAGAATCTACTCCCTTGCCTTTGTATCCACCTTCCAAGCTGTTAATATCACCTTCCCTCTTTCTTCCAATAAAAACCTTCTTCTCTAACGGCTCAGCTATATGCCCACTTTAATCCATTGCTCTATCCTTTCAGCTATACGCACCGCATCATAGAAATGCTGAGAGGAGCTACCCATTAAATGCTCATAATAAGGTGCCTTAAAGGTATTGGCAAACAAGGTCACCATTTCTGTTTCTATCAGAGGGGGTTGGACATGCATTGCCTAATCCCTCAACCTTTGTGCATAAGCCCTTGCCGACTCTTGGCTCCTCTTCTTCATTGACATTAGACTTGTTCTGTCAGGAGCTATTTCCATGTTAAACTTGTACTGCTGATTAGTACTTAAAAGTGCATTTTTATCAAGGTTTTAGATCATCATTTTGCACTTGAAGTATTAATAACTCCTTAACTAAAGCATGTTTTGTAATAACATATCTAATAATATAAGATACCTTTAATTTATAGTAAATGTTCATCATAAATGCAGGCTTATCACATAAATGAAAGAATTGATTGATGAGTTGAAGTACTGAAATTGAAAGGATAAAGAGATGGCCAAGCATAGAAAAGAGATGTTGGTGCAGTCCAAACTGGAACATTGTTTGGTAATCGGGTCATATCTGGAGCTGTAAATCTCGGATTTAGGTCTACTTTATATGGATGGAAAGGTAAGACATAGGCCTACAACTTTCATGGGAGCCCAAGATTTAACAAGGCCATTTTCAAGTCCAAATTGTAGCAACAATGAAGAAGTGCGAATCTGTCTTGCAGCCCAGACATTGTTCAGTGTTCAACCCATATCTCGAGTTCTAGAAGTCCAAATGATCTCACATTTTTACCCTGGAAAGATGACACAATTTCCTAGAACTTTAATGATTGAAGTCTGTTCAAATTATGAAATTATCAATGATGTTTTTGGCTGACAAGAAGATAAGAATTGTCACCAAGTCAAGATGTGGCCACCCATTCATCAATTAGTCAACAAATCAATAGTTCTGAATTTTGGCCCATAAAAGGAGGCATTTGCCATGTATTTAGGCATCTTGGTGTTCATATCAAGATCATGCTCTTGCTTTCTCTTTTTGTATTTTTAATGTTTAAGTTTTGCTTTCATTAATATCTAGTTTATGCCTTTCATTTCTTTTTCTTTACTTAGTTAACTTCTTTCTCATTTATGTTCTTATCTTGTTTATTTATGTTTCTTTCTTTCATTATGTGTAACTAAGTTAATTATGTCAAGGTGAAAAGGGTACACTAATGGTGTAAGAATAAGTATAATATAAACTTAACTTGGACTTTAATGTTGGATACTAACATGCTTTGTATTTGTTATCTTGTTCACTTTTAATACTTTGCTTGTTAAATGGTTAATCTAGATTTATGTTATATAACACTTGGGACAACAAATACTTGGCACTTTCATAGCCCATACTGTATGGTATAACCGACACCTAACCCATGAAAGGAACTTGATTTGTTGTTAACATAAGTTATAATCATGAATGCCTGACAACATTTACAAGTATTAGCATTATTCAAATAAAATAACTAATGTAATCATGTTAACAATTTATAATCTGATTGGAACCTTCTTGTGTGTGGTTTCCAATTGAATAATAAGAGTTTATACTATTGATTAGTACTTAAAAGTGCATTTTTATCAAGGTTTTATATCATCATTTTGCACTTAAAGTATCAATAACTCCTTAACTAAAGCATGTTTTATAATAACATATCTAATTATATAAGATACCTTTAATTTATGGTAAATGTTCATCTTAAATGCAGGCCTATCACATAAATGAAAGAATTGATTGATGAGTTGAAGTACTGAAATTGAAAGGACAAAGAGATGGCCAAACTTAGAAAAGAGATGCTGGTGCAGTCCAAACTTGAACACTGTTCGGTAATTGGGTCATATCTGGAGCTGTAGATCTTGGATTTAGGTCCGTTTTATATGGATGGAAAGATAAGACATAGGCCTACAACTTTCATGTGGAGCCCAAGATTTAAAAAGGCCGTTTTCAAGTCCAAATTGTAGCAACAACGAAGAAGTCCGAATCTGTCCTGCAGCCCAGACACTGTTTAGTGTTCAGCCCATATCTCGAGTTCTAGAAGTCCAAATGATCTCAAATGTTTACCCTGGAAAGATGAGACAATTTCCTAGAACTTTCATGATTCAAGTTTGTTCAAATTATGACGTCATCAATGACGTTTTTGGCGAGACAAGAAGATAAGAATTGTCACCAAGTCAAGATGTGGCCACCCACTCATCAATTAGTCAACAAATCAATAGTTCCGAATTTGGCCTATAAAAGGAGGCATTTGCCATGTATTTAGGCATCTTGGTTTTCAGATCAAGATCATGCTCTTGCTTTCTCTCTTTATATTTTGTAATGCTTAAGTTTTGCTTATATTAATCTCTTGCTTATGCTTTTCATTTCCTTTCCTTGTTTATTTATGTTTCTTTCTTTCATTATGTCTAGCTAAATTAATTATGTCAAGGTGAAAAGGGTACACTAATGGTGTAAGAATAAGTATAATATAAACTTAACATGGACCTTAACGTTGGATACTAACATGCTTTATATTTGTTATCTTGTTCACTTTTAATACTTTGCTTGTTAAATGGTTAATCTAGATTTATGTTGTATAACACTTGGTACAACAAATACTTGGCACTTTCATAGCCCATACTTGTATGGTATAACCGACACACGAGCTATGAAAGGAACTTGATTTGTTGTTAACATAAGTTATAATCATGAATGCTGAAAACATTTACAAGTATTAGCATTATTCGAATAAGATAGCTAATGTAATCATGTTAACAATTTATAATCCTGATTGGAACCTCCTTTGTGTGTGGTTTCCAATTGAATAATAAGAGTTTATATTATACTTGTTTGAAATACCATTAGTGGATCCTCTAACCTTGACATTTGTTGTTATCATTGTTTAATCCTTACGTTAATCTTCCATCTCAAAGTTCTCATCGACTTCTTCCTCTTCTTCTTCCTTGTTATTATTATTATTATTGTTGTTGTTGTTATTGTTACTTTTGTATTATTGTTATCTATAATTTATACAATTAACCTCCCCGTGGTTCGACCCCGGTCTTGCCGGGTTATTTATTACTTCGACACTCCTGCACTTGGGAAAAGACATCAATCTTTTGGTCGTGTCAAGTTTTTGGCGCCGCGCCGGGGAGGTAAATTCTTGTACAAATTATAGTATTTATTTTATTTTCTCTTTTCTCTTTTCTTGTATCTAACTTTGTTTCTTTTGTTTTGTTTCTCTTTCTTTTATTTTCTTCTTCATTTTATTCTCCTACACGTGCATGAGAGTGTGGTCACGTACATTAAGTGGTAGACTTTGTAGGGTATCCTCATCATTTTCGGGAAAATATGGTGAAGAAGATAACCAATCGCTTCATAATGAGAATAATGAGAATATTCGGGTTAGAACTCTTAGAGATCACATGAATCCCACAAGAACAAGTGCACCCTCATGCATAGTTTTTCCTCCGATGCATCTCATTTTAATTTTAAGACAGGCATTATTCAACTTTTACCATCTTTTCATGGCTTAGATTTAGAAAATCCATACTTGCATTTAAGGGAATTTGAGGAGGTTTGCAACACGTATAATGACTCAAATTGTAGCATGAACACCATTAGATTGAAGCTTTTTCCTTTTTCATTAAAAGATAAAGCTAAAACATGGGTACAAAATTTGAGACCTGGATCCATTCGTGCTTGGGATGAAATGCAACAACAATTTTTAAAGAAGTTTTTTCCATCCCACAGAACAAACTCTTTCAAAAGACAAATCATTACTTTCTCTCAAAAACCGGGAGAAACATTTTATCAATGTTGGGATAGGTATCGAGACTTGCTTAATACTTGCCCCCATCATGGTTTTGAAACATGGAGATTAGTTTCACATTTTTATGAAGGGTTAACCCCATCAATGCAAATGGTTGAATTGATGTGCAATGGAACTTTTGAGGATAAAGACCCTAATGAAGCAATGGAATACCTAGACTTGCTAGCTGAAAATGCGCAAAATTGGGACACCACAGGTACTTATGAGGCACCAAGTAAAACCCAACCTCATACATCTAGTGGAGGTATGTACAACCTTAGGGAAGATCATAACCTCCAAGCCAAGTTTGCATCTTTAGCTAGAAAGGTTGAGGCACTAGAATTAAAAAAGAGTGGTCAATTAAAATCTGTTCAAGACATTGCATGTCAAATCTGTGAAACCAATGAACATTCAACCAATGACTGTCCAACCTTGCCTTCTTTTAAAGAATGTCTCCATGAACAAGCCCATGCATTAAACAGTTTTCAAAAGCCCAATCATAACCCATATTCGCAAACATATAACCCTGGTTGGAGAAATCATCCAAATTTCAGTTGGAAGAGTGAGAACAATAATGCTCAAACTTCACGGCCATCGTTTCAAGCACATCATAATTTCCAAAATTCTCATGGATATGCACCTCCTTATGCTCCCCCTCCTAGAAGAAATCTTGAGGAAACATTGCATGCATTTATGGAAAAGCAAGAGGCAATTAACACTCAACTTGCTCAAAGCATGAATGATTTTAAAGATACTCTTGCAAAATTGACATCGCCCCTCAGTTTCCAAGAGAAAGGTAAGTTTCCATCTCAACCACAACAAAATCCCAAGGGGCAATACAATGCGAATGCAAGTAGTTCGGGAAGTCAACACATGGATCACGTAAAATCAGTCATCACTCTTCGCAGTGGTAAGGTTATTGAAAAACTCATTCTTGAACCTTATGAGAATGATGATGAATCAATCTCTGAGGGTAAGGAAGGGGTTGAATCGATCATTGCAAAGAAAAGACCGATTCTCCCCTTTGCACTTCCATTTCCTCATGCCATGACTAAACAAAGGAAAGTCAATCACAACTCCGAAATCTTTGAAACTTTCAAACGGGTAAGGATCAATATACCTTTGCTGGATGCTATCAAACGGGTTCCTTCTTATGCTAAATTTTTGAAAGATCTGTGCCTTGTGAAGAGAAAACTGAATGTGAAAAAGAAAGCCTTTTTAGCCGAACAAGTAAGTGCCATTCTTCATAACAATAATGCTTTGAAATATAAAGACCCTGGTTGTCCTACAATTTCTTGCTTTATTGGAGAACATAAAATTGAAAGAGCCTTACTTGATCTTGGAGCTAGTGTGAATTTACTTCCATATTCGGTTTTTCAAAGTCTCAATCTAGGTGAGTTAAAACCAACTTCTGTAACTCTTTTACTTGCCGATAGATCTGTAAAAGTTCCTAGAGGAATAGTTGAAGATGTGTTAGTACAAGTCGATAAGTTCATTTATCCTGTGGATTTTATTGTCTTGGACACACAACCTGTTGAAGCATGCAATTCATTTCCTGTTATTTTAGGACGTCCATTTCTTGCAACTTCTAATGCATTGATTAATTGTAGGAATGGACGGATGAAGCTATCATTTGGGAACATGACATTGGAGATGAATATTTTCAACATTTGCAAGCAACCTCGAGATGATAATGATTTACAAGAAGTAGATCTTATTGAAGAATTAGTTTGTGATCAATTTGAATCTACTTTGAGTAATGCGAGTTTGATGATTTGCAAATGACTTATTCTCGGGGAAGAAATCACGGATGAAAAAGACACCAAAAATGTTGATGTGAATCTTTTGTCAAGAGTGACAACAGATTCGATATCTGACATCACACCAACCGATGATTACTTTCCTGACAAATCCTTACTTTCTCTTAGTCCAATGCCTTGGTTTTATAAAAATATCAATTTCCTTGCCTCAGGAGACTTGCCAACTCATTGGAGTACCGAAGACAAAGGTAAGCTTTTGAACGAAGTGAAGAAATTTTATTGGAATGACCCTAACTTATTCAAACATTGTCCTGATCAAATATTTCAAAGATGCATTGCGGACAATGAGGTAAGTAGTGTCATTAAATTTTGTCATTCGAAGCATGTGGAAGTCATTTCTCATCAAAAAAGACCATTGCGAAAATCTTTCAAAATGGATTTTATTGGCCCACCATGTTCAAAGACACACATGCATTCTCGCAAAACTTGTGAAAATTGTCAAAAAGTTGATCTTGATCAAAAAGTTTTGCTTTATAATTCTCGACTCCATTTATTTCCTGGAAAGTTAAGATCAAGATGGAGCGGTCCATTTATTGAGAAACATGTGTATCCTTATGGGGCCTTTGATATTGAGAATCCAAAGAATGACAATGTTTCTAAAAGAAATGGACATCGTTTGAAAACTTACTTTGATAATTTTCCTAGTGAAAATGAATCCATTGGTTTGAACGATCCTGTAGACAAAGGTTGATTATTTTGTTTTTCTCACATTGTTTTTGTGTTTCCTTTTGGTGTGACTCTTGTTTTGCTAGTCTCTCATCCCGGTCAAATGGCGGATAACGGTACTCCGTGACTTAAGTCGGTTCTTTCAGTTTCCCATAATAGCTGATATCTGTATATATTTGTGCAATTCCTTGCTCTTTCTCTTTTGTTTGAATCTCTTCTCCAATTCTCATTTCAAAATGGAAACCATTCTTGAAAAATTGAGAAAGTATTTTCCCGCTCTCCCTCAGAATGCGATTACAAAAATTTACCGTGCTAGGTGTGCAAGATTGAAGTTGTTAATGGATCATGGAATTCCCGAAGATATTCGTTGGCTGATTGAAGCAAAGGTCCGATTATCGGTGAGTCCTCCAATTCTTTCATTTCACACATGCCTGGAACAGGTAAAAGCACTTTTGCAAAGAAACGTCGTGCAAAACGTTGAAAGTTTGTCACAAATGTGCCAGATGGACTTGTAATGCAACATGTCGTTCTTTAGGAATGGTATCTATAAACCGTGAAGATAAAATACAATTCATTAAGGATGGCCGAGTAAGGGGTCTTTAGATAATCTTTTGTTGACCCTTGAGACGCATCCTAGTGGAGATGTGCATCGTGCAATTCATGATTTATGGCCCCATTTTCATAAAGAACATGATAGACTTAGTCTTGGGAATCGACTAAAAAAGACCCTGTTTGCCAGTTTTAAGAAAACTGGATGGGAAGCCTATCCCCGACCCATAGAGGGCGTTTAAGCCGTTCTTGGACGTAAAACCAAGGGAAGATGTGAGCCACAATCACAACTACTTGTACATACACATGCTTTTTCAAAATAAATAAATAAATAAATAAAAAGAGAGAGAGAGAGTGTGAGACTCCAGCTGGCCTACATATAGGTGGTATGATTGCATCTTCAATTTCTCTTCTATAAAATCTTCTCTTCCTTCCCCTCATTTCTACTCATCCCTTACATTAGACAGATATAGAAGCGTGTAGAAATGGCAGGTTCCTCAAGTTATCACATAAAAAATATTTGTGTTTTCGGTGGATCCAGTCCTGGGAAGGAAATAGTTTTTTTAGAAGCAGCAAATCATCTTGGTCAGGTACTAGCTGAGAGAAAGATTCATTTAGTGTATGGGGGAGGCAGCCTTGGGTTAATGGGGGGTGTGGCGATAGCTGCATTTTTAGGAGGTAGTCAAGTTTTGGGGGTCGTCCCGAAGCTTTAACAAAAGGGGACATCATTGGAAGAACAATTGGAGAGGAACTACGGGTCTCCACAATGTTTGATCGAATGAATACAATGTTTAACCATGCTGATGCCTTCATTGCCTTACCAGGTGGTCTGGGCACATTGGAAGAGATCTTTCATATTTCCTCTTGGGCCCAACTTCACATTCACCATAAACCTATAGGTTTGCTCAATGTTAATGGTTTTTATGATACTTTGTTGTCTTTTCTTGATCAAGCTGTGGAACAGGAATTTCTAACATCTTCGGCACGACAAATCATAATCTCTGCTGCTACTGCTGAACAATTGATCGACAAACTACAATCTTTCACCCCTGTAATTGATCCTTCCATGAGTCGCATCAATTGGTCAACTACAGAAAGCCGTAAAAAGCTTAGATTGGATTTGAGCCTTCGTTTGTGAATCCTTGTGTCTTTTGGTTTTATTTCTAACATAGTATTTTGTTCTGTTATTTTTTATATTTGTTTAAGTGTGTTTCGGGTTTGTCGGTGTTCGTTGTTTCAGGTGATGTCTTCTATACTCTATCTTTCTACCTTAGGACATTGAGGACAATGTCTCGTTTTGGTTGGGGGGAGAGGGTAGTAGTATTTAAAAAAAAAAAAAAAAAAAAAACTAACCAACTAACTGTTTTTGTTTTTAAAAAAACCATTTGGCAAAACTGTTATTACTAGGATGGCGAGTAAGGGGGAATGACTCTTGAGACGCGTCTTAGTAAACATTTTCTAATGGTTATTTGCAATATTCATAACAAGGCCTATTAGAATACTTCTTGAAATATTCAGGTTTACAAACTCTCGCATTGTTATCACTTGGTTCTGCTCCTATACTCATTTAACAAATATTCTTAAACCTTCATTTTCACACACACACTTTAACATATGATTGTGGGTTGCACATTGGATTATTACATTATTTATGTTCTTTTGTTAAAGGTAACAACTAAGGGATAGGGATAGTCTATAATTTGCAAAAAGAAAAAAAAAAAAAAAAAAAAAAAAAAAAAAGAAAAAAAGAAAAAAAAAAAAAAAAAAAATGATGATAATAAGAACGTAGATAAGTTTGGTTTCGTAGCCTCCCTAACCTAAGCAATTAAGCACAGAACGGGTGTTTTAACACCTAATACCCTAAAGTCAACTGACTTGGGAGCTATTGGCCCAAAGCTTGTTACATGGGTTAAGGAGAAAAGCTTAAGGGAATCAAACATTGCACTATCTACGTATCGATATCTGCAACCCGAGTTACTAAGCTTGTAGGGGTGTCTCAACACCTAATGCCCTAAGATCAACTGGTGCGGGAGTCATTAGCCGAAAGCTCGTTACATGGGTTAAAGATGCATTGTGTTTTAAGTTATATGTATAGATATTAAAAAAAAAAAAAAAAAAGAGTAAAATAAAATAAAATAAAATAATCCCAACCCAAGGAAGTTAACCTTAAACATTAGAACAAAATATTGTTTTCTTCCAACAAAAGCCCCATAATCTATGTTTCATACATTGAGCACATAACAAGGAAGGTTTATTAATATTTTGTTTAAGAGGTATTGAGCAGATATATAAAATTTAATGAGAGTTTGTTTATCCGAATAGATTAATGGAAGTTGAATGATGAATGCCTTGCTTTGTGGAATTTGCAAATTGTTTTTCTATTTTAACGCCTTAATCACTAGGGACTAGTAATAAGCTGGTTGGGGGGTGTGATTAGTACTTAAAAGTGCATTTTTATCAAGGTTTTATATCATCATTTTGCACTTAAAGTATCAATAACTCCTTAACTAAAGCATGTTTTATAATAACATATCTAATTATATAAGATACCTTTAATTTATGGTAAATGTTCATCTTAAATGCAGGCCTATCACATAAATGAAAGAATTGATTGATGAGTTGAAGTACTGAAATTGAAAGGACAAAGAGATGGCCAAACTTAGAAAAGAGATGCTGGTGCAGTCCAAACTTGAACACTGTTCGGTAATTGGGTCATATCTGGAGCTGTAGATCTTGGATTTAGGTCCGTTTTATATGGATGGAAAGATAAGACATAGGCCTACAACTTTCATGTGGAGCCCAAGATTTAAAAAGGCCGTTTTCAAGTCCAAATTGTAGCAACAACGAAGAAGTCCGAATCTGTCCTGCAGCCCAGACACTGTTCAGTGTTCAGCCCATATCTCGAGTTCTAGAAGTCCAAATGATCTCAAATTTTTACCCTGGAAAGATGAGACAATTTCCTAGAACTTTCATGATTCAAGTTTGTTCAAATTATGACGTCATCAATGACGTTTTTGGCAGACAAGAAGATAAGAATTGTCACCAAGTCAAGATGTGGCCACCCACTCATCAATTAGTCAACAAATCAATAGTTCCGAATTTGGCCTATAAAAGGAGGCATTTGCCATGTATTTAGGCATCTTGGTTTTCAGATCAAGATCATGCTCTTGCTTTCTCTCTTTATATTTTGTAATGCTTAAGTTTTGCTTATATTAATCTCTTGCTTATGCTTTTCATTTCCTTTCCTTGTTTATTTATGTTTCTTTCTTTCATTATGTCTAGCTAAATTAATTATGTCAAGGTGAAAAGGGTACACTAATGGTGTAAGAATAAGTATAATATAAACTTAACATGGACCTTAACGTTGGATACTAACATGCTTTATATTTGTTATCTTGTTCACTTTTAATACTTTGCTTGTTAAATGGTTAATCTAGATTTATGTTGTATAACACTTGGTACAACAAATACTTGGCACTTTCATAGCCCATACTTTGTATGGTATAACCGACACACGAGCTATGAAAGGAACTTGATTTGTTGTTAACATAAGTTATAATCATGAATGCACGAAAACATTTACAAGTATTAGCATTATTCGAATAAGATAGCTAATGTAATCATGTTAACAATTTATAATCTGATTGGAACCTCCTTTGTGTGTGGTTTCCAATTGAATAATAAGAGTTTATATTATACTTGTTTGAAATACCATTAGTGGATCCTCTAACCTTGACATTTGTTGTTATCATTGTTTAATCCTTACGTTAATCTTCCATCTCAAAGTTCTCATCGACTTCTTCCTCTTCTTCTTCACTGTTATTATTATTATTATTGTTGTTGTTGTTATTGTTACTTTTGTATTATTGTTATTTATAATTTATACAATTAACCTCCCTGTGGTTCGACCCCGGTCTTGCCGGGTTATTTATTACTTCGACACTCCTGCACTTGGGAAAAGACATCAATCTTTTGGTCGTGTCAACTATACTTGTTTGAAATACCATTAGTGGATCCTCTAACCTTGACATTTGTTGTTATCATTGTTTAATCCTTACGTTAATCTTCCATCTCAAAGTTCTCATCAACTTCTTCTTCATGATCTTTATTATTATCATTATTAATAGTATTATTGGTATTATTACTATTACTATTACTATTACTATTATTACTACTACTACTACTAGTATTATTATTATTATTATTATTATTATTATTATTATTATTATTATTGTCATTGTTATTGTCATTGTTATTGTTGTTACTATTGTTGTTGTATTATTGTTGTTTATAATTTATACAATTAACCTCCCTGTGGTTCGACCCCGATCTTGTCGGGTTATTTATTACTTCGACACTCCTACACTTGGGAAAATACATCAATCTTTTGGTCGTGTCAACTGCTTAAGGAAAGCCCCCACCAAGTCTCTCCAGCTCCTGATCCTAACACTACCTAACCTCATGTACTAGCTCAAAGCGGATCCTGCGAGGCTATCTTGAAAGAAATAGATTAACAATTTATCATCGCGGATTACTTCTGCCATTTTATTGCAGTAGGATCGAAGGTAAGTGTTTGGGCATTCCAAACCAGTGTACTTAATGAACTCCGGTATCCTAAAATCTTTTGGCACCATGATGTTTGGAACCAAACATACTTCAGCTGCTCACATAGGGTCGAACCAGTCATTACCCTCAACTACCCTTAATCTTTCTTCCAAAGCAAACAGCTTGTCTTGGTCCATCAAACTGGGAGACCTATTATCCAGGATTCCCTCCAGCTGTTAAGTCCATAGTGATTGGAGCATGAGTTGGCTGGATAGGGGTGATAGGCACAAAATATTGTTCGTTGGCCGAGTTTGCCCCCTAGTTTTGAGATGCTTGACGGATGTGAGTTGTTGGCACTCCTTCAGGTTGTTGTGCTGATGTTCCCTCCCTATTCTTGGCTCTTAGAAGTTGCTCAAGTAGGTCGGTTAGTCGAGAAACTTTATTTTTTACTGATTCCAACTCGGTCTGATAATGTGACTCTAAATGAGTTCTTTCTTCGTTCTCCATCCTCGATCTGGACCGGGTGTGGTGGACTTTGGATGTGGGACCTATGTTTCACGATCTGGCATGCATATGATAAATTAAAAAACAAGATGCGTGATGAAAATATGGTGCACATGTGATGAGAAAAAAAAATTAGAGCTAATTCATGACTTTTGTAATCCTTTAGGCAAGATTTCCGAGTTGACCTAATTACTGTAAAGGAGGGCTTGCCAAGTTCTTATCATAGTAGCTTACCAAAACTTATTAGAAAGAAAGATAGGCCATGGCCTTCTTATAAATAGAAGTCGCTCATACAAAATGATAACAGAAAAGGGCTTTATACATCGCTACCCTTAAAAGGCATTTCCTCTATTAGCTAAGTCCCCAATAGAAGAGGTGATGGCCCCCATGTATTCTCGATACTTTGAAGCATCATTTCCAACTTGGGTGGCTTGTTGTTGCAACCTTTCCACATAGTGGGCTACTTACTCGACCTACTTTGTCATATGCCTTATCTTATCATGGAACATGGTGTTATCTGTGATTATCACTTCGTTGTGGCTCCTAAGGCTTCATTACTTCTTTCCAACACTCGAACCATATCCTCCGACCGTGCCAACTTATCCCTTACCCTCTACAGTTCTTCCTTTTCGATATCCAACTCGGCTATTTTGGAGTTGATTTGAACTGTAAAGTTGTCCATGTAATCTTGACATTCTTGACGCTCTTGCTTAGCCTTACTCAGCTCCTCTTCCATCTCAAAGTAATGGCTTCTCAACTCCCTCAACTCTTATTCTCGTATCTCGATCTTAGATTGTAACGCCATTATCCTTCCTTTCGAAGACTCAGCTCTCTTCTGGTAATCTCTTATATCAGACTCAGCGGCCTTTCTTGCATCTCTCTATTCCTCAAGTTGCGTCATATATTAAGCTCTGATCCTTCTTTCCTCTTCTATGTCGAGCTAGGCTAGCCGATTCTTCTCTTTTTCAACTTCTACTTTCTTTAAAAGAATGCTCCTTCCCTTTTTCAAGGAATCCATCACCTCTTTATCAACATTCATCTTGCCTTTTGTTGATCTTTTAACCTTTGCCAACTCTTTTTCTATGAGCCCATTCTTCTTAACTAGCTCATCATATTCAGTCATTCGATTCCTTAACTCAGCCTGGACCCCTTTTGCTATTTCTTCAGCTACCTCGACCCTTTTCTGCCATTCCTTTAAAGACATTAACTGTCTATCCTGTTTTTCCAACCACTAGTTCAAGTAAACCCTCATCGTATTTTCTTCTTCTAACTGACTTTCTAATAGTTGTTCTTTGCCCTTTACTTTTGCTTAGATCAATTATACATCGTTCTAGCTGCTTTCTTAACTCTTCCTCATTATCAGTCCTTTTCCTTTTTGGTTGCTCTATCGCTGATTCTGGGTGTTTTTGTGTTGAGAAATCCTTTACTTCAGAAAGCTCTTCATTCCTCCAAACTGCATAATTATGGTTGAATGATGCTTCAAAATTGCTCCCTTCTTCCCTTTTTACCATCAGGGGTCTTTCTCAATCCTGTCAGATAAGTTCCATCTCTTCAAGGAATGGTTGGCGCTTGAATAAACCAACAAAATTAGCTAAACCTAGAGTTCTTAGCGCGTATTGCATTCCACCCAACTGCCTTGTTACAAGGGCGGGCGCATAATTGATGTACCCGGTTACACCAATCAAGGGAACCCATATCTTGTTTCCACAACTCATTGTGCAGATGGCGTTGTTCATCCATGGTGCTTTCCATTTGAAGTTGCTCCTTGGAAATGCTGCATATTTATCTATCTATGCTTTCTCATCCCAGTTCTTCCAAGTTTCATCCATGGTAACCTTTAACGGTCGTGGGTCAAACCACCAAAAGTTGTTAAAGATGTCCCTTGGTGTTTCGATATGACTGATAATCCATAAATACAACATAGGGATGCAACATCTCATGGCTCCTTTTCCATGCGTTCTACAGTGGTTGAGTGATAACATGGTTTCTCCCAAAATGGATGAAGAGGGATTGATTCAGTCACTCTCGTATTCTATGAAGACACTTGCTGCTTCTAAACTGATGACTCCGATTTCAGAAGGGAACAATACTAGTCCAAAAATGGCGAAGGCCACCAACATGTATCGTTCATCTCCTAACTTACATTCTTCAACATTTTTCTTTATTCGGGCTTCAATGACCTTCCATTTGAAAGCCCCCTCGGTGACTCTACATTGGTTGATCTTTCCCGGGCCTAATAAACCGACTACCTCCAAAGTTTGTGTCTTCAAATCTTCGCTGAGGTAGATCTTGTGGCTGTTGTTTGAAAAATCTAGAATCCTTTCATATTCCTCCAAAGTCGGTGTCATATCGATGTTCCTAAAGGTAAAGCACCGATAACTAGGGTCCCAAAAATTCAGTAGGGCTTTGATTGCTGCTGCTTGTACGGGTAACCTCATTAGTTATGCAATTCTCCTATATCGCCTTTCAAAAATAGTCTCGTCAATATATTCCATAATAGATAATAACTTCCCCAAGTCATTTACCATGTGATTTATCTTAGTAATGCAAGGCAACCTATTAGCATCGATTCTTGAACATTTTCCTTCAGCTACCTGAGTCAACTCAGATTCTTGCCCAAACTCTTGGAAAGATAGGTACTTAGTCATGATTTCAACTCAAAAACCTGGATTGATGAATTTAACATTATTAATCATGATGCAAATGAACGTAAGATATATATCCTAAGGACAAGCTCTATTTATTTAGTGAGAACGGGTAGGTTTTCTATCTGGTCTTAAAGGGGTCTCATATCTGCCTAGTGATGTTCTTCGTAAAGACAGTATGGGGGCGTTGCAAGGAATAGTTAAGGCATGTATGCCCACCATTACCAAGCAGGTACTCAGATATGAGTTGAGTGTTTCACGCATCTAAACCCTGACCAATAGTCATAGGGCAAATCGCTAATATCCCACCTAACTTAAGGCTTGTGTGTGCTTCTCAAAAATGAAAGTATGTGATGCATGAGACAGTTCTATACAATGCATGAATAGTAGGTGTAAAATATTTAAAGCATATAAGTAGATAACAACATGAAAGGCATATTAACAATAAACACATGAAAACACAAACAAATCAGACAAAAACAAAGCTAAGTCCACAAGGTCCTTAGTGGAGTCGCCATTATGTCGCACGTGTGTGGCGTCGCGGCGAATATTCCCCTTTATCAGGAAATGTATAATATCTATCTAGCAATTATGGAGAGACAATAAATTCTTGTCTTTTATCAGTGAAAAATAGAATGGGGGTCACCACCTCGTATTTTGGTCACTAGGAACCCTAACTGGTCTCAGAAATCGGATATAGAGATTGGTTGCGTAAAGGGAAGGTATTAGCAACCCAAATACGCCTTACCTAAGGTAAGCTGCATTGTTTGATTGTCTGATAAAAAGCTAAGGTGTTATCGTATTTCTAGTTGTCGGTCTGTCTATGGTTTAAGAAAAGTCCTCCTCAGTTAGGAGGTCCTTATCTTATCGAGTAAAAACCTAACCGTTTTAACATCTATATGAAAAATATATTTTTAATATCAGGAATACGTTTTACATATAAATTCATAATCCAGATACTAAAAGAAGACAAAAAGATTCTTTTAGAATTTTTAAAATATTGGCCTAGTTCTCATGGCTCCAACAAACTTGTTGTTACACCCAAAGTGCATACTAATACATATATTGTTTTTTATTTTTTTTTGTTGTATGAAAATATGATGTGATGATTTTTTCTCTTTATTTTGAAGAGACTAGGTCGTATGCATGAAAACAAAACATTTTATTTTATTTTATATTTTTGATGTCTCGATGAAAACCGGGTATTTTAATACTAGATTTATATCTTTACGGTATAAAGATATGCAGGAAAATCAACAAATTTTTTTAAGGATTTTTCAGATTTTTTTTATTTTTTTATATCTATAAATAATATAAATACATTATAATATATGATATAATATTAGGTAGGCTGGGCTGGGTCGGCCCAATTAACTGGGCTGGACTCAACCCCAAAAGGGTTGGGCCGATCTCGACCCAACAATTTTCTTTTTTTAGTCCGGGCCAGACCCGGCCCAGATAGCAGGGCTGGGCCAGAATCAGTCTTGCCCACAAAACATCAGGGCTGGGCCAGAACCAGCCTAGCCCAGAGAAGGAAACCCACAGTGCTGGGCCAGAACCAGCCTGGCCCAGCAACAACAAAAACCAATGGGGGTTATTATTTCCCCCCAATCCTCCTGCATGCAGAACGAATGTTCTGCATGCAGGAGGAAACGCAGGCAATAAAATAAATGAGGGGGAAGAAGAGTTTACCTGGAGCGGAGGAGGCGGTGCCTTGCTGGTCGGACTGCGTCACTAGCGGTGCTGTGGCGGAGGCTGGTGGTGGTGTCGTGGCTCACGGACTACGGCTCCAAGCAGCGGCGCTACTGTTTCAAGCAGTGGAGAGAGAGGGTCTTCCTCTTCCACTCTCCTCTAGTTTTTTGTTTTTTTTTCTTTCTCTGTTTCATTTACCAGCGGTCGTCCCCTTGTCTTCTCGGTTTTGTTTTGTTTTTGTTTATAAATTTCCTTCCCGGTTTCAAGCTTCCCCTTAATCCTTCCTTTCTCTCTCTATTTCATTCCTCTCTTTTCGATCACCTTTTTTCCGGTTCGTCCTCTCGGTTCACTCCCCTCTCCTCCTCCTCCTTTTTCCGCTCTCTGTTTTTGTTTTTTCTCTCCGTTTTCTTTTTTGTTCTCCCTCTTTCTTTTTTGTTCCTCCTTCTTTCTTTTTCCCTCCGTGCTGGCATTGGGGCGGTATTTATTGGGCAAAAGGGAGCGGGGGCGTCCCTATTGTCACCTTATCGCAGCGCATGGGGACCAGGGCTTTGCGGCCACGCCACGGTCTTTGGGTTCGGCGCGATGGGCGTGGGCGAAGGGCGCAGCTCCCTCGGTCTCTCATCATGAGGGTGGGGCTTTGGATGTTGGCAGAGCGTGTGGCACGAGGGAGTTAATGAAGAAAGAAGAAGAAGAAAAAAATGTTTTCTCTTCCCCTACTGCACTTCCAGGGGAAGAAGAAAGGGGAACAATGTCGCTCCAAATGACATTGTTTTATACAAAACGTGTCATTTCATTTAAATGTGGCGCCAGCATATTTTTTTCAAATCTGTCCTTCATTTATCCTTTGTTCTTTTAAGTCCTCACAATGTAATTTGGATTTTAAGAATTAATTCAATTGCATCCCTGCCAATTTCAGTAGCCGCCCCTATAGTTGGCCGTGTTTTTCACTTCAATCCTTGGTTTTGAATTTGTGCATTTTAACCCTCAATTGATTAATAAACTTCTAATTTCTTCAATTTGGTCCCTGAATCGATCAATTACAAGCCCTCTATTTACGTGCCTTTTCTAATTTGGTCCATGGTTTCGGATTTTCTCAATTAAGTCCCTAATTGGCCATTAAACTTCAATATTTATGCAATTAAGCCTTTGATTTAACCAAATCAACTCTAAAAAATTATAATTTGACCCCAGAACTTTAATATCTTCCAATTAAAGCCTAAATTGACTTAAAAATCAATTTTCCTTATAATTAAACCCTCTATAAATTCAATTAAACCTTCAATAAAATTCAATTGAGTCCATAAATATCCAATTTTGGACTTTTCTCTTTAAATTAAATTTTCTTTTCCCACAGGGCTCTCATCATTCAAGTATATACTGTAAAAAGTTTCAATCCTTGTATTTTTTAACCTCCTTAATCAATTTTTTCGATCCTTTTACGGCGCTCCAACCTCCTATTATTTTTCTAATTTCTTTCGGCTATATATTTATATTTTTATTTTTATTTTTATGTGGGGACCCAAAAATGGGTTACAACATAGTTCATAGCATACGTTGCTTCTGCTTATTATCTTTGGGACTGTTCGCTTTGCCTTTGCTCCACTGCTTATCCTATGTCCTGTTTGGTCATGTGCCTTGAGTAGTCTATTATTTGCTCTTTGGGGTTCTCTTGGCTCCTATGGTTGGCTGCTGGCCATGACCTTGAACCCTCTAGTGGGTGTTGTTCTTTGCTATTTGCAGGTTTTGTGTTCCTTGTAGCTGCACAAGGGTTTGCTGTTACTGACAGTTTGCAGCCTAATGTTGAGATTTGTTGGACTCTGTCCCTATTGTATGCTGCATCTCTTTAAGCTACAGCTGGGTTTTCTACTATATCTTTGCTGCTGGAATAGAGCTGTGATGTTGCCCTCTTGGGGCTCGTATTGGTTCTAAGTTTGTATGTCCTGGGACCGCTTGTTATCTTTGCTAGCTTTCCTTCTTTATGCAGGTTAGTTAGCTTGTTGCTGCTATATGTAGCTTGGTTTGTTGTGCTTCTTACAGCTAGCTGGAATTGGGTGCTGCTCCTTGCAGCTTGATTTGCTAGACTCTGTCCTTGACATGATATGGTTTGCAAGGGTACTGCTATAGTGTTGGTTTGCAGACCTATGTTTCTTTGGTTGGGTCTCTGGATGCTACTGGCTTGTTGCAAAGGATTCCTTTACCTGCTGTGGGGCAGTATTTGGATCTAGGTGAGGTTCTCTCCCCTTGTCCACACACTATACCTCTTGTTTCATTTTGGTTCTACTGCAAGTCTGATTCGGCTTGCCTCTCTCGATTACTGCTATTGATCCCAATAATTTGGGTGAGGCTCTCTCCCCTCATGCTTTGGCTATTGATATAGTGTTCTCTGTCGATGCTCTACTATCCCAGTGGAGAGTGTTGGATGGAGTCTATCCTAGTAGCACACTGTTGTGGTGCAGGGTTGGTCTACTGGTGATGATATGCAGATGGTAGGGGTGAGCAAATTCGGTTCGGTTCGGTTTTTACCCAAAAAACTAACCAAAATCAAATTTTGAAAAACTTAAAAATTCAAACCGGACCGGAACCGGAACCGGTTCAAACGACCGGTTTCGGTTCGGTTCGGTTCGGTTTTTTTATCAGAAAAACCGGAAAACCTGTATTATTGTTTTTTGGGCCTTTTTGGGCTTTTTTGGGCTTTTTAATGGGCTTTCTGATGGGTTTTCTGATGGACTTGTAATTAATGTAAATATCATCTAATTTTGTTACAAAATTCTATAATATATTTAATATTTTTTTCACTAAATATTCATTTATATTAAATTATTAGTGCTAATATTATGTTTAATATGTTGCACATCTTTCTAATATTTATATTTTGGAGTTTGGACTCCTCATGCATCAAAATTTAAATAATACACACCAAATTAAAATTAAAGTTACAAAGCATTGCCTTCAAAATGGGCTTAAAAAAACAACAAATAACATTGCCATAAAAAATAAAATACTTCATGCAAAAAATATAAATCTTCATTGTGCACATCATCTCAATCAAAAAGCACAACAAGATGACGAGAACATTGCACTTTGATTCCGTAATACCATTGACATCAAAACCTGAAAATCAAGATCTAAAATTATAACATGATAAAATAAATTAGAAGATGTAAAAATAAATAGTAGTATTTTACCATCAAAGTAACTTTTGAACTAATTATCATCTGTTACTAAATGTAACTTTCCACCAAATTCTACAAAATAAAAAAGTAGACATGTTAAATGATTGCAAACAATTTAATTAATAAATAACAAAATAAAAGGTGCAAATTTCTAAAAAAAATTACCTGACTCAAGGTTTTCGTAGATTTCAAGATCATTTATCAAGCTTCTAATATCGGTTGGAATTGATCCATGATGCAACCAATTTTGACAACAAATGAGTGCTTGAACAGTTGTTGGAGAGAGAGAACTTCGAAATTGATCAAGTACACGACCACTGTGCTAAATGCTGATTCGGAAGCCACTTGTGGATATAAGAATAGCGAGAACATGTTGTGCAACCTTTGAAAGTATCTTATATTTCAAAGCATTACTTTTCCACCAACCCAAAATATCTAACTTATCATCATTAGGATCCTCACAATCTTCAATCAAATACCTCTCAACCTCATTTTTATTTTCCACACTATCCACCTCCAGCAAATGTCTTTTGAATCGAGCCAAAGTGTTAACATCTACCTCCACATCATCAATAGCATTAACATCCTGTTTATGCCTATTATTATCCACCACTTCATCAAATTTCAAATAAAACTCATACAAGCTCATTAAAGTATCTTTCACCTTATTTGTTAGCAATTGTGCTTTGTCATAATCATACAAATCACCAAAACAAAATTTCACATATTTCAACTTAAAACGTGGATCTAAGACATTAGCCACATATAATAAAAAATTCTGATTTCCTTCACAACCCCAATACTTCTCAAACTTTAACATCATCTTCATTGTCATTCCACTTAAAATACTATCTTTATTTTTACACAATTGCAACAAGTTTGTATGCATGTAAATCAATTCATTGAAGAAAGAATTTGATGTGACATGCAATGAGCCAGGAAAATCTCAATGTAACCATATAAAAGATCTTTAAGAACTTAACCAAAGTTCTTGCATTTTCCCAATCCTCCAAACCAGGTGGCCCTATGTTTTTTCTATTCCCCTTTGAATCAACCTCCAAAAAGTAACTCATATACCTAAGTTCTTTTTCACCTAACCTCACAAACACCTTTTCAAACTTTTCAGCAGACTTCTAGCATAAGATAAGTTGAATTCCATCGAGTTGCAATATCTAAACACAATGATTTCTTACACTCTATATGCAACTTTTCAGCACACTTCTTAAATGCAAGATGCCTCGATGGTGAAGATCTCACAAACCTAATGGCATTTCGAATCTTAACAACTGAATCATTAATCTCTTTCAAGCCATCACACACAATGAGGTTTACAATGTGTGCACAACATCTAACATGCAAGTGCTCATTTGACAATATATTAGTTGGCCAATCTTTCATCACATTCTTTAAATATGAAATGGTCACATTATTAGAGCTTGCATTGTCTAATGTAATAGTCAACAGTTTATCAATCCCCCACTCCAACAAACAATTCTCAATAACTTGGCCAATTGTCTCACCCATATGATTGGAAACTTGACAAAAATTAAGAATTCTTTTATGCAAATTCCAGTCATTATCAATCCAATGAGCTGTTAAACACATATAGTTAATATTTTGGATTGATGTCCATGTATCTGTTGTCAAGCACAATCGTTGACCCCTAAGAGCTGTCCTCAATCTATCCTTCTCTTCAACATAAAGTTTCAAACAATCTCTCATAATTGTAAAACGAGAAGGAATGTCAAATCTAGGTTGCATAGTCCTAGCAAACAATTTAAATCCCCGACCCTCCACAAAATTAAAAGGCAACTCATCAATTATAACCATCTTTGCTAGTGCTTGTCTACATTCATCATAATTATAACCTATTGCCTTAAGACTTCCCACATTTTGTTCTCCCAATTCACCCTTCTCTATCTTAGGTTCTAATACCAAAACCTTTTGTTTCTTATCAATCACAAAAGGGAACTTCTTGCACACTTTTAAATGACTCCACATATTACTTGTGCCATTAACAATAGTATGACATGCATAATGTTTTCCACAATAATTACATTCAGCTCTAGGGGTTTTAGGATCAACATCAAGTTTTGTAAAGTGATCCCAAATTTGTGACTTCTTTTTATCATCAACATTTCTTTTCCTAGATGTAAGGACTTGAGGTTGTTTACCTTTTGTATCTGTGGTGGATCCTGCATTGGTTGATTCGCATTAGGTTTTGAAGTTGGAGAAGTAGTTGATGTTGGTGTAGTGCCGTGGATGAAGCACTTTGAATTTGAGTAGTTTCCATCTGTTATTACATAATGAAAACATGTTAAAAACCAATAATTTATAATAGATTAACAATAATATGACATGCATAAGTTAAATTTGTAATTTTAAAGATTATTTTCACAAGTTAAGTTCTTTTATTTTGGTTGATATGTTGTAAAAAAAATTCTGCTTTGAGTCTTTGAGATTGTATTTTGTAATTTCAATAGACAATAATACAATACAATATATATATAAACATTATTCTCTTTTCATAAAATAAAAAAATTCAGTTTTCAGAATTGATAAATTACAATCCACCGAACCCCCCCTTTTTTTTAACACAGATAATAAACATTTTTTTCTAATCTTTTACCAGTACTCCACCTCAGAGTATGAGTGGAATTCAATCTCTAAAGCTAAAACAGCACAAAGAGGTTTCTTCAGTAATGATCATGTTTTACCACTACCAGTGCCAATTATTCCCATTTCTTTCAGTGATGTGCTGTTAGCTTTAGCATTTGGAACAATCATAACATATTGTCTTTCTCATGACTAGTGCCATTTCTACCAGTGCCAATTATCTGCGTTTTGTATATTAAATTAACATGCAAGAGTTTGTATATTAAATTAACCCTCATTCGATATTAATCTAGATTCCATTATTTTTTCATTGCTACTAATGACCTTAATAAAACAAGAATTCAGCAAAGAAAAACACATTGTCTCTCTCAGGCCTATATCATTATCATCCATTCATATCAGAAGCGGTGGCAAGGTAAGTGATATTATCACACTACAAACCGAGAACCGGGGCAAAAAACCAACACGAGATAAACATAAAAAGAAAATCTCAAAACTAATTGGGCTTACGTAGAGCTTATTTGAGTTATTTTTGTTTTCATTATTTGCGGGTTATGTTTTATGAAGCCTTGAAAAATTTGACGGGTTATCTTAAAGACTTAAACATCATTTTTCTTGTGATGAAACTAAATTCATTCACGAACAGAATCACGGATAATAATAGCCATGAGGAGACACGGCACCAAGCGAGGCAAGCATAAACACTTGAACATAAAAAAAACCCCAGTACTAAATACGGATGATTATACACTATCAATAATTAAATAGAAATTGCTAACAAATTAGTAAAGCAATTTTATAATCAGTAATTTCAACAATTTTTTTTTCTAACAGTATCAACAATTTTTTTTCTAATAGTATCCAAATTAACTCGAATAATCTAAAAAACATACGAATAAATTCGACATACATGAAGCGGCAAGCGAGAATGCCTTCACTTCAACGAGAATCAACACAACAAGCTGTATCTTTATTATTTGACCTGCTGCATTGAAAAAAAAAACAAATACAATAAATTAAATAGATGATAAACGAGATAAATCTAGGGAAAATACGAGCGGCCATTAGTTAATTAATTAATTAATTAATTAAAACAGAAAAAACAAAATTAAAACTCACTTCTATAGAACTGATTCGGTTTCGGAGTAGTGGAGACTGTGGAGTACCATGTGATCTTGTGTAGATGAAGAGGAATGTCGATCTGTTTATGAGAGGCTTGACTGGTTTCAAACGATGGAAACACAAACTGTTTTGGATACGTGTAACCGTGTTTCTATTTTCTAAGTCTAAGGAGGCCCGGAGAGGGAGAGGCGGAGAGGCGAGAGGGTGTGGGTGCTGCGGTACGAGGGCGGGTGCTGCGGTTAGGGTTAGCGGCGAGGGAGAGGGGGACGGCAAGGGCGAGGGAGAGTGTTACTCCGTTAGGGAATTAGGGTTAGCGAGTGGAGAGGCGAGAGTTCATCGTTTTCTATTTATACCGTCAACACAAAACACTGGTTAGGGACTTTTTTTTGAACCGGTTCGGTTCGGTCCGGGTCAACCGGTTCCTATATTATAAAACCGAAAACCGAACCGAACCGGGATTTTTTCTAACTATTCTAATAGGTTTAATCCGTTTTTTTTCTCGGTTCGGTTTTTTCGATTAATTTTTTTTCGGTTTTCTCGGTTTATTCAGTTTTCTGGTTTTTTTGCACACCCCTAGCAGATGGTTACTCATGTTTGCCTGGTACAGGGATCTGCCTGCTACGGGGTATTGTTTGGGGTGTGCTTGGGTGAGGATCTCTCCCCTTGTCCACAATTTCTGGCTCTTGTTCCATTTGTCCCTTCTGCAGGGAGGGTCTACTGATGACTGGCCTTATACCATGAAGCTGCTGCTATGTTGTTGTCTGCTGCTATGTTGGGGCTTTATCTGTTTGGGTGAGGTTCTCTCCCCATTGTCCAGTTTGCCTTTAGTCCGCTAGTGATGCTATATGGATGTTTTATGTATTTACCATATGGTTTTGATGTGTGTTCAAGGGAGTCTGTTCCCTTTGCTTGTTCTATTTCGATAAGCTTGTCTTGCTTATGGTTTGTTCAAGGGCCTGTTCCCTGCGATTTACGCTCGGCAAGCATGTCTTGCTTATGTTTTGTTCAAGAGACTTTGTACCCTTTTTTCTTGTATTCTTTGGTTCCCAGCGTATTTTTGATCTATAATATTCTTACATTTGATCAAAAAAATAAAAATAAGTATAGTATAAACTCTTTTTATTACTCAACTAGAAACCACACACAAAGGAGGTTTCAATCGAATGATTTATCCTTAATAGTTCATTATAAATTTTTAACATGATCATATTAATTATCTTATTTTAGTAACACCATACTTCTGATCAGTGTTTGGGTTGGATTGCAGGATAGATTTTGACTTCTCTTTTGTGGTCAAGCTTTGAATTTGAAAACGGCAGATTTGGGTCTTCCATTCTTCATGAAGTTGTAGGCCTATGTCTTAACTTTCTAGAACAATAAACCAAACATACATCCAGTTTGAAAATGACTGAATGGTGTTCCAGTTTGATCTAGCATCTCTTCTCTAACCTTAGCCCTTTCTTTGTCTTTTCACTTTCAATAGTCAATCACATCATCAATCTTTTGAATTGTGAGATATGCCTGCATTTAAAATGAGTGTTTACCATAAATTAAAACTATCTATATTATCGAACTTGTTATTAGAAAAACATGCTTAAGTTAGGGAATTTAATGATACTTGAAGATTGAAGCAAATCTTGGTTCAAATAAGTGCTCTAAATTTGCCCCAAAAATCAATTCAAGTCCAATTCTAGAAAAGAATATCATATGATTTATTTCAAGCCCAAACATGCCTTATGTTGTGTGCAAACTTCAACCATCAAACACTCAAGGTTTCAAAGTCAATCTTAGCCCAAATAATAGGTACATTTGTATCCTTATTTGATGCTTAAATTCAGCCCCAAATCAGCCCCAAATCACCTTCCAAATCAGCCCAAACACAATCCATGATCCTACATGTCCACATAATAAATAACATTTGATTTATTTGGGTAATTCATTGATCCAAGAGGGCAAGCACATGGATGGAAAGCTGGAGGGGACATTGTGACATTATTTTGGGTCAAAAGAAGAAAGAGACAACTCATAAAGGAGGAAGAAAAACGTGCACCAAAGTGTTCTCCAAGCTGGCCTGGTTTGATTTTCCAGAACACCTTTCGGTGTTTTGTCCATAACTTTTGACTCGGATGTCCAAATGAGCTGTTCTTTAATGATCTAGAAAGCTAACAGAATGGCCTATAAATATGTCTCTAATAGCCATCTCCAGGGGAGGCTTCTAAAAGGGTCGAATTGCTGTCCAAAGTTAGAGTCAGATTTGTGTCCGAATTTTTACTGAAATTGTGTTGTGTTCTTCTTTATAGATTTCGGTTCTTTAGCTTGTAAAACTCATTATTTCAGTTTGATTCAAGTCATTTTATGTTTATTGAAGTGTTATTATATCTAATCATGGTTGGCTAATCTTCTTCTTGGATCCAAATCAAGGATGATGGTGGTTGAGGTGAGTTCTTTAAGATATGAATGAATCTTAATGTCTATCTTTTCATTTTCTTCATGAATGTTTATTATTGCAAAGAAATTTTAGAAATCATTTAGGTAATGTTATAATCTTGAATTTTTATGCACAAACCTTAGTTTTGGTATAGAGATTGCTTGATTCAATGTCTTACTTAATATGAAAATACTTGTACATTCTTAAGCAATAATCAATCTTCATCCTTTTAAACTTCATTGTAATATCTTCCGATCTAATATCACCATCGTTGATATTAGGTTGAGTTATCTTATATATGTTAAAGGAATCACCAATACATCACCATTAAAATTGATTTGGACCAAGACTTACTTTTTCTTGTCATTTAAAATCTATTTACACTTTTTCATCTTTGAAAACAAATCCATCAATCATTTTCAACCAAGTTATTGTTAATTTAATTTCTCTTGAGTTTTGTTTTGTTACCTAGCTTAATTTCCAGATCTAGCTCTCTGTGGATATGACCTCGATCTTACCGAGTTAATTGCTACATCGCACACTCGTGCACTTGCGAGTTAAAACAAGCCGAACATAAAAAGCGGCCAAGCAATTTGAGTTCGAAAATTAGGTTGATCATTGAATTGTGGAGGTCCATTACCTTGAACACTCCCTTCACCCTCTACATCTTCAACATTAGCCATGATAAAAAAAACAATAATATAACAATTATATGAATACGAAAGGAAAGGAAAAGAAAAAGAAAAAAAAAGATTGCAAATAAAAGTAAATGAAACGTAAAAGATAAAGTAATAGCTCAAAAATAAAAATACAACAAATTAAGAAATTCACTCTCTAACTAATAAGCAATAGTAACAACAATAAACATTAAAAGATAATTATAACAAGCATGAATAAAAGGCGGTAATACCGGCCAAGCACTTCAAACAATAAATATAAGAAAAATAACAACAATAAACAACAAAATAAAATAAAATGAACAAAAAGGCGGTAGTGCCAGGCCAAGCACTTGAGACAATAAATATAAGAAAAATAACAACAATAAACAACAAAATAAAATAAAATAAACAAGAGGCGGTAAAACCAGCCTTATAATATAAACAATAAATATTATAAACTAATTAGAATAGACAATAAAAGAAAAATGGTTGAACCAACAAAAATCCAACAATTAATAGTCCAGTCCACAGTCCAATATCCGAAAAGTTGAGGTCAAATTAAATTTTTTTTTAGGCGGTAAAACCAGCCATTTGATTTTTTATTTTTATGTATTTTTTTTGTTTTCCAATAATCAAATAGAAATTTGTTACCTTTGCTTGCTAGCTCCCCGACAACGGCGCCAAAATTGCTTGGCCGCTTTTTATGTTCGGCTTGTTTTAACTCGCAAGTGCACGAGTGTGCGATGTAGCAATTAACTCGGTAAGATCGAGGTCATATCCACAGAGAGCTAGATCTGGAAATTAAGCTAGGTAACAAAACAAAACTCAAGAGAAATTAAATTAACAATAACTTGGTTGAAAATGATTGATGGATTTGTTTTCAAAGATGAAAAAGTGTAAATAGATTTTAAATGACAAGAAAAAGTAAGTCTTGGTCCAAATCAATTTTAATGGTGATGTATTGGTGATTCCTTTAACATATATAAGATAACTCAACCTAATATCAACGATGGTGATATTAGATCGGAAGATATTACAATGAAGTTTAAAAGGATGAAGATTGATTATTGCTTAAGAATGTACAAGTATTTTCATATTAAGTAAGACATTGAATCAAGCAATCTCTATACCAAAACTAAGGTTTGTGCATAAAAATTCAAGATTATAACATTACCTAAATGATTTCTAAAATTTCTTTGCAATAATAAACATTCATGAAGAAAATGAAAAGATAGACATTAAGATTCATTCATATCTTAAAGAACTCACCTCAACCACCATCATCCTTGATTTGGATCCAAGAAGAAGATTAGCCAACCATGATTAGATATAATAACACTTCAATAAACATAAAATGACTTGAATCAAACTGAAATAATGAGTTTTACAAGCTAAAGAACCGAAATCTATAAAGAAGAACACAACACAATTTCAGTAAAAATTCGGACACAAATCTGACTCTAACTTTGGACAGCAATTCGACCCTTTTAGAAGCCTCCCCTGGAGATGGCTATTAGAGACATATTTATAGGCCATTCTGTTAGCTTTCTAGATCATTAAAGAACAGCTCATTTGGACATCCGAGTCAAAAGTTATGGACAAAACACCGAAAGGTGTTCTGGAAAATCAAACCAGGCCAGCTTGGAGAACACTTTGGTGCACGTTTTTCTTCCTCCTTTATGAGTTGTCTCTTTCTTCTTTTGACCCAAAATAATGTCACAATGTCCCCTCCAGCTTTCCATCCATGTGCTTGCCCTCTTGGATCAATGAATTACCCAAATAAATCAAATGTTATTTATTATGTGGACATGTAGGATCATGGATTGTGTTTGGGCTGATTTGGAAGGTGATTTGGGGCTGATTTGGGGCTGAATTTAAGCATCAAATAAGGATACAAATGTACCTATTATTTGGGCTAAGATTGACTTTGAAACCTTGAGTGTTTGATGGTTGAAGTTTGCACACAACATAAGGCATGTTTGGGCTTGAAATAAATCATATGATATTCTTTTCTAGAATTGGACTTGAATTGATTTTTGGGGCAAATTTAGAGCACTTATTTGAACCAAGATTTGCTTCAATCTTCAACTAAATTTCTCTTCAATTCTTTGTTCGAATTCCGACGTTGAATTTTCTGAAATAATTCATTTAAGCTCCAAAAACCTATCGAGACATTAAAAGAAACTTCATTACTAAAAAGCACATCAATTATTATAAAAAACCCAAATAAAAATAATAAATACATATGTAAAATAAGAGACTTAATGATACTTTTGATGCACAATCACACCCCCCAACTTAGATTTTGCTAGTCCTCAAGCAAAACAAAACATAAAACCTTTGAAATAAAAAGAATAATAATAACATAATTAGGCTCGACTCATCACACTTAAAGGACATATCATGCAAACATTGGTATCTTTAACTTAGTGTACACAATAACAAATAAAGAAAAATAAGCATACTCACATTCTCTAAATCAAACATCCATACAAAATTCCAAATTCAATCGTATTTATCATGCAACCAACATAATTGATTCACGCAAAACTCAACTTGTAATCTTCCCTTCTTACTACTACAAACAAGGTAGCAAACTAGAGAAATATCTATATATATTTTTTTTCTTTTTTTTTTTTTTTTTTTTTGAAGATATTATTTATTCTTTTTCTTTAAGTGGTCACTTCCCTTTTGACGCGAATACAAACATTTGTGATGAATGCACCCGGTTACTCACAAAGTCACAAACTTAAAGTGCTTTGCATACTCATATTTCAAGCTGCCGTTTGACGTAAAGATAAACATTTGTGATGAATACCCCTAGTTCTTTGAGCAACTCAAAACATTGGAGTAGATAGAATTTTGTACACATTTGTGTAATAATGATTACTCTATTTACTTAAACCTTGTTTAGGACTAGATCAAAAGGGATGATCACAAGTAAAGCATCACACTCATCTTTCATGCATAATCACACAACTCACACAACTTTTACAAGGAAAGATGTACTTCAATAATCTTAAGAAAAAAGTATGCTATATCTTGCTTTATAAGATATTATCTATCCCAAATTAAAGCATGCAATGTTCAACACAATAATGAATCCAAAAATGTAATGTTGATCTTAAACAAGTCTCATTCACATACGAATGCAAGTTTTTTTTTTTTTTTAACAAGCATGGTTATCTCAAGCATTCAACATAATCAAATATCTAAAATTAAGTTTTTCATTATCCTCAATGTAAAAAAGAAAGAGAAGAAAAGTATAAAGATTAGAAAACTGTTACTCCCCTTTTGTTCTCAAGGATGAATGTCGATTGAATTGGACATGAGCTGACTTCTTGCTTGATTTTTTTTTACCTGCATATCACAACTAAAAGAAAACATTGATGTTTTTTTTTTTTTTTTTTTTTGAAAATAAAGAACCTCACACCCCCCAACTTAAAATAATGCATTGTCCCTAATGCATGAACAAGAAAATATAAGAGATGGAAGAAAGAGAAAAAAAAATAAAAATAAAAATGAAAAAAATAAAAATAAAAACTCATTACTTCTGATACTACAATGGTATTGGATCTTCAAGATCCAATGTCTCAACTTCAGCCACAAAGTTTTCAAGATAAGGTTTCAATCGATGACCATTTACTTTGAAAACATTTCCATTCTTAGGATTTTCTACCTCAAATGCACCATGCTCAGAGATGGATTTAATCACAAATGGACCAATCCATTTTGTCCTTAACTTCCCAGGAAAGAGATGTAATCGTGAATTATACAAGAGAACCTTTTGACCAACATGAAAGGATTTTCTAAAAATGTGTTTATCATGCAAAGCTTTCATCTTATGTTTTGAAATTTTTGCATTTTCAAATGCATCATTTCTCAGCTCCTCTAATTCATCCAATTGAAGCTTTCTATTTTTGCCAACCTCGTTTTCATTATCATTGAATTGCCGGGATGGCCCAATATGCACGGTGCTCAATCTCAACGGGGAGATGACAAGGCTTTCCATAAACTAGCCTATAAGGAGACATTCCTAAAGAGGTCTTGTAAGCAGTGCGATATGCCCACAAAGCATCAACTAGTCGTAGGGACCAATCTTTACGGTTTGGATTATTTGTTTTCTCTAGAATGTTCTTGATCTCCCTATTTGCCAACTCGGCTTGGCCACTAGTCTGTGGATGATAGGGGGTGCCGACCTTGTGAATTACACTATATTTTCTCATCAAAATCCCAACGGGCTTAGTTACAAAAATGCTTACCCCCATCACTAATCATAGCCGGGGCATGCCAAAACGAGAGAAAATATTTTCTTTCAAGAATTTGACCACAACTCGATGGTCATTGGTTCGAGATGCAATGGCCTCCACCCATTTAGACACATAATCAACAGCTACAAGGATGAATTGGTAACCAAATGAACTTGGAAAAGGTCCCATGAAATCAATCCCCCAACAATCAAATATTTCCAAAACAAAAATGGGGTTTAGGGGCATCATGTTACGCCTAGTAAGGTTACCTAGTCGTTGGCATCGGTCACATGCAACACGAAGGCATGGACATCTTTGAACATGGTGGGCCAATAAAAACCACACTGCAAGATCTTGGCGGTGGTTTTCTTGGAAGAGAAATGCCCACCACATGCTAATGCATGACAAAAATTAATTACACTTGGAATTTCATGATCGGGATGCACCGCCTAACAATTTGGTCGGGCGGTATTTAAATAGGTAGGGGTCATCCCAAAAAAAGGTGCGCACGTTACGCAAGAATTTTTGTTTGTCAAGTTTAGACCAATGAGAAGGAATCGACTTGTGGCTAGGTAATTTGCTATGTCGTCGCATACCATGGAGAGCCAATGTAGGAAACAGTACCTGCACAAAATAAATTTTCATCGGCAAAGAATTCATTTATTGGAGATTCATCAATTGTGGTCTCATAGCTTGAAAGACGGGACAAATGATCAGCCACTACATTCTCTACTCCCTTTTTATCTCGAATTTCAAGGTTAAACTCTTGGAGTAAGAGGATCCATCGAATCAAACGTGGCTTGACATCTTGTTTTGTGAGCAAGTATTTCAATGCTTTGCATGATCAGTAAAAACAATAACAAGAGATCCAACCAAATAAGACCTAAACTTGTCCAATGCAAATACTACGGCTAAAAGTTCTTTTTCAGTTGTAGTGTAATTCAATTGAGCATCATTCAAAGTCTTGCTAGCATAATAAATGACATGAGGTTTCTTATCTTTTCTTTGTCCTAAAACAGCCCCTACCGCAAAATCACTAGCATCACACATCGGTTCAAATGGTAAAGACCAATCGGGAGCTTGCATGATTGGTGCAGTGGTCAACAACCCTTTAAGCTTTTCAAAAGCTTCTTGACATTTTGATGTCCAATCAAATTGAACATCTTGTTACAACAAGTTACACAATGGTTTGGCAATGGTACTAAAAGAATGAATGAATCTTCGGTAAAAACCAGCGTGTCCTAAAAGGATCTCACATCTTTCACGAGTCCGAGGGGTAGGTAATTTTTGAATGACTTCAACCTTTGACTTATCTACCTCTATCCCTTTTGAAGAGACAATGTGACCTAAGACAATGCCATGTGTCACCATAAAATGACATTTCTCCCAATTAAGTACAAGATTCCTCTCTTCACACCTTTCAAGAACTTTTTCTAAATGCATTAGACACAACTCATAAGAATCCCCATAAACTGAAAAATCATCCATGAAAACTTCCAAAAAATTTTCCACCATGTCACTAAAGATACTCATCATACACCTTTGAAAAGTGGCTGGTGCATTACACAAGCCAAAAGGCATTCTTCTATAAGCATAGGTACCAAAAGGACAAGTGAAAGTGGTTTTTTCTTGGTCTTCTAAAGAAATCTCAATTTGGTTGTAACCTGAGTATCCATCAAGAAAACAATAGAAAGCTCTTCCGGCTACTCTTTCAAGCACTTGGTCTAAAAATGGAAGTGGAAAATGGTCCTTCCTAGTCACCATGTTCAACTTACGATAATCAATGCACATACGCCATCCAGTTTGGATTCTAGTTGGTACTAGCTCATTATTTTCATTTTTCACTACCGTGACTCCAGATTTTTTTGGGACAACTTGGGTTGGACTAACCCATTTGAGTTTGCAATGGGGTAAATGATACCCGCATCAAGTAGCTTAAGCACTTCACATCTTACTACTTCCTTCATGTTTGGGTTCAATCGTCTTTGCATTTGCCTCACGGTTTTAGCCTCTTCTTCAAGATAGATTCTATGTGTACATAAAAGAGGGCTAATTCCTTTCAAGTCAGTAATAGTCCACCCAATTGCTTTTTTGTGTTTTCTCACCACTCTCAAAAGTTCTTGTTCCTGCTCTATGCTAAGTTTTGATGAAATCACAATAGGATATGATTCATCTTCCCCTAGAAATGCATACTTAAGATCACTCGGTAAAGGCTTCCTTTCTGGTTTATAAGGTTGGACAAGAGATGCCTCGGCTTTCACTTGGGGTGAAATCAAAGGCTCAAACGATGGGGTCCATTGACCTATTGACATAAGAGGCATTGGATCTAGATAAGTCTCGAGTTCTCTTACTTCCTCATCAACACATTCCAAAGAATAAAATCTTTCATCATGAATTAAAGTTCTCTCCAATGGATCCTTTATCCATTCTCTCTCAAAGTGTTCTTGACAAACTGTTTGGATCAAATCCACCTCTCTAATGTCCTCGTGTTCACCAATTTGTTTGGAGACATTGAATATGTTCATCTCCACAGTCATGTTCCCAAAAGACAATTTCATCACCCCATTCCTACAGTTGATTAAAGCATTGGATGTAGCTAGGAAAGGTCTACCTAAGATGACTGGGATGGGAGCATTAGAACCTTGAATAGGTGCGGTGTCCAACACTACAAAATCAACGAGGAAAGTAGAATTTATCTACTTGGACCAACACATCCTCAACAATACCCCTAGGAATCTTGATTGACCTATCGGCTAATTGAAGGGTGATTCGAGTAGGCTTGATTCCTCCTAAACCTAATTGTTCGTAAACAGTGTAGGGTATCAAATTCACACTTGCTCCTAAATCTAACAAAGCTTGGTCTATCTTATGATTTCCAATAATGCATGAAATGGTAGGACAACCAGGATCTTTGTATTTGGGAGGGGTCTTAAACTGGATGATGGCACTAGCATGTTCAGTTAGAAAGGCTCTTTCTTTCACATTCAATCTCCTTTTGACTGTGCATAAGTCCTTGAGGAACTTTGCATAAGATGGGACTTGTTTAATTGCATCAAGGAGTGGAATGTTGACTTTCACTTGTTTGAACAATTCATAGATTTCTGAGTTCATAAGATCATGTTTAGGTTTCCCTAACCTTTGTGGAAATGGTGCTCTAGGAACAAATTCTAAATCACTCACTTTGACTCCAATTTTGCTTGAATCATCTCCTTTCTCACTCATCTCTTTCTCATTTGTCTCACCTTCTTTGTCACTCAAGCTCTCATTTGTCACTTGTGTTTTGATTTCCTCTTCACTTTGCCTAGATTCCTCCTCCACAATACTTCTAGGAATCCCAAAACCTATAGCTTTGTCAATAATCTTTCCACTTCTAAGGGTAGTGATGGCTTGGACTTGTTCATGGTTTGAAGGTTCACTAGATGAGGATTCACTCATGTGTACCTGACCTCTAGGATTTGGCATTGGTTGAGCTGGCCATATAGCACTTCCTTGAAGGCTGGAATGGTAGGACACTCAGTTGTCTTATGCCCTTTGCTCTCACAAACAACACAACTTTCCTCTTGTTGTTCACTCATGACATGCACTTTTTTAATCTCAAGAGACTCTACTTTCCTAGCCAATGAGGTTAATCTAGCATTGAGGTCATCGGTCTCTTTCAATTGGAACTTCCCACTTGAATGAGAAATGGTGTTTCTAGACTCGACATGAAGTGGGAGAGAAGTCTCCCATTGCTTTGTGTTTTCAGCCAATTGATCAAAGAAATCAAAGGCTTCACTTGGTTCTTTGTCATAAAACTCACCATTACACATGGTTGACACTAGCTTTTTAAAATCTGCGGTAAGAGAGTCGTAGAAGAAACTCACTAACCTCCACATCTCAAAACCATGGTGGGGGCATGCATTTAACAAGTCTTTAAACCTTTCCCAAGCTTGGTGAAATGACTCATTTGGACTACAAGAAAAATTCATCATTTGACGTTGTAAGGCTGCCGTTCTATGAGTGGGGAAGTATTTTTTCAAAAATTCAGCTTGCATTTCTCTCCATGTACCTATAGACCTAGGGCGCAAGGAGTTTAGCCAAAGCTTGGCTTTATCCTTTAGAGAGAATGGGAACAATTTAAGACGAATAGTTTCCTCGGTGCATGTTCTATCAATAAAAGTATTACATACCTCTTCAAAGTCTTTAATGTGTATGTATGGATTTTCGGAATCCATACCGTGAAATGTGGGAAGAAGTTGAATCATGCCCGGTTTCAAATTGAAAGCTTGTTGGTTAAGAGGTAAGATAATACACGAAGGTGTACTTTGTCTAGCCGGGTGAAGATACTCTCTAAGAGTTCGAAAATTAGGTTGATCAATACTAAAAGTACAATATGATGATATAAAGCCTTAATAACAACACACTTTTAAGTACTGATCAGTAATGCACCTACAACTTTTCAAAGATGCATGGTAAGTATTTTTTCTGACTATGTTAAAAGAATAATTGAGGTTTTCATGGATGATTTCATGTGGTATGGTGATTCTTTTGATAAGTATTTATAAAATTTATCTTTGGTCTTGAAAAGATGCATTGAAACTAACCTTGTCTTGAACTATGAAAAATGTTATTTTATGGTAGAACAAGGAATAATTTTTGGGCATGTTGTGTCTTCGTGTCGATTAGAGGTTGATAAAGCTAAAATTGATGTCATTTCATCGTTGTCTTATCTCTCATACGTGAGGGAAGTTCGTTCTTTTCATAGCTATACGGGTTTCTATCGACACTTTATCAAAGATTTCTCAAATATTACAGCACCCATTGTGCAAATTATTAGCCAAATAAGTGGATTTTATGTTTGATCAAGCATGTAAAGATGCCCATGATGAGCTTAAGAGGTGTGTCACATCTGCCCCTATCATCCAACCACCAAAATAGGATCATCCTTTCGAGATAATGTGTGATGCGAGTGACTATGCGGTAGGGTTGTACTTGGGCAAATAATAGGGAAGAATTTGCAGGTTATCGCCTATGCTTTCCGCATGTTGGACGGAGTGCAATGCAATTACCATACAACTAAAAAGGAATTTTTTATAGTGATGTTTGATCTTGAAAAATTTAGGTCATATATTCTTGGTATAAAAGTTGTTTTTACTGGCCATGCAACTTTAAGGTATCTTTTGAAGAAAAAAAAGTCCAAACCAAGATTAATTAGGTGGATCTTGCTCTTACAAGAATTTGAACTTGAGATCAAAAACCAAAAAGGTGTCGAAAACCACGTGGCTCATCACTTGAACTGACTGAGGACCGAGGATATACAAATTGAAACAATAAGAAAGACATTCCTCGATGAGCAGTTGTATGTGTTACATTCCTCTACAAGACCATGATATGCTTTGATTTGGTGAACTATTTAGTCACCAAAGAATTCCCCTCTAGGTTTGTCTACATCCTAAAAAGACAAGTTACAAGTTGATGCTAAATATTATTTTTGGGACACTCCTTATGTATGAAAATTTTATGTGGATTAAGTAGTTAGGAGATGTTTACCACAAGATGAATTTCATTCCATTCTCACTTTTTATCATTCTTATTCTTGTGGTGGGCATTTTGGAGCAAAAGAATGGCCCACAAGGTTGGTGAAAGTGGTCTTTATTAGCCTTTTATTTTTAAGGATGCATACCACTTTTGCAAATCATGTGAAAAATGCCAAAGAACAGGTAATATCACTCATAAGAATCAAATGCCTTAAACAAATATTCTTGTAAGTGAAATTTTTTATGTTTGGGGTATTGATTTTATGGGTAAATTTCCTTCTTTTGGTAATTTATATATCATTCTTGCTATTGATTATGTGTCCAAATAGATTGAGGCGAAAGCCACATGAACTAACGATGCTAAGGCTGTTTTAGATTTTTTCAGGACTCACATATTTGACAGGTTTGGAATCCCCAAATTTATCATTAGTGATCATGACACTCATTTTTACAATCGTTCAATGAAAACATTACTCCACAAATACCATGTGACTCATCGGACTTCCATAGCCTACCACCCTCAAACAAATAGCCAAGTTTTGAAATTTCAAATCGAGAAATCAAGTCTATTTTGAAGAAGACAATGCAACCTAATCG